>QTSX02003589.1:87417-508010 GCA_014839935.2 Entomophthora muscae
GGGCGCTACCAATTCAACTTGCTGATCCCCGCACAAGTTATTCCTTGGGCTCAAACCTTACATGGAACTTCCCACTATGCCACCCCCTTGTGCCTTTCCACATATAGTATATTAATCACAATATTCTACAATAAATGATACCTTATTCTTATTATTCTGCCCTTTCCATTGGACTGTTGTCTTCCCCAATTCCAAATACTGAATCCTCATTGATTCAGTTGCAACAATAATTCAGCTCAATGATTTCATAGCAATTGGATAGTGTAAATCAACTTTGGGAGCACATTTTCAAATTGTATCAATGATTAAATATCATTGACTCAAATGCAAATAAAGCATAGCTAAAATTTGCAACATATCTAACCTCTAGATTTGACATAGGGCTGTTGTAAAATTTCTAACTTGCTTGGGTAATAACAACTTGTCAAAGTCTTATAGATGAGATTGAGTATGTCTTGTTTATATTGGAAAAGAAGAAACATAGTAATGTTAACTTTAACTTTAACAATAAACTCAGGCATTTTTTATTATAAATCTTGGGTGCTGTAAGGAGTCAATTGTACATGTCACATACAATCTTTTTTACATGCCATTTGATATGAAAATCTTCAAAATTCATGTTCATATCAGGTCCAACCAAGGCTTGGTATATCTTTGTGAGTTCTTCACTATAGGATATCATTTTTGGCTCATAATCACATTTGAAAGTAGCATTGTTCTAATAGACATGTGGTATGGCATGATAAAGGACAGAAGTATTCTTTGAGGCTGAGAGAGTGACTTTAATGAGCATCTCAAAGGAATTATTGAAGGCAGTCTTAAAGCTAGTAAAGATAACACAATAAAAAAACTGGCCATCAACTTACATCATGTCAATATAATCAGATGCACTGATAGCACTTTATATAAGAGAAGCACTTTTGACTATTGTGAAGCTTTTGGAGAGATGAACAAGCTTCCAGGGGTCACCATCAATAAACTTGTGGAAGATGTCTTTGATAATGCTCATCCAGGCAACAAGGATGGCAAAGTCTATGAGAGCAAGAGTGGTATCCTGAACATGTTCAACATAGGCTTTGGCCTGATTGGCAACTACCTCAGTATTGTAACTGAATCAATATGAGTTCAGTATTTGATTGGGGAAGAAACAGTCCAATAGAAAGGACAAGAATGAATAAAATAAGATTTAGTTTATTGAGGAATAATGTAATTAATATACCATATAGGGAAATCACAGGTCCACAGGGGGTGGCACAGTGGTTGGTTTGAGATAAAGTTTGCACTGTGGAATAACTTGCACAGGGATCAGCAAGTCAAATTGGCAACACTCCTAATTAGGAGATAGTGCCTGCAATTCAACATCACCATCTGATTGATTCATGTTGTTAGATATGTCCTGGGGCAACTCATCAAGCGCCCCCTGTGTATTGTAAGATAAATTAGCAGGCAAGGAGGAAACTTGGTTGCAACACCCCTTTTCCCCCTTTTTGTTGTCAGGCACCAAGATTGGAGCCTGCAGAAGATCTGAGAAGGTCCACACAAAAAACTTTGTGTGGAAATGGTGTGGCAGGGGTGCAAGCAACCATGGTGGAGCCTTTTAGTATTTCCTTGGGAGTCTTCAAGTTGATAGATGTGGTTATCATAGACCACATCTAATTTGAAGGGCCCCAAGTGGTTGGGCTCTAATTTGGCGGAGTTTGGGTTCAGGGCATAGACAGGGTCACCTATGGTGTGCCTTGCCTCAAGGTGTTTTGTCCCTCCCCCCTCAATTTGATTGTGTTCAATGCCTCAGGATTTGGAACGCCATTGACTCAGGGAGGGAGTAGTCAACAGGAGAGGCTTCCCAGGAACTGTAGAATTTAATTTCCCTTGCTCTACCCCTGTCAAACTGTCAGGGGTTTCAAAGGCCTAGGTGCTGGGGCTGAACTCAGTGCCCCTATTAATTCTTGCTTATAAGATGAGTAGGGCGGTGGGCAGGTGTTCAGTCCACATGGTATTAGGGTGACCCTGTGAGAGCTTGACAATCAATTAGACCAACAAATCATTTAGGCGCTCCACGCGCCCATTGGCCTGGGGATGGTAGGGCATTGTGACTACTTGTTGGAGGGTGTTTTGGTGCAATACTCCTTCATGATGTGTTCTAAAAGCTCAGGTCCACCATCTGTGATAAGCTGCTTATATCACCTGAAGCAGGCCACAATTTCCTTGCCAATGAAGAGGGTAATGGTAGTGGCAATATGATTGGTGGTTTCCCATGCTACTAGTTAACAGGTGAAAAATTTGATGGCTGTAATGATGTATTTATTGCCTAGCCTATCTTTGGGGAGGGGTCCCACAATGTTGAGGGCACACTGTTTGAAGGGTTTCATGGCCTTGATAGGTAGAACCAACTTGGGAAGGGCAGGATTAGACATATTTTTTTGCACAACACACATGTCTTGAGGAGGTCCAAGATGTCTTGACGCATACAGGACTACTAAACCTTACGCTTCATGATTTCAAAGAAGTTGCACTCTCTGATATGGCCTAAGGTGTGGTGGTAGTGTAGTATGGTATCCCACTGCTGTGTGGTGGGGATATAATGTATCTTTTCACCTGTTTCTGCCTGGTAGCAGACATTACCAGCGTCAGTAGTGAGCTGACTTTTGTTATCCTTCAGCTTGAAAATAGTCACAGAGTTGAGGCCTTTGTAGCAGGTGGCCTCAGGAAGTAGATATAGCATGGGCCAGTCTATGTCTAAGCTGTTGTCTCCTGTGATAGACGCTACATGTAGTCTGGAGAGGGTGTTAGCTGCAAAAAGTTCCTTCCCAGGTTTGTATTTAATATGCAACTGATAGGGGGACAGGAGCTCAACCCATCCTGCTTGATGTCAAGTTAAGTGTGACCAAGTGTTGAAGTACTGGAGCATTTTGTGATCTGTTATGAAGAAGGGTAGAAAGGTGGTGCCCTCCAGGTAACAGCGCCATTTCTCAACTCAGTGTACAATTGCCGCTAATTTCTTGTCATGGATTGGGTGGCGTTGTTCTGATTCAGTAATTTTCCTGGATTTGTATGCTACATGGAGGAAGACACACTTGTCAGTTTCTATCCGTAACAAGCCCCCTATGGCCCTGTCAGAGGCATCAGTCTTGAGTTCATACTAGCAGTTCCAATTGGGGAATTGCAGTACAGGTGAAGTTGTGAGCTTCTGCTTTGACGTCTCAAAGGCTTGATATATGGTGGGTGTCCAGTGTATCACTGTTTTGTGTTTAAGAGCTCAGTGAGGGGTAAAATTAGTTCTCTGAAGTTGGGGATGAACTTTTGCACATATGCAACCATGCCCAAGAAGGTACACACCTGACCCAAATTGGTGGGGGTGGCATGCTTGTGATTGCCTTAATCTTGGCAGGGTTGAGACTTATTCCTTGGGCAGAGATGGTGTGCCCAAGGAACAAGAGCTCTGACTGGAGGAATTTGCATTTGGAAGGCTTGTCTTTTAACCAGTTTTTACAAAGGGTATCAAGGACAGCACAAAGATATTAGAGATGTGTGGTCTGATTTTGACTGAAGACAATAATGTTGTCAAGGTAAACAACCACACATTTCCCAATCAGATCCTCAAATGCTTTTTTCATCAACGTGGCAAAAGTGGAGGGAGAGTTGGTCATTCTGAAGTTCATGACCTGACACTCAAACAACCTGTAGCATGTTCAAAAGGCAGTCTTTGTCCCATCTCCTGGTGCAATGCAGGCCTGGTTGTACCCTGCGGTGAGACTGATCTTACTAAAGACCTTTGCACCTGCAAGCGTGTCAAACAGGCCGTCAATCAATGACAGGGGGTATTTTTTCTTAACTGTCAGAATGTTTAGAGTGCATTAGTTGGTTATCAATCAAATGTACCCATACTTCTTAGCTACAAAGAAGACTGCAGCCCCATATGGCAAGAGGGAGGGCAGATGGAGCCCTTATTGAGCGCATCCATGAGGTGTTAAAAAAGAGTCTTGTCTTCTTAGGCGTCAAACAATAAAGGGCTTGTGCCTTGGGAAGCAATTCCTGTAGTTATAAAGCATGTTCTATCTCCCGGGGAGGAGGTAGTGGATCCAGTGTTTCACTGAAAAAGTCCTTATACTCCTCAAGAAGTGTAGCAAGTGCCAGTGGGGGTGAAGTGGTCAAAGGAGGGGCCGCAGGTGGTTCTGTGCAGATAACCTCAACTGAACATTGGTTGAAGTCTAGTTTCCCCCCCTTGAAGTCATACAAGCCTTTCTCCTATTCTAACAAATACAGTATTGTGAAGTAGCTTGCTCATTTCAACAGGATAGATCTGGAAGCCCACCCCATTTCTATTAAAGGTGATAACAGAGGTATCCCAGTCAATGTAGGGTTGGTTGTGCCAAAGCCAGTTGAGGCCAGCAATTATGTCATGGCTGAGCCCTGCCATGATTGGCCCAGAGAGCTTAACCTGGATGATCCCCATTCTCATGGAGAAGGGTACTGTCTCATGGGTGATTACAACTCTACGGGAATCTGCCACCCGTACTGCCTTGAACCTGTTTGGCACCCGGTCTAATTGTTGAGAGTCAGCAAACAGCTGGTCAACCATAGTGTGATTGGCCCCAGTATCTACTAATAGTTTTTGGGTGTTCCCACAAAAACAGAAGGGATAGGCCAAGCAGTATACTTTATTTGAAGAGTGGCTTGCTTGGAGAACAGGGTTGTTGCTGTGGACCTGGAATACATTGAGGGTCTCAACATTGTGTACATTGTAATCACAGGGGTTTTTTGCAAGGAGATAATGAGAGTGGGAATCAAGCAGGGTTGCAGAACCTCTTGTATCTATAACCCCCAGGCTTTTCCTGGGTCCTCAATTTGATCTAACTGGAGCTCCCCCTTGCAGGGGCGCTTAGCCCCATTCTTCTTCTGACAGGATTGGCGGCAGCCTACCTGATTGTGGGCACTGTCGGGTGTAGGGCAAGGTTGGGGTGGTGTGTCATTGGATCTGTGAAACCCCATCAAGGCTTGGTTGTTGGCCTCCACAATGGCTTTGTAACAGTCATTGACAGAGGTGGAACACCCTACAGGGACTCACTTGCAAATGTGGGGCTTAAGCCCATTGACAATAAGAGTGAGCAACATGGTGTTCCTGTTGGTGAAAGCCTCTGGGGTGTTGCAAGGGCTTGTTACCAAGCCGCAAGATATTTGGGGACAGATCCTGCTTGTTTAATGGCCAGGAGGGGGTTCCAACTACAATGGGTGAAAAGGTTCCACTGTAACAGGATCTGACGGAATCCCTAAATATTGACCAGGTGCCTTCCTGCTCTTGGATCACTCAGTTGGTAAACCACACTGCAGCAGGCCCTGTAAGGCGCCCAGATACAGTGGCAACCCACATAGGTTCTGGTACTTGGCAAATACAGAGGCAGGTTTCCATGGAGTGAAGCCAGCTAACAATGTCAGCCCCTTCTACACCACCTGCAAAGGACTTGAGCTGGAGATTTAACATGTGTTGTGAGAGATCCAATTAAGGTGGTATGACACTTGTGTTGCACAGCCCCAGGCCAAGGTAATTTTAAACACTTGTGAGTACCAACTGGTCCTGGTAGATAACGTACCCTTTGGGGATGTCCCCCTTGGAGATTGGAAGGAAGGTCTCTTGGTGGGGAGTAGCCATACAGCCTGTACTCCATCCTTTCTTGGGAGAATGTTTTCTTAGGTAGGTTGTGAACTTACTGCTGCTACCACTGTTCAACTGAACCAATGAGAGTTCAGTATTTAATTGGGGAAGACAGCTGTTCAATAGAAAGGACAAGAATGAAGAGAATAAGATGTAGTTTATTTAGAAATATTGTAATTAATATACCATATTGAAAAGCCACAGGTCCACAGGGGATGGCACAGTTGCAGGTTTGAGATAAGGTTTGGACTGTGGAATAACTTAAACAGGGATCAGCAAGTCAAATTAGCAATACTTCTAATTAGGAGATAGTGCCTGAAATTTAACATCACCATCAGATTGATCCATGCTGTTAGATACGTCCTGGGGCAACTCATCAAGCGCCCCCCTGTGTATTGTAAGATACATTAACAGATAAGGAAGGAAACTCAGTCACAACATCAGCTACAAGGATGTGATGAGGATTAATAGACAGTTCATTGAATTCATCTGAGTTGAACCAGAGCTGATAGTAGAAATCTTTGATGTGGTTGTTGCAGCCTTTCATAATGTCATGTATAAAAAGATATCCTTGAGATGGATAATAGACAAAGGAAAAGCCATAATGGACTTGGCTAGACTTATTATAAGAGGCCACCTTGATGGGTACAGGAGAATTAAAGACTGCCTCTAAAGAAAGGCAGTCATCCTTGGACAACTGTGATGAAATCAAATCCCTGGTAGTTGGAAATCTTTTGACTACCAGGTAGTTGACTATTGCATATGTGAGTCTATTAGTATTTTTGGCTTGCCAATTTAAGCTAATTTTTACTAATAATTAAGTGATATGAAATCAAAATTTAAATTAAAAACCTGGAAATTGACTTTGTTTAATAATTCTGCTAGTTCAAAGACCAATTTAAAGGGTTATTTATATAGAAATTTACTAATGAAAATTAAAACCACCTTTAATTGATACTCTAAAAGTTAAGGTGGTCAAGTTGTCACTTTTTAAACCAAATATTAATTTTATTAATAAAACACATATGCACTTATATAAATTTTATTATTTACTATTATATATTTATTATTAGTGTTCATAGCTGTTAATTAAGCTCCCAAGCACCACTATACTGGATTTAATGCTATAGACATTAATCAAATACCTCACTTGTTTTACATTATGCCTATTTCAGGTTAGTAGATCAATTGGTACAGTAGTTTTAGAAGCTATGGCAACAACCAAAAATACCTCAGATTTAAACAAAAATGGTTTCAGATTTAAATAAAAATACAACTATCAGGTTTAAATATACACTCTGTTAACAGGGTTTTGTGGCGTTAATGGGCAAAATGGGTCAACACAGCAAAGAAGTTCTCACACGCAAAGCAAAACTATTCAAAATACAATCCAAAATATATTGATTCACATACAAAATGGTGTGAGTTGACTTTCAGTGTACATATGTTTACTATGTGAATCAGTGACAAAATACGCCCAAGCGCGGTGTGTCAAAACCCAATCCAAAAACAAAACACAATAGCAACTCACTATGTAAACAAAATCACTCACTCAGTATGTGCAATGGATTATAATCAAGAATGATACCAATTTATCTAAAATAGAACAAGATCTGAAACATAAATTTTAAAAATATTTTGTTGAGTGCTTAATTTGGCATAAAATCTTGGAAAATGGGTGAAAAGTATATTGGGTGTTCTAAAATGGGCGTTGTAAAACCAAAAACAACTAATTAAGAAACAAAAAATCTATAATTGGGATATTGGGGCGGAAATATTAATTAAATACCCATATTCAGATAAAAGCAAAAATTAAAATTAGGGAGCAAATTATTTGAATTTTATTTAGTATTTTATTATTTTGTAAAATGGAAGGAACACAGCAACAGAGTACCATTACACCCATTGTGTGCCGTGGTTGCAGTTGCAGTTGCCCCCGCGGGTCAAAGAACAGAGTTAGTGCAACACAAATGCCTACTCAGGAAGGAGACAGGAGAGGAGAGTTTGATAGTGATGCTGCACTGACACAGCAAGTTTGAAGAGCACAAGATGCTAGGGTGAAGAGCATCAACCCTTGGGTCCCCAAGCTGACCCGGAAACCCACCAAGATTACTACAACAAAAACGGTTAGAAACAAGGAGGTAGAACTTACTCTGTATGTGTTTGACGTTGTGTACCGGCAAGAGTTGGTCCTGTCAGCCATGCTGGAGAAGGTGAAGCCTGTACTTAATACTAGCTACAAGCCTTACGTCAGTGATGGCAATCAGGAAGAGGACAAGGAGCCTGTGTTTGTCAGAAATGATGAGAGACAGTTAGTGCTCAAAAAGATTGAAGCCTTCTACACCAAGGTACCCATGCCCTGTGTTGTGCTAATGCCAAAAAGTCAATCCCCACCGCTAAAAATCCTGCCCAGAAGCGCATCCCTGACATCAAACACATCATCCTGCTTAAGCTAATGCGTTAATTGGGTGATTACAAGGCAGCTGCGGCCCTTGTCAGGGTGGATCCTAAGTACGCCTCAAAGACATTCAACATCTTCATCAATACTGGCTGAGTCCTTGCCGTGGAGAAATCCTTGTGTGTTTCCACTATGCTCATCAAGGAGCTCAAATGGCAATCTGCCAGTGGATAACCCAATATTGTCATCTTGAACTGGCAAATATACAGGCCATAATCAAATCTACTTTTGGGGTTGAGGCCTCAATTTCATTTTATTATCATTTGGTAAAGGGTATGAAGTTTTCATGGAAAAAGCTCAGGGTATCCCCATACAATTGTAATAGTCCAGCCAACATTGACATCTGGAAAAAATACACAGAGGCGTACACTGCTCTCAAAGCCAAGGGGACAGTCAAATTCTACTACTTTGAAAATCAGCATTTGCCTTATCAATTGCAATGGGTATGGGTATGTCCCCAATGGATCAAATGACAGAATGGCTTGGTGTGCTGCAGTCTGCGCCACAGCCTATTTGATGGTGGCTCTCCTCAGTCCAAAGGGGGTTGAGCTTTACCAAATGATATTGGGATCTCACAATAGCTGACCTTCATATCATATATCCAATTGGTCCAGGAGCACCTGAGGCGCACAAGCCCAGGCTTCACTAAAGTATTTGTGCTGGACAACATTGGTCTCCATAAGGTGGCTGATATTCTCAAGGAATTCCCAATGTTTGACACTAGCATTGCAGTGGACCCTCAGCAATTGGCCACAGAAAATTTGCGCCTTCTCTTCCTCCCTGCCTATTTGCCCTTCCTAAATCCCATCAAGGAAGTCTTTGAGTGGCTCAAGCAAGTTGTCAAGCAAGGAACCCCAACTGGGACTGAGGACCTGTTTGATTTTTTCCAGGCCAAGATCCACACCCTCCCAGCTGAGACAATGGCCAAATTCTATGACCATGCTGATTTGTTTATCCCTGCGTGCCTAGCCAAACAGCCAATCAATTAAAGGCTTAGTGTGTCCAACTATTTTATATTCTCTAATTTACTATTTAAGATATATTAATTACATTTTATAATTAGAAGCTTCTAAGCCCACAATTACATTTGGCAAGACCATCAATGGGCAAGTAATTTATTTATTTTATTTTATATTTTTTATTATGCCATCTGAGATTATCCCAAACACTCAATACTGGATTACGCAAATATATTTATATCACTTTTGTCAAATAAATATAAAAATCCAATTTAAAAAAATAAATGTAAGGTGTACAAATCAGAATTTATTTTATTAATATATAATTTTATGCTTTTATGAAAACTGTTTCTGCAATATATTTTGCAAATATTGTTTGCTAAAATAAGACTTAAAAAATTATTTATAATAAAAATAATCTAGATTATAAAGATATTTATTGATATAGAGAAAAAATTAAGAGCAACTATAATGGGTTCAGCGTATGTACCTACCCTGCAATGGAGGATGCACACAACCTCCACCGCCACACTGTGGACAGTGGATACACCCTGGTTAAAATACTCCTGCCTGTTGGTGAAAGGGAGTACGGTCAGGTGGGAGTGAAGCAGCAGCTTCTCTGGCAGGGTTGCAAACCCGTAAATTCCAGCCAGGACCAGGGCGTCCTGGATAACGTGGTCCACCAAGTTGTATCTGGGGGGACCTTCTTCCCATCCAGGGAGAGCCGGGCCTTGTCAATCCCAAGAAGGACCCCATCCAGGTCCTCTACAGATATGTCCATCCCAAAGTAGAAGAGGAACCCCAGGTAAACAAAAAGGTGAAGCCTTTTCCCAGAAAAGGCTTCTGTAAACTCACAGAGCTTATTATACACGGTACTAATCTTCTTTTCATGCTTTGTCTTTGCAAAGGTCAGCTCCTATGCTTGCGGGACCCCCATCTTGTTGGCACCCTAGACCAGCCCAAAGTCTGCCAGGAGGATTTTTGTCTTCTTTACAGCTGTTGCGTCTGCAACAGCCAGTTTTGTCACTGTGCACCCAAAGTTGTCCAAGAGGTAAGAGATGGTATGCTCTACCGGGAAGCAGAAGCAAGCAGCCGCATGGGCCCAGCCCATCTTAGGTACATTCTTGAATGGAAGCGTCTCCAAGACGTCCCAAATAAGCTTAATGGAGTTTACACAGTAAAATCCACTGAGAATCACTGGGTCCAGGCGGACCAGTGGGCATCCTTGTAGGCAGTAACTGCCCACTCAGATGCCCCCTTGGCATGTGTCAGTCTAGCTAGTGTGTCCCTTGTCATTGGAAAGGCACTATGGACTCTTTCTTTGAGCTCCTGCAAGACAGGGGGGCAGATAAAGCTGTTTGGTCACATGAGTGGCATAATTTGAATAGAATGTGAGGGGGGGAACAAAAGAAACCAGGACCCAGTGGAGTTCACCATCAATGTTTTCTAAAAAAAGGTAAGTATTTTGGAATTTTTATTAATTATAATTTTTATATACCTTTGCAGTTTTCCTCCTTGCCAGCAGCTTTGGCAGGCTTTTCCATTCTTGGTGCAAGCTATTGTGCTGGCAATTCAGTGTCCTCTTTCCTGGCGCGCTTTGCTGGCTTGAGATGTGCATACATCTCAGGGTTGTCCATCCAGACAGATAATGCAGAGAGGGCAAAGGACTTGAATTGCAAGCCCTCAACCAACTTTTTTGAATGTTGAGCAGGCACTCAATGGTCTTCTCTGATGTGTCAGGCATTTTGGTCATTAATGCCTTTGATGTCCCCTGTCAAGTTTCTTGCCTTCAAGGATGGTGTCCTTCACCTTTGCTTTGACCTTGCTGTCAATTTCTTTGATCTCCGCAACTTCAGAGTCAAGGACCTTTAGCAGCTTCTCCAATTCTCTCATATGATTTTTTACTAACCTTTCCATATGTTTTTATAGCTTTAACCCCAATAAAATCTGTATTATTCTGATATTTTTGCCTCCTTGTTTATTCCTGTTTGTTTTCCCATTTTCTACACTATCCCATCTTTTTACCCATTGTGTATATGTTTTACGCTCATCTCAATATATTTTGTTTGCTTTGTGTTGGCATTGTTTCCTTAATTTCCATATTATTTTTGGCGCTTGACATAGCCCCTTGTGAAAATATTAACAACAATTTGGTGATCAGCTAAATTTGAATTAGAAAATTATAGGTTAACTGTTTTTAGATAAAGTTGTTACAGATCCAAATTCAAAACCTTAATGATAAACTTTAAGCCAATCAGGAGCCAAGTGATAAAGTAATTGTTGTGACATAAAGGGTCATTCAATAATTATTTGATGCATGTGTACTAATTAATATGATTGGCTGGATCTTTTGCCATTGTGCAATATTGCCGCTGTGGCAAGTTATTGGTGGACTAGTGCTAACCCAGCAGCTTATTGGACACTAGTCCACCAACAACGTGCCACAGCAGCAATGGCGTACAATAGCAAAAGATCCAGCCAATCATATTAATTAGCGCACATGCATCAAATCATTATTGAATGGCCCTTTATGTCACAACAATCACTTTATCACTTGGCTCCTGATTGGCTTAAAGTTTATCATTAAGGAGTTAAATTTGGATCAGTAACAACTTTATCTAAAAACAGTTAACCTATAATTTTCTAATTCAAATTTAGCTGATCACCAAATTGTTGTTAATATTTTCACAAGAGGCTGTGTTTGGGTACTAAAAATAGCTGTGTTCTGGATCTAGATACACAACATAGTAAATATATGATTTTATAGAAATAATCTGAACTAAAAAAATAAAACCAACTATAAACAAAGAGAACATGAACAATTGGAATTAAAAATAAAGATGATATAAACAGAAAATGTTTGGTAACAGGGGTTTATTGGGGCAGGGAAGAGTGATGCCTATTAGGCAGAATAGCGCAGGAAGGAAGACATAGAGGCAGTGCTGGCCTGGGGGGTCTGGGATTGGGTGGGGCTGGAAGATGGGGGGTGGGGGTGGCGGGGTAGGAGGATTTTGTGTGATGGCCGCCATATAACGCTTGTTATATTCCTCATCTGTCATTGGCTGGATGGGCTGGTAGGTGGCTTTAGCACAGGATAGGAGGCGCTTATCCTTACGTGATTAGTTACCCATGTTCACATGGGAAACCATTTGGGTGAACAAGTCAGCCACCATTTGGTTCCCAAAAAGAGAATTGTGGTTGAGGAGCCCAAGATAAAGATCATTAAAAGCCTGAGGGCAGCGCTCCCGTAGTATGGATTCAATGTTGAAGAAGACAACATCACCCAGATGGATCTCTGCATGGCTGGCGGGGTACACAGAGGCCTGGTGCCCATGTTCCTGGATAGCCTCAAGGGTGGTAGAGCTATCCTCCATCTGGTGGCTCAAGAAAACCCAGTACTTGAAATTTGAGCCATCCCAGGAGTCAAGTAATCCATCAAGGATGTGGCTGTACTTGTAGCCATTGGTAAAATCTGGGTTTTTCTGATAGTAGACAAAACCCTTGGCTGAAACAGCCAGAAACGCACCAATAAAAGACCCCTTCTTGACCTTCTTCCTTCCTTTTTGGGTGACAGCTCTTCCTTGATTGCCAAAATCATCATAAGCTATCAATAGCTTATAGTAGGAGATCAACATGACATCATCAGACAAACTTGTCAAGCATTTGACTAGGGTTGATTCAATGTCAAGATCATATGGGAAATCTTCAGCGCCATCCCATTAGTTGCCAGCAACATTGGTAAGAACCTGTATCAACGCCACCTTTCCATGCATCCAGAGCTGCACCATGCTCTCTGACACCCAAATGCCATAGTGCACAAGTTGCTTCCGTACTGGGTCAGGGGAAGCTTGGGATCCCGCTGAAGGAGGTCAAACATAATTGGGTACGCCTCAGTGATTTGTGACTCAGGGGCCTTCTTGGGCTTCCTGGCTGTCCCAATAAGATTCCCTTTGTTCATTAGGCTGTTGAACTCCCGCATTATGATGGCTCAGGTAAATTGCAACCGGTTAGCAATCTGTTCTCAGGACAGACCCTGCAAGTTCAGTGCCACAATTTCCTAAGGAATCTTAGCAGTGATTATTCTGTGTTTGGGGCGCTGGGACAGGGGAGCTGAAGCCTGATTGGCTGTAGGGGGGCAGGTTGGGTGGTGGAAGAAAATTGTTCCAAATCAAGGTTGCCATCCTGATTGGTTGGTTGGTTGGTGGACAGCTTGTGCAGGGGTGGGTACAGGAGCAGGGGCAGAGCTAGATGCTAAGTGACTCTTAAACAAGTCAAAGCCATATGGGTCAGGGGACAGTAACAGGTCAGCTTCCTCATTACCCGCCTCAAAGGCTTGGGCATAAACAGGTGCCTCCACGCCCTGAGCCTTGCCTCCATTGAAGTTGGCTTGGCTGCTGGCACCGTTAAAGATATTGTTGTTAAAAACCAATGTAAAAAACCTAGGATAAAATCACTAAAAGTAGAAGTTTAAAACTTTATGGTTTATTTTTATTTTAATCACCATTCCATATTTGGAATGTTCTCAAAACCATTCCATACAAATCTGGAGCCATTAAAATGAATAAAATGCCTCTGTTCCTAAATTGAATAGCTGTTGATTGGCTGTTAAACTGTTATATTTCTATTTTAGGCTGCTCACACTACACATCTTGTGTGACTTCATTTTGTTTCATGCTTGTTGAATCTTGCTTCTATATTGCCCAAATTTTGTTTCATTTTAGTCCTTCTGTTGGTGCCTCATATGAATCCTGATTGGATTATAATATACTCCAGGATGGCATCCATCCATCTCACTTGTTGCATCAGTTCATTTTGTTTGTGGTTTGAACTACACTGCTTGATGTTTGATATAATTTTGTATAATGGGCTAGTGAAATTTTGTTTTTTATTTGACAGTTCATTTATTAACTGAAATTTTATAAATTGATTTAATCCTGAATCTTGCGCAACTTGGATTTTGTTCAAATCTGAAACCATTTTGTTTAAATCTGAGGTATTTTTGGTTGTTGCCATAGCTTCTAAAACTACTGTACCACATAAATTAAGCCCAATTTATTAATATATTTCATATTTAATTTATAAAAAAAACAAAAAGCCAACTCCCCCCTGTTTGATACTATCCACTTGTCACATGATTGGTTTTAGATTTAAATAATAAAAGGCTCAGAATTAATCCTAAATTAATAAGTGTTGCACTATGGGTGCCACTCAACACCCACAACTTGACACATTATCAGGGTGACTAGTGCAGAGAGCTTCTTAACGTTTTAACACCCATTATGGTAAATAACCCACTCCCAGCTCCCCCTGTATACTCTTACAACTAATAAACATATTACCAAGCATTTATATTTTAATTTATTCTTTATTTTTATTAATTTTTTGGGCATATGAAACTGCTTTGCTTTTGGGTTAACTTTTGAACCTGCTTTTAAATTAAGCAAGTTTTATATGTAAAAAAACATAGTAATTTTGATTTTTTTGGTCAACTTTGGGAAAGTTGACAGTGAGAATTCAGCTTTTTTCACTTGACAGTGAGAATTAGGGGTTTTTCATCTGGTTGAAAGTGCCAAACTTGACACTTTATTAATTTTTTGATCTTTAACCCATGATAAAAAATCCCACATAATAATCTTTTTTTGCAAATATGTTCTATTACTCTCCCTATTACTCCCTATATAATTTTTATCCATTTTATTTTAGTTTTAAATATATTTTTCATTGATTTATCCCTAAGATGTTATGATGAACCTAACATCTTTGATGCTTCATCATAAATTCACTTATTTTCTATGTTTTAACCTTTATATCTATACTTTGAGTTTCTATTTTGCTTCTATTTACTTTGTTATGTTTTTTTCTTGATAAATAAAACTGAATTTGCATACAATTCATTTAGCTTTTCTTTTCCTTCCCTCTTTGTATTTTTATCTTTCCTGTTGTTTTATTACAATACTAATTTTTTAGCCAAGATCATCTAAAAGCAACAAGTAGCCCAAGCACTAAGCCTCCAAGGGCTCAAAGGTCCCTAACACCACCACCAAGCGCACCATGAAGTCTGCCAAGGCTAAGACTTTATCTCCCCCTAACTCCATCTCCTCCTACTCCCCCCCTCCAGCCCCATCTTCCTCTTCACCCTCATCTTCTCCCACAATTTCTCTTCTAATAAAATTGATGATGATCTTACAGATCATTCCTTTTATCAGTCAGGGGCTGACTCAGAGCCCATCAAAGGACAGTGTGCTAAGAAGGGTAAGGCTGCCAAGGAGCCTACCTCTTCTTCTGGCAAGAAGAAAGAGGCCTCTAAGAAGGCCTCCTTGAAACCCTTCCCTCCTCCTCTTGATGGCTCTTCTCCTATCCTTCTTCTGACTATCAGGAAGAGCCCAAGGACTACTCAAATAAGTTTAAAGCCACTGTTCTTATGGATTGGGATCCACTGACTATCTAAAACATCTGTAATGTGGATGAGGATTTCAAAGTTCTCAAGTGCTTTCCTTGTTATTTCCCCATCATGTCAGTTAAAGGTGGCCATGTGTAAATTGTAGATAATTAAATATTCAACTGTAATAATCAAAAGTGGTAGACCAAAAGAAAGCTGTAAAGTTACTCCCCCTTTAGCCTTGGATAGGACAATCTTATCTTGACGTACAAAGAACTGCTCAGAATCAAGCTAAACCTCTTAATTCCCTTGAGGATTTAGCTCACACAATTGAGAGAGATTTTTACTGGTGTATCCTTCTCAGGTGGTAAATGCTGATGCTCAGTTTTTTATTCCTACTTGGGAATAATCACTGATTAATTTGGACTAATTTTTAGCTTGGTTTTGTTCTCATTATTAAACAGATGAAGTGCAATTAATCAGGTTGCGCTCCTGTCAAATCAACAAAACCCATTCAAACTAGAATTTATGGCATCCTGAAGTATCCCATAGACACCACCCAATCTGAGGTTAAGTTGGAAATTAATGAGAAACCATCCAAACCCCTGAAATTCCCTTGCAAAAATTCTCCCCTGACCAATCAGGCTCACTGCCTGGGTCAGATGACCTTGTGAATTCAGAATTAATCCCTTAAAGCAAGACAGGGGACTTTCAGTCCCCTGCTTGCTCATTCTTATCAGATAAAGTTTGACTTTTCCCATTTTAAATTTTGTAATTTTTGGGACACTCTGGTGATGTTACTTAGTTTCTTGGATTTGTTAGTATTAGGTTTATTATTCCTTACCTTCCTGGTCTTCCCCTGGATCCTAGCGCCCTCTCCAAAGCTTCTAAAGCTCTTTTTAGCATATATGTCAAAGATTACTGCTTTGACTTTCAAAATATAGAATCAAACTTTAAAATTAGTATCAAACCCTTATGTTTACCTATTTTAAGCTTATTTTGTTGTTTTTTGCTTCATTATTGTCTCAATTCATTTATACACTTTAAAAAGCTCTTCCTGCTCTCCTTTAAAGTGCATAGCTTGGCTATGACACCTCTTTTGATCCCTAGGCCTTTAGGAAATTCCCTTTTCTACTGATCACAAGAGTTAAACCTGTTATTACCCCTAGAAAGGCTCTGAATTATCTTGGTTTCTTGAAAAATGCTGGTCCCCTTGGTGAAGTTTGTGGCTTTCACTCTGGCACCAGTTTTGGGAATAATTTGGATCACCTCCCCAGATCTCTGGGGCCAAAATTTTTCTTCCCTCTACTACATTGGGGATAACCCCACTCATTTCTTTCAATTTTTTGATGACATTCCTGGGAGCACTCAAGACCTCCTTGTTACCAGTGAGAACTTTGTTAAGAGCCTCACTTGTGATGATTTTGAAGTGTTTCCTCTTAAACCTGTTCCTCTGATTTCCAAAAAGTGTACCCCCCAAAGCCTCCCCTTTGCATGGAACCAAAGTATGCAGTTTTTGAGGAAGAGTTGGGTTCCCTGGATTATGCTCCCAGTTGGACTCCTTGGTTGCTTGGTGGAATTCTCTTGATAGGTTTGGATTCTTACTTCCCCTGACTAACCCCTGCGTCCTTGCTCTGGACGCCTCTTTGAGCAGCCATACTAGTCCTACACTGGATGGTGTCCTGGTGGGTCTTCCCACCTGGATGGGTGCCAAACTTAGTCATTTTAGCCCTCTTTCTTACAAAAGCACTTTTTTTGTGAGGATAAGTCTTGTGGGGCCCACCTGAATACCAAAGTCTGGGAAAGGGTTACTGCTGAAAAGGCAGAACACACATGTGAGCCCCCATCACCTGATCACAAGGATGCCAAAGTGGTACCTTCTTCAAGTAATCCCCACCTCTGCCAACCTCTGCACTTCTAATCTGGCCATCAAGGCCCTGCAACATCTCAAGCCCAACAATCTCATGTTGGTGACAACCCAGGAACAACTGGTTACATTCATCAGCAACAAGAAAATTGGTGCCAATCTTCCTCCTAAGGCCTCTGACATAATTTTCAAGCTTAGGCTCACCCACAAGCTCAAGCAACTTCCAAATGGGGAGTGATTCCTCCTCTACAACAACAGGCCTGGAGTCAAAGACTGTATCATCTGCTACTCAACTCAGTAGAACCTGATGGAGTTAAAAAGGGCGTCAACCTGGCTAGTTGATGGTACCTTTGCCACCTGACCCTGGATGTTCTGCCAGCTCTGGATGGTACATGCCCAGATAGACATCTGAGTGATTACACCTACGTTCTTTCTTCTTCCTGGGGCCACCAAGGCCATTTACGCCCGTGTTTTTTCCATCTTCTGCCAAGAGCTTTCCCTCCTTACCCCCAATAACAATGCAAAGAAGACCCCACACAAACCTATGTCAACCCTCTTGATGCTGACAAGGACCAGGCCACCCTGGACGCAGAGGAAAAGGTAAGGCTAAGGGTGTAACAATAGGTTCCATAATGCCAGGAATTATTTGCCCAAATCAAAAAGCTCAAAAGGCAGGAAAGCTGTTAGCCAGATTAACTGATCTGACGTATTTGAATCAAACAGTTGATTGAAAATGGGTTACTGCTGCTCCAGTTTGCCATTTGGATTTGATTCCCCCTTGCAAGCTGATACTGATAAATTGACGTAATCTGAGAGTCACTTGATATAACCTTATTTATCAGAATGGTCATCAGAAATTGGTAACACAGGGGTTCTTTGCAAACTGGACCAGGTACTCACTAGATAATGCAGAAGGAATAGGAGCCAAGGATACAGGTGCTATTGCTTAGTCAAATTTCAATGTATATGTAAATTTTTTCACTGTTCAACTCTTAAGAGTTGGGTCCTCCCTAAAAGATTTACTCAAAATAAATCAAATATTCTCCTGGTCTAACTTTATTTTATCATACATCCTGTAGTTAGCTTGCTGTGCTAAATCCTCTATAATTTGATTCTAAGTCAAATTATCACAGGAAGATGGGGTCCTGCTGTCAGCACTTTGTTGTTGTCTCCTCCCAATGTTAATATAATGTGTTGCAACTGAACCAATTAGAGTTCAGTATTTGATTGGGGAAGACAACAGTCCAATAAAAATAACAGAAATGAATAGAATAAGGTATTGTTTATTATAGAATATTTTTATTAATATACTATATGGGGAAAGCCACAAGGCCACAAGGGGTTAGCATAGTGACATGTAAGGTTCAAAGCTGAGGAATAACTTATGCAGGGACCAGCAGGTCAAATTGGTAGCACTCCTAATTAGGAGAAAGTACCCGCAGTTTGATATTGCCTTTGGATTGGTCCATGTCATTAGATACATCAAGGGGCAGCTCCTCAAGCGCCCCCTGTGTATTTTAAGATGTATTAGCAGGAAAGGAGGAAAACTCAGTTGCAACACCCCCTTGCTCCTGCTTGTTGTCAGACACCAGGATCAGAGTCTGCAGGAGATCTGGGAAGGTCTGCACAAACAAATTTTGTGTGGGGATGGCACGGCAGGGGCGCAAGCAATCATGGTGGAGTTTCTTGATGTTTCCTTGAGAATCTTCAAGCTGATAGATATGGTTGTCATAAACTGCAACTATCTTGAAGGCCCCCAGGTGGTTGGTTTCTAATTTGGCAGAATTGGGGTTGAGGGCATAGATGGGGTCACTTACAGTGTACCTGGCCTTGAGGTGTTTTGACCCCCCTCAATTTGCTTGTGTTTGATTTCCTGGGCTTTGGAACGCCACTGGCTCAGGGAGGGAGTAGGCAACAAGAAGGGTTTCCCAGGAACTGTGGATTGTAATTTTCCTTGTTCCACTCCCATCAAGCTGTCAGGTGTTCCAAAGGCCAAGGCGCTGGGGCTGAACCCAGTGCCTCTGTTGATCCTTGCTCGCAAAATAAGCAGTGCAGTGGGCAGGTGTTCAGGCCACACAGTGTTGAGATGCTCCTGTGAGAGCTTGGCAATGAGTTGGAACAGTGAATCATTTAGACACTCCACACGCCCATTGACTTGGGGGTGGTAGGGGGTTGTGACTATTCTTTGGAGGGCATTTTTGCTGCAGTATGCCTTCATGAAATGCCCCACAATCTCAGGCCCACCATCTGTGATGAGAAGTTTGGGTCACCCAAAGCAGGCCACAATCTCTTTACCAATCAAGCGGGTGATTGTGGTGGCAATGTGGTTAGTGGTTGCCCACACTACTGGCTAACGGGTAAAATAATTGATGGTCATAATGATGTACTTTTTGCCTAGTATATCCTCAGGGAGGGGTCCAACAATGTCAAGGGCCCACTTTTCAAAGGGCTCCATAGCTTTGATGAGCAGTACAGACTTGGGGGTGCAGGTTTCAATAAATTCTTCTCGCACAGCACACAGGTTTTGAGAAGATCCAAGATATCTTGGTGCATACAAGGCCACCAAACCTTATGCTTCATCATTTTAAAGAGATTACACCCTCTGATGTGATCTAAGATGCAGTGGTAATGCAGAATGGTATCTCCCCGCTGGGTGGTGGGAATGTACAGTGTCTTCTCCCCAGTCTCTGCACAGCAACAGACATTGCCAGAGTCAGTGGTGAACTGATTTTTGTTGTCCTTTAATTTGGAGATAGTCACAGAGTTGAGGTCTTTGTAGAATTTGCTTCAGGATTCAGGTAGAACATTGGTCAGTCAGAGTCTAGGCTGTTGACCCTGTGATGGACACTACATATAACCTGAAGAGGGCATCAGAAGTGACAAGTTCCTTTCCAGGCTTGTATTTGATGCTTAATTGGTAAGGGGACAGGTGTTTGACCCAGCCTGCCTGATGTTGTGTCAAATGGGACTGTTTATTGAAGTACTGGAGAGACTTGTGGTCTGTCAGGACGCAGGGTATAAAGGTGGTGCCCTCCAGGTAACAGCGCCATTTCTCAACTCAGTGTACAATTGCTGCTAACCTTTTATCATGTATGGGGTAGCAATGCTCTGAGTCAGTGAGCTTCCTGGATTTGTAGGCCACAGGGAGGAAGACACCTTTGTCAGTTTCTACCCTTAGCACACCCCCTATTGCCATGTCATAGGCATTGGTATCAAGTTTCTACTGGTGGTTATGATTAGGGAACTGCAATACAGGTGCAGTTGTAAGTCTTAGCTTCAACGTCTTGAAGGCTTGGACTCTGATAGGGGTCCAATGGAAGCGCTGTTTGGTGTTTAGGAGCTTGGTGAGAGGTGCAATTAGTTCTCTGCAATTGGGGATAAACTTGCACATGTAGGCAACCATGCCTAAGAATGTATGCACCTGGCCCACGTTGGTGGGAGGTGGCATGCTTGTGATTGCCTTGATCTTGGCAGGGTCTGGCTTTATTCTCTGTGCAGAGATGGGATGCCCAAGGAATAGGATCTCTGACTTGAGGAATTCACATTTGTTAGGCTTGGCCTTCAGCTGGTTCTTACAAAGGGTGTTGAGAACAGCACAGAGGTGTTGGAGGTGTGTGGTTTGATCTTGACTGAAGATAATGATGTTGTCAAGGTACATAATAACACACTTCCCAATCAGATCCTCAAATGCTTTTTTCATCAACATGGCAAAGGTGGAGGGAGAGTTAGTCATTCTGAAGTTCATGACCTGACACTCAAACAACCTGTATCATGTGCAAAAGGCAGTCTTTGTCCCATCTCCTGGTGCAATGCAGACCTGGTTGTACCCCGCGGTGAGACTGATCTTACTAAAGACCTTTGCACCTGCAAGTGTGTCAAACAGGCTGTCAATCAATGACAGGGGGTATTTTTTCTTGAAAGTCACTTTTTTTAGGGAACAGCAATCAGTCACTAACCAAAGGGACCCATCCTTCTTGGCTACAAAGAAGACTGCAGCCTCATAGGGTGAGAGGAAGGGGCGGATGAAGCCCTTGTTGAGTGCATCCACAAGGTGTTGATGGAGAGTCTTGTCTTCCTTGGGTGTCAGACAATAAAGGGGTCGTGCCTTGGGCAGCAACCCTTGTAGTTGTAAAGCATGTTGTATCTCCCGGGGAGGAGGTAGTGGATCCAGTGTTTCACTGAAAACGTCCTTATACTCCTCAAGCAGTGCGGCAAGTGCTGGTGGGGGAGGAGTGGCCAATGAGAGAGCCGCAAGTGGTTTGGCGCAGATAACTTTGACTGAAATTGATTAAAGCCCAGTTTCCCCCCATAAATTGTATGTATCTGTCTCTGTGATTCTGAAGAACATGGTATCATGCAGTAACTTTCTCATTTCAATAAGATAGAACTGTAACCCCACCCCATTCCTGTTAAGGGTGATGACAGACGTATCCCAGTTGATATAGGGACGGTTGTGTTGCAGCCAGTCAAGACCAGCAATGATGTTGTGGCTGAGCCCTGCCATAATTGGTCCAGAGAGCTTAACCTAGATTTCCCCATTCTCACAGAGAAGGGTACCGTCTCATGGGTAATTGCCACTCTGTGGGAGTCAGCTACTTGTACTGCCTTGAATTGGCTGGGCACTTGGTCTAGTTGTTGAGAGTCAGCAAACGCCTGGTCAACCATAATGTAGTCAGCCCCAGTATCCACCAAATGTTTGTGGGTGTTCCCACAGAAACTGAAGGGATAGGCTAAGTGTATCACAAGTGACAAACTCCTATTGACTATGATTATTGAAAAGCCTCAACTATGGGATTTAAACCCTGATCCCTTGCAGGCTGCCAGCCTGCAGGGCCAGCTGCCCGCAGTTTTTGGGCTTGAACCAGAGCAGGATTTGACTTCGGAAAATCCTTTGAAGCTTGATGAATCTAATTCACCTACATTGACACCTCCCATGCTAAATGTTCCTGTTAACTTGATCAATCAGCAGGCAGTTCCAGCCATAGATCCCAAAATAACTCGGGCCCACACGGAAAGGGAGATAGAGAAACTTCCCATAGAATGCGGGCCACCCAGAGACAACCAACCCCACAACCCGGCTAGGAAATTTGAGCATTCACAGTTCAAGCCAGCCAATGAAATAACCCCCGCAATGGATGCCATCAAGGACTGGGAAGACCTAGTAAAAGGGAAAACCTGGGCCAAGGGAATTTATGAAAGTTTTACCATGACAGATGGGCATACTTATACTCTGGACCGCCAGGAAGATGCCCATTGCCATTCTTGCAATAAAGTGACATGAACCTTTGGTTCAACCAGATCATACCTTCTTTTTTATTAGTTCTACTTCATTTACAGCCTACGTCTTGCAGTTCCGCACCCCACACTCACCTGCCCCAAGAAACCACAAACCAGCCGCCCAATCTTTACCGTCCACCAGGAGCTCCCTTTGGCCCAGTACATTTCACTGAGTACCCACCTAACCTGGTGTATTTGGAGTTTACTCTAGAGGAAATCCTAATCCACGACCCTGAAGCTAGAACTAGAGAGACGGAAGTCCTTTACAGAGAAGGCACCAAAATTATCCTTCCCCCTCTTCTATTCCGCAACAAGTATAATTTCCTGCCCGCATATTTGGTTCCAATGACACCGCCCCTCACCCTGCGGCCCAACTGCCCACAAGAATTTGTTGCAACTAATGAATCCACTTCCACCCAGATATTTGGGGTGATTTATATCACCCTCACTGGACTGATTGATTCTATGGTGCCTGTATGCGGACCTTGGGCAGTCCTTGGAAAATTGTTATCTTATATTATAAAGTTAGCCCCAATCTTGTGGTGGGCTCTCCCTACTGGGCCCGCAGGCCGTCTGCCCGCAAGTTCTCAAGAACCCCCCACTGGTTGGATCCCTGACAAAGCGGGTTACTTTATTTGAAGAATGGCTTGCTTAGAGAATGGGGTTGTTGCTATGGACCTGGAAGACATCGAGAGTTTCAACATCATGCACATTGTAATCACAGGGGTTCTTTGCAAGGAGAGATTGAGAGTGAGGGTCAAGTGGGGTTGTAGAACCTCTCATATCTACAACCCCTAGGCTTTTCCTGGGTCCTCAATTTGCGCTAATTGGAGTTCTCCCTTGCAGGATGCTTAGCCCCATTCTCTTGTTGGCGGCAGCCCACCTAATTGTGGGCACTACCAGGTGCAGGGCAAGACTGGGATGGTGCGTCATTGGACCTACAGAAGCCCATGGAAGCCTGATTAATTGCCTCCATGATGGCCTTGTAACAGTTGTCAATGGAAATACAGCGTCTCACAGGAACCCACTTGCAGATATGGGGCTTGAGCCCATTGACTATATGTTTAAGAAGCATGGCATTCCTGTCAGTGACGGCTTATGGGGCGGCGGCAAGGGCTTGTTGCCAGGCTGCAAGGTACTCAGGGACAGATCCTGTCTGTTTAATGGCCAGGAGGGGAGTTCCCACCACAATAGGTGATAATGTTTCACTGTAGCCAGATTTTATGGCGTCCCTGAACAATGCCCAAGTAACATCTATCTCTTGGCTGGCCCAGTTGGTGAACCACACTGCAGCAGGCCCCATAAGGCGCCCAGAAGCAGTGGTAGCCCACATGGGCTCAGACACCTGACAGATACAAAGACAGGTCTTGGTAGAGTGGAACCAACTGACAATGTCAGCCCCTTCAACACCACCTGCAAAAGCCTCAAGTTGGAGATTCAGCATGTGTTGGGAAAGGTCTGATTGGGGAGGAGTGTCACTTGCTTTGCGCTGCCCAAGGCAGAGACAGTTGTACACGCTTGTGAGCACCAACTGGTCCTGGTAGATAACATGCCACTTGGGGATGTCCCCCTTGGGGATTGGAGGGAAAGTTTCTTGATGGGGAGTAGCCATACAGCCTGTACTCTGTCCTTTCTTGGAGGATTTTTTCTTTTAGGTAGGTTGTGAACCTATTGCTGCTATCACTGTTGCAACTGAACCAATTAGAGTTCAGTATTTGATTGGGGAAGACAATAGTCCAATAGAAAGGCCAGGAATGATAAGAATAAGGTATTGTTTTATTATGGGATATTTTGATTAATATACTATATGGGGAAAGCCACAAGGCCACAAGGGGGCGGCATAGTGACATGTTCCATTTAAGGTTTGAAGCTGCAGAATAACTTGTGTGGGGATCAGCAGGTCAAATTGGCAACGCTCCTAATTAGGAAAAAGTACCTGTAGTTCAATATTGCCTTTGGATTGATCCATGTCATTATATATGTCAAGAGGCGGCTCCTTGAGCGCCCTCTGTGTATTGTAAGATACGTTAGCAGGCAAGGAGGAAAACTTGGTTGTAACAAATGCCCCAGAATCTTGGGGTTCTCCCTACTGTATCTGAAGTTGAGACACTTGTTTCCTCTCAATGTCCCAAATTTTATACTGAAGACACCTTGATTCTATTCCTGGCAATTTAAGAGGACTTTTTTTAGGGTTAATCATTTTACTTAATCCTAGTGTATCTTTTGAAAATTTTACCAAACAGTATTTGAAGCTTTGTTGGTGGTTAATCATCAACTCCATGTGGATTTGTGTGGTGATTCCCTAACACATGGAGACTGCTTCCTACTATCTGACCATTTCTGTCACAACCGCCCAATAGAATCAACCACCAACATTGGCACCACGTCCACCTAGCTGTTTGGAGTATTGTATAATACTCTCAGGGGCTTGGTGGACTCTATGGTGCCAAATTCTGGTCCCTGGTGCTTGCTTGGGTGATCCCTATCTTACATTATCAAGTTAGCGCCTTTATTGTGGTGGGCACTTCCCACTGGCCCGGTGGCTCCCTGTCCCAAGTCACCCAATGCTGCCAGCCATGCCTGGCTCTCTGGCAGGTAAGTCAGGCTATATACACTAAAAAACTTATAGGAGTTCTGTAAAATACTAGAGAAGATAGGCAAGTGAACTTAAAAGGGGAACTTTTTAAAGGAGTGTCGTCAAGTATTTTTTAAGAAAGAGGTTGACCCAAGAGTGAAATCTTGAAGTTAAATTTTATTAAATTTGAAAATGAGCAAGCAAGGGATTAAAAGTACTCCTTGCCAAATTTAAAGGACATAGCTGAAGTTTAGGAGCCATGGAATGGGGAGAGGGAACTCAATTGGCTATGAGAGAATTTTTGCAAATTTAAGTCAGGGGTGTTGAAAGGTTTCTTAACAATTTCTGGCTTGGCTTCTGATTGGTTGTTGCCTAAGAAATATTTCAGGGACCTATTAATCCCAGATAAACTTGAATTTGTGGATGTCAATGTGACAACTCTTGATTGGTTGACCCTTATAGTTTTAAGAGCAGTCAACACCAAGCCAGTAAATAATCCAAATTGACCAGTGTTTCATCCCATGGATGGGCAATGGAAGCAGAGGGGTCTCTAGGGTACGCCAAAAAAAATCTCTTGTCCACTGTATGTACTAAATCCTCCAAAGAATTAAGAGGTTTAACCAGTTTTTGTGAAGTTTTCTTTGTTTGACAAGGAAGTAGTGTCCTATCCAGAGCTAGGGGGAGTAACTTTACTTACAAGCCTATTGTATTAGAGTAGCTCTGATTAACTGAAACAATCATCTCCACCAAGTAGTAGCTATCACTGGCTAGCTAGCTCTGGGTAGTGGCCCAGATAGACAACTGACCCTGCTTGATTAAGGGACTCAGTTGTACTGTGTCACGAAGAACACTGATGCTGTGAAAGCCGTCAAGCAAGCTTCTTTCCAAAATCCACCCCTCAAGGTTTGACCCCCTTCTGTGTTGCTATAATGCTACTTCAGTCTGTATCTTAGCATTGTAAGCTAACTACAGAAATAATATGGGCAGCTGGGCCAGCCTCAATGTCAGTTTATATGAATAAAGACTGATGTTTATTATTATGTTCCTCTTTGGACTTGACGATAAAGAGTAGTTTATTTTTTAATCCTCTTCCCAATTCAAACCTTATTAGTTTATAGTAAAAGATGATACTGTTATCATACAGAATAAATTCCCATAGTAAAATCTAGAGACAACAACTTTTGAACCTTTATCCAGAAGTAGGAAAAACATCCCATTTCCCCGGGCTGTGGGCCCTGTCAGACTTCTTGCTTCTGATGATAACAAATTCTTCCAGCTGCAGGTTACACCAAGTTCACAGATTCTCCTGAACTTTCCTAATGTTAGATTACTTAGGATATCATGTTGGTGGATTGTAAAATACCACAGTCTGCAGATTTCTAACAGCCCTCAAATAAAAAACATGATATTGATAATAAGGCTTTAATTACCAACAAAATGAAATGTCAAATCAGTTAACCTGGTGTTTATTTAGTTCTTATTGAAGCTATAAGATTTCACTATACACGAAGAAAGCCCTAGAAGAATTAGGGAACTCTGCATGATACCGGGGTAGGAGGCTCCTCTCTTTAATATAGAAAGACCAAGCTTGATGCTATCGGTTATTGCTGCGTGCTCAGGGAAGTAACTTTTGTTAGAAGCCAGCCAGGTTGTAGAATAACAGCACGGTCCAAGAAAGATGTAGATGCAGAGTTTAGGGGGGATAAAGGAAGTATTTTCTATCAATCGCATACAGTGGAACATCGAAAGTAATAGGTACTCATTGGTTTTAGTTTGGGACAAGGAGCGGCTAGAAGCACAATAATACAAGGTTTGGTAATAATAAACCAGCATACTCTCATATCGTGCTTTTAGTGAGAACAAAAACAAGTTTTTTAAATCAGATAATTCCGGGCCAAATGAATTATCTTTGAAGCTTTCAAAATTTTTGAACATGGCTCTAATGGAACTATACATTTGCCTTTTGATAAATTCACACGTCTGAAAAACATCTTCAAAGCTAGAATTTTTGTCATTTCTAAGAATTTGAAGGCGGCTCAGGACTATGGCAGTCAAATATCCACATTGTGAGGATATCACAGAACCAAGATCCTTAGTCGAGCTGGTGAGCTGACGGGCGAATTCTAGCAATCCAGTGTTCCAGTTGAACTGAGAGTAAAAAATTATAGACGATAGACCATAGCCATAGACACTTCCGGAATTGAGATATAAGACGGTTGAGAAGGCAAGCTGACGCTCAAAGATAAGAGTCTTGTTAAACTTTCTTTTGGGCACGTCTTTGTAAAGACCCAACTGAAAGATAATGGGGGCAATGAGTTCAAACCTCCCTATTATGACTCCACTAAAAGAAGTGAAGTCTTTGCCGCCCATAAGGCAAACCAAAAGAGTCTGTAAATTCGAAAGGGTTGGCTTAAAGTGTACAGTGCCTAGGCTTTTGAGAATTTTCGTCAGCAAACTTGAGATAAGCTTCGAGGGAAGTTCTGTTTTAGGCAAAAAAGAAAGGCCACAAACCCAAATAGCAGACATCAGTAAAGGAGGCCGATGCCACTCTTCAAAAGTCGATTCCAAAAATAAGGGGCAAACGATATTGACATGTTTGAAATAAGCCGCCTTTGCAGAATTAAGTAGGTTATAGTATTGTATCATTCCTGCAGTGGGTTGTGAAGGTGTTTCCAACTTGGATTTGGTTCTTGTAAAGGTCAAACCAAAGGAACTAAAAAGTTGGATGTAAACTTTTAGCAGTTCAGGCCTAGGCATTTCTTTCTGGCGAACGGGCAGTCCCACCATACAGCTGATGATATTATAAATCGAACGAGAGTTAAAATCTTTTGCTATCGAGGATCGACTTTGTGGCCAAATATCTCTAAAAAGGGTAAAAGCTCCAGTTCGAAGGGAGATTTCAAGCTTAGAAGTTTGAGAGCCCTTAATAATTTGCTTTCTTTTGGGGCGAGGAAAAAATCTCTTCGTGATAGAAAATGAACTTGTTCCTTGATAGAATTGAGGGTTATTTATAAGATTAGATTTTTGTCTTGTTTCTCTTTCATACGTGCATTTCACTTGATTTGATAAGCATCTGATGCAAGAAGGAAGATGGCGGGAGCACTTGCTACGACGTTGAAAACATTGATCACATATTTGAACATAAACTGCTTCAGGTGGAGAGGCCATTATTAGCTCGGAAAGGAGCAAGGAAATATTTTGATTTTACAAGTTAGAATGGTATTGAAGGATATCAGGTTTGCACAGCCACAAGGGTGTCAAACAGGCTGCATCAAGTTCAAATAAAATCCAGGACTAGGACTGCTTCTGCCAAGCCCTGGGTAGCTGCAGCTAGTTTCTAGCTCTGGGTCAATCTCATCAAAGATTTATTTGAAAATGTTTAAATATATCACATTTTCGCTTTTGCTGTAGCGGCCCTGAGCCGGAAGCTAGCCAGGGCTGAGCTGAAACATCCCTATCCATGAGTGACCTTCCCTCATTCTAGTTAATAAAGTCAGAATAGAAATTCCCTCATCAAGGGACGAAAAATGCTCTTTTAGCTTTGTAAGCCGATAGGAGGTATTTCCATATGATAAATATTAATAAAGACTCTTAATTAGGGCTCTTGATTCCTATTATTGTAACGATCTCACTATCAGCTCCAATAGCTGATAAAAGATAATACAGTAGTTTTTTAACCTGTTGATATAAACAAAAATAGTTCAGTTTAGAACAAATTGGTTCAATCACAAAAAATTTCAACTGGCTCCAGTTGAAGGTCATTTTACTCAATAAAAGTTCCATTTATCTATGTCCAGCTTATGAAAATAGACAATCACAATGAAATTAAAATCAAATACAAAAGCCCTAAAAATGAGACAGCAAGCAAAAGTAATCCATGTTCAAAACAAACATAAAGCAGTCACATTCTGAAGAAATCTACATCAAAAATCTCTGACTGCTTAGCATCACTTTTATAAATACAATTATAAAAGAAAAATCATGAATCATTTCAAAACAAGGATAAGACAAAAAAACTACCAGGTGATATAGAGTACACAGGCAGCACCAAGAAGATTAAAGGAAGAAGGGAGAGTGCTGAGATCAAGTACTGGGTGTGTTACACCTAGTGAGGATGACTCAAGCAACTGAGAGGGGGCTTGAAGACAACATGTGTCAAAGTTAAAGTGCCACATGTTTACAATAGGGGCTCAGGAGGGTCCCCTGAGGCAAAATCAAACAATGATTCATTAGAATCTGAGGATGATGATATTTATTGGTTAGAGGATGCCCAAGCATTTGTAGTGAAATTTAAATTAAGCTATTGTTTGACTTGTTTAAATGACATCCACATTTCACACCACTTCAGGATATTCTGAAGACACACACCTTCATCCTCACAGACTTGCACTTTTTCTGCATCTACTTTGTAGATGTCCAGAACCTATGCAAACAGCTTCTGATGACTCATAATCTCTTTTCTCTGGTGGGGATTTAAAATCACCTCCAGTTTCTTCACTGCAGATGCTTGGGCATTCTCTAACCAATAAATATCATCATCCTCAGATTCTAATGAATCATTGTTTGATTTTGCCTCAGGAGCCCCTCCTGAGCCCCTATTGTAAACATGTGGCACTTTAAATTTCTGACACCTGTTGTCTTCAAGTCCCTCTAAGTTGCTTGAGTCATCCCTGCCAGGTGTAACACACCCAGCACTTGATCCCAGCATTCTCACTGCTCCCTGTGTTGCAACCAAGTTTCCAGACTTGCCTGCCAATGTATATTACAATACACAGGGGGCGCTCAATGAGTCACCCCTTGATGTATCTAACTGTTAGGAATTCTTTTCCTGACTCCATTTTATTTATGAATGAATGGTTAGGAGATACCAAGACAAAGGCACAAAACAACAACATTCTCAACACTAGTTGGTACTTGAAACCTTGTAAGAACGAGATTCGAACCCGGGACTCTAATTATGAATGTAACATTAGTACAGAATCAGCCAACACACTTAGATTACCTATTTATTATCATCCTATTCAATTGGATTTTGCTTTCAAAGTGCTTTCCAAATTCAAAAATATTAATAAGAAAAACGGTAACGTCACTTACCGCTCTGCTTCTGATTGGCTGCATAAAGCCAGCCTGATGATTGGTGACCCTCTCTCTATGCTTTTAGATAAGGCTCCGTTCTTTAAGATATTAAATCTTCTGGCTCTACACCGCTTAATTATCATTATCATTATGGCATCTTCTTGGCTCCTCTTCCTGCACCAAATAAGTTTGACAATTATTAAGCAACAACTTATCCTACACTTGAAACAGGTATCCTTTCAATGATATACTCATGTAAATCCCCTTCATTTCCCAAACTCCACTCAAATATTTCAGCCTTCATTTTAAGGCTATTTAAGTGCCCAATTCTTATTCATTCCAATTGTTCCAACAATAAAGAATATTTTCTATCTTATCTTGTCAAGCCTATCTCTTAGTAACTCCCATTTGAAGCCATGAAGGGTATTTTATTCCTGCTATGGTTTCTAGTCTCCCTATTTACAACCGTAAAAAGTCTTAAGAATCCTACTTCCACCATCAACTGGCAAAACTCCTCTCCCAACAATGCCCACCAGAAGGAGTCCTTGGCCAATGAATGGTTCAAGTATCCCTCTGGTCATTGGGGTATAAAGTTCCACTATGGTCGCCATTCTACTCCTCCACCTGCCAAACCCTCGTTGGTACAGCCCCACACATTGTTCTACCTATTGACATACATGGTAGGATATTAAATTTTGGGTTGTTTTAGCTCCCTGATGGGAAGGTTTGCATACTTGGGGCATTTGGGCCATCTAGCCATGGTCACTGTGCCCATTTGTTTGGCCATTGTAGGGCTTAACCTAGGGGCCTTGGCTCACCAAATTGGGGGCTTGTTCCCCTTAAAGTGGGTCCCTGACACTAACAACATGAACCAATCTGATAACAATGTCAAATTGCGGGCACTTTCTCCTAATTAGGAGCGTTGCCAATTTGACCTGATGATCCCTGCACAAGTTATTCCTTGGCTTCAAATCCTACATGGAACATGTCACCATGCCACCCCCTTGTGGCCTTGTGGCTTTCCCCATATAGTATATTAATCACAGTATCCCATAATAAAACAATACCTTATTTTATCATTTCTGGCCTTTCTATTGGACTATTGTCTTCCCCAATCAAATACTGAACTCTAATTGTTTCAGTCGCAACAGTGGTAGCAGCGGTAGTGTGGGGTTCCTGTCCACCAATCCCCAAAGTGTGTCCTGGATCATAGCCAGGGACTGGCTGGAAGGGATTGTCATTCTCTAGTAAGGGAAAATGTATCTCAGAAATATATATAGGGGTCAAAATGGGCTTTTATTCACTCTCAGAAGGAAGATCCCCTTAGAAACCTTCTGGTATATGGCCTGGGGGGTCAAGAAAACAACATGGATTTGTCAATAATTGGAGTCCCCCAACAATATATTGGACCTCTTGTATTTGGTCTTGGACTCCTACACCTTAGTCTTGGACTTCTGCACCTTAAACTTGGACTCCTGCATCTCAAACTTGGACTCTGGCGCCGCGCTTAGGATCCAGCTTCTTATTCTTGGGCTTCTGCTCTGTTATTGTGGGCTTCAGCTTTCTTTATAGCTCCAGTAGCCTTGTTATTCCACTTGTATAAGTACAACCAATCTCCTGCTGGTGATCAAAAGGCTTCCAAAGACCTCTCAGCAGAAACTCAAAAGGCCTGAGAAAGACCTAAAAAACCCCAGAAAGACCCTTTAACTTTCCTGCTAGCCACCATCCTATAGTGTCCTTTTCCCAACAATTCCGCCTTCAAAATGGCTTTCTTCAGAAGCTTAAAACATTGCCACTCACTTTTTCCTATAATAACTTAAGCTTACATACTTACTTTCTCAAAAGCTTAAAGTATTGATTCACTGTTTTCTTGCTTATACTTTAAGCTTTTGGCTTCCAACCAATCATTTTCAGCAGGAAACATGCCAGAACTCAACCAATGAATGCAGAGCGCAGAAATAGACCATTTCTGAAGTTCCACCGGGATCCAACTAGGAAAATAATTTCCACAGCTCAAACTGCTCAAAGCAACAACTCTTGGCGCACCAAAGCGTTAACTGGTCCATTATTCCGGCACCAGTCTTCCCTGCATTCAACCTAAACCCATTTAAATAGTAGAATACTATTTAAACTGTTCTTTCTGGACCTCTTTAACATTTTCCAATATATTTACAAATCTTGTAAAATCCAAGGAAAACATCCTATCAAAACAACTTTGTATCCAGCTCTCATAACAACATACCTTCATCTATCCTAGGAACTTAATAAATAAATATCTTATCCACACTTCTATCCACATTTCTTCTTGATTTTACTAATAAACCAAGGCAAAACATTCTACATTTTCCCAATTTGGTAAATTAATTCAGCAAAATCTTGGCTCATTTCTCCGGACCACTAGTTCTTCACCATCATCTTTGAGTTCTTCAGCTAGCTCTTCAACCACATCTTCCAGCTATTCAGCTTAACCAGCAAACAGTCCATCTTAGTTCACAGAACAGCTCTTTTATCAGTCTTTAAACAGCCTATCAGTCCTCTGGCTACTCCTTTATCATGATCAGCTACTTCTGCATCATGATCTTTGAGCCCTTTCACTCATCTTCACTAGAAACCATCTTGGTTTCACCTGCACAATGAACCATTTTGGTTCCAAACTTCAATATGAACCAACAGTACTTCAACTAGCCTTCTCTGTGATCAAACAGTTCCTCTCACTAGTCTTCTCTGCTGATTCTGTGAAACACCTCAGTTCTTTATCTCAGTCCCCGTTATCAGAACCTGTAGACCCAGGTATGAGTCTACATTGGACTGGCGTTTGACTGGGCCCTAGCAAGTGGCATTCCACTTAGGCCATCTAACCATAGATCCTCAAAGCCTATGTTGTTGTTTTTACTCACCCAGGTGATTAAGTCTGGGCTTTCAGTTGCAGAGTAATCAGCTCTACTTCCCAGAGGCCTGATCACACCAAGTTCTGCAGCTTTCTTCCCCAAGCAAACTGCCTTGGTGACACCTCCAAGCAAATCTATACCCTCCAATGCTCACTCTGGGTTCTCCCCAAAAGCTCCCATAGGGGCATAAACAAGGACACCCTACCAGTCTGTTAGGTAGGATGCTTGCTCACAGACCTCCTGTAAGCGTATCAGGGTACATAGAGTCCTAAGAGCTCTTCCCCTCCCTGGCAGCCTGCGCTACCCGCCAGGGGTCCAAAACCTTCTCCATCTTAAACAGAAAAAGTTCCCTGCTATCTACCTCATTCTTCACCATTTTGCAGCCACAGTTCCCTGCTAGGTGAAGAACTCTAGCCCACAGCAGCCAATATTTTCTGCTGGGTGGAGGTAACATCTGCCTCTAGTAGTCTTTACACCTACTAGCTAGGCCTTACCATCCCTAGTAGCCATCATTCCCTACTAGGCCTCTACCTGCAACAAACAACCAAACTTTTTCTTGTCCAACATTAGCCCTGCCTACAAACAACCAAACATGTGGATCCTCACAGGTAGGTTCACTACCTACCTAAAAGAAAAATACCCCAAAAAAGGACAGAGTACAGGTTGTAGGGCTACTCACCATCAAGAAACCTTCCTGCCAATTCCCAAGGGGACATCCCTAAAGGATATGTCATCTATCAAGATCAACTGGTACTTACAAGCGTTTATAATTGACTCTGCCTTGAGAAGCGCAACACAAGTGTCACCCTGCCCCAATTGGACCTTTCCCAACACATGCTCAACCTCCAGCTTGAATCTTTTGCGGGCGGTGTTGAAGGAGCTGACATTGTCAGTTGGCTCCATTCTACCAAAACCAGCCTCCGTATCTGTCAAGTACCTGAGCCCATGTGAGTTGCTATCACATCTGGGCGCCTTACGGGGCCTGCCGCAGTGTGGTTCACCAACTGGGCCAGCCAAGAGATAGATGTCACTTGGGTGTTGTTCAGGGACGCCACAAAGTCCTGCTACAGTGAAACCTTTTCACCCATTTTGGTGGGAACTCCCCTCCTGGCCATTAAACAGACTGGGTCTGTCCCTGAATATCTTGTTGCTGCCCCAGAAGCTGTGACCAATGGGAATGCCATGCTCCTTACCTTAATAGTTAATGGGCTCAACCCCCATATCTGCAAGTGGGTTCCTGTAGATTGCTACACCTCCATTGACAACTGCTACAAGTCCATTGTGGAGGCCAATAATCAGGCTTCAATGGGCTTCAGCAGATCCAATGACACACCACCCCAACCTTGCCCTACACCTGGCAGTGCCCACAACCAAGTAGGCTACTGCCAGTCCCGCCAACAGGAAATGGGATTAAGTGTCCCTGCAAGGGGGAACTCCAGCTAGTGCAAATTGAGGACCAGGGAAAAGCCTGGGGGTTGCAGCTACAAGAGGTTTTACAACCCCACTTGACCCTCACTCTCAGCCTCTCCTCACAAAGAATCCCTGTGATTACAATGTGCATGAATCTGTACCCTTGACGTATTCCAGGTCCACAGCAACAACCCTGTTCTTCAAACAAGCCATTCTTCAAATAAAGTAACCCTATTGGCCTATTCCTTCTGTTTTTGTGGGAACACCCACAAACTATTGGTAGATACCAGGGCCAATCACACTATGGTTGATCAAGTGCTTGCTGACTCTCAACATTTAGACCGGGTGCCAAGTAGATTCAAGGCAGTACAAGTAGCTAATTCCCATAGAGTGACAATTACCCATGAGACGGTACCCTTCTCTATGAGGATGAGGAACATCCAGATTAAGTTCTCTGGTCCAATCATGGCAGGACTCAGTCATGATGTCATTGCTGGCCTTGAATGGCTTCAACACAACTGTCCCTACATTGACTGGGATACATCTATAATCATCCTCAATATAAATGGGGTAGGCTTTCAGATATATCCTGTTGAAATGAGCAAGTTTCTTCATGATACTGTGCTTGTCAGAATAACAGAAACAGGTTTGTATGATTTCAAGGGGGGAACTAGACTTTAACTAATGCTCAGTTGAAGTTATCCACGCTTAACCACCTAAGGCCCTCCTCTTGACCACTCTGCCTCCACCAGCACTTGCCACACTCCTCAAGGAATATAAGGATGTTTTCAGTGAAACACTGGACCAACTACCCCCTCCCTGAGAGATCCAGCATGCTTTAAAACTTCAAGGGTCACTGTCCAAAGCATGTCCCCTCTATTGCCTCACACCAAAAGAAGATGAGAACCTCTGCCAGCACCTTGTGGATGCTCTTGATAAGGGCTTCATTTTCCCCTTGCTCTCTCTGTACAGGGCAGCTGTCTTCTTTGTAGCTAAGAAGGACAGGTCCCTTTGTCTGGTCACAGACTACCTTGCCTTAAATGAGGTGAAAATTAAGAATAAATACCCCTGCCATTGATTGACAACCTGTTTGAAAAGCTCACAGGTGCAAAGGTCTTTAGCAAGATTTATCTCACCACGGGGTACAACCAGGTCTGCATTGCACCAGGGGATGAGGCAAAGACTGCCTTCCGCACACGCTATGGGTTGTTTGAGTGTTGGGTCATGAACTTTGGAATGACCAACACTCCTTCCATCTTTGCCATGTTGATGAAAAAAGCATTTGAAGATTCAATTGGGAAATGTGTTGTTGTATACCTTGACAACATTATTGTCTTCAGCCAAGATCAAACCATACATCTCTAACACCTCTGTGCTGTCCTTGACACCCTTCAAAAAAACCAGTTAAAGGCTAAGCCTTCCAAATGTGAATTCCTCAAGTCAGAGCTCCTGTTCCTTGGGCACACCATCTCTGCCCAAGGGATAAAGTCTGGCCCCGCCAAAATCAAGGCAATCACAAGCATTCCACCTCCCACCAATGTGGGCTAGGTGCGTACATTCTTAGGCATGGTTGCCTACATGCGCAAGTTTATTCCCAATTGCAGAGAAATAATTGCATCCCTCACTGAGCTCCTAAACACTAAACAGCGCTTCTATTGGACCCCTGTCAGAGATCAAGCCGTTGAGATGTTGAAGCAAAGACTTACAAAAGCACCTGTATTGCAATTCCCCAACCAGAACCACCAGTATAAACTTGAGACTGATGCCACTGACAGAGCCATAGGGGGCATGTTACGGGTGGAAACTGACATGGGTGTCTTCCTCCCCATGGCATCTGAATCCAAGAAGCTCACGATCTCAGAACAGTGTTATCCCATACATGGTAAAGAATTAGCCGCAATTGTACACTGCATCAAAAAATGGCATTGTTACCTGGAAAGGGCCATCTTTCCACCCAACATCCTGAAGGATCACAAGTTGCTCCTGTACTTCAACACACAGTCCCACTTGACACACCACCAGGCAGGCTGGGTCAAGCATCTATCCCCCTACCAGTTGTGCATTGAGTAAAAGCCTGGGAAGGAACTTGTCACAGCTGATGCCCTCTCAAGGCTCTATGTAGCGTCCATTACCAGGGGCTGTTGTGAATGCTGCCATTCACTATGTTTTGATTTTACCTTTGTTGGGTTATTTTGAGGACAAATATCTTTCTTTTGCTTTCATCCTTTGAAATGAGGCTGGCTTCCAAATTGGGAAATACAATTGTTCAGTTTCCTGATCCTGCACAACTCACTTGCCCCACTCATGCTTGTGGCAAGTGATCCTACCATCCTGGTATTATTTTGTGGTATCACAAACCATTATATAATCCATTTCCTATTTTTCAATAAAATTAAGTTCTAATTCACATTTTTGTCTTTGTGTCTCCACGTACTTTGGCGCTTCTCTAGCCACTTCTAGCAGATATTATTCATTCAGGGCCACAAGGTAATCACATAATCTTTTTTGTATTAAGCTCCTGGGGACAACATCCAGGAGGACACGGCAGGAAATCTTTATAACAAAAGATTTGAGGTTCAAAGCTAGCCTTGGGTTAGCCTTCAGGGCAAAATTAAGGGCACATACCTTAATTTCCTGGAAAATGAGATATGAAAGTCCTTTTGGCAGAAAGGACAGGAAAAGGCTTGAAGATTATTAAAGCCAACACAAATGTGGATAAACTTGTCTTTATTAGGAGAAATGATTCTACTTAAATAGTAGACAAGGGACAGTGATCACTCATTAGAAAGACAGAGTGGCTGAGGGGGTCATGTTGGGATGAGGTCATACCAGTATCATTCACAGACAGGTATGATAATCTGGAATAGGTGGATATTGGACCAGACCCATTTGCAGAAGGCAAGGAATTTCCAAACTCAAAAGCAAAACCAGCCAAATCTTTGCAGCTATCAATATTCAAAGGCCATATCAAAATAGCATTAATTGCGCAATTTAAAACATCTCCCCCTCAAGATTGGACACTGGGAGTTGATATTTGCGGAGAATTTTGGAGTGAACGCGGGCAAAAGGACGTCCAGAAGACAGCAATTTCACAGTATACTTAACACCCTTTTTAAAGGTGACTTCATAGGGCCCAACCCAGAGGGAATCCAGCTTATGAGCTCTACCACCTGTACAATTCTGGTAGTAGAGAGTTAGGTTGCCTATTTGATACTCAGGGAGAGGGGCTCTAGCAGCATTGGACGGGGAGAGCTCCAGAGCCTTAACCTTGTAAGCAGTGGAATAAGCTGTTGCTTGGATGTCAATGATACAATTATTTAAGTCTTTAACATGGGCCTCAGGATTTTTAGACACATCAACTTCAATCAAGGGGGTCCCAAGATTGAGGGGGTGGCGGCTTCATGTCCATACAGCATGGCAAAAGGGGAATTACCAGTTACTTGGTGTCTACTGAGCCAGTAAGCAAAGAGGGCAGCAGGGAGGAACATATCCCAATTGGCAGTGTCAGAGAGCATAAGCTTCCTCATTATAGACACCAGGGAGGAATTTGCTTGTTTGACAGTTCCATTAGTTGAAGGGTTATATGGCATGGAGAAAGATTGGTGGGTCCCCATAGCCTTGACAATAGACGTGATGAGGCAAACATTAAAGTTGGTACCATTGCCAGAAAGCAGGACTTGAGGGCAGCCATGTCAATAGAAGATGTCTTACAGCAATAAAGTAGCTGTGGTCTTGGCAGTTATATCTTTTGTTGCTCTGGCTTCAACCCATTTGCTAAAATGGTCTATGGCAACTAAGATAAATTGACATCCCAACCTAGACCAAGGAAAAGGCCCAACAGCATCAATACTCACAGTGTGGAAAGCATGCTTAGGGGGGATGAGTTTGAATTGGTGTTGGGACAGGCAAGGACGTTGGAGTTGACACAAATGACAGGAGGTGAGAACATCAGGGATCAGAAGGTGTATGTTCTCCCAGTAGAAGTTCTTGCATAACCAGTCATGAGTTTTGGCTATACCCCCATGCCCAGTGTCAATGTGAGCTTGGAGGATAATGGCTATCCTCATGCTAGGGCAAACTTAGGGTAGGTAAGCATTGTTGACCTTTTTGAAGAGCTGCCTATCTCAAATGTACAGTGTCCTTGGATAGGGTTTGTAACGTCAAGTGAATGTCTTCTGGCTCAGTGGTCCAAGAGTCAGGGTACCCTATTAATTTGTATAGGCAATCAGAGTCAGCGGGGCAGATAGCTAGATTTGGCATCCTTAACAAGCCATCAGCGTTCTGATGTTGGGCCCCAAGACAGTGTATCACAGTGAAATTGTACCCTTGTAGACGCAGAGCCCAACATGCTAGTTGACCTTCAGGCTCCTTTAGTTGTTGCAGCCATTTGAGGGAGGAGTGATCTGTGGCCACCATGAAGTGGGTCCCATAGATGTAATGCCTGAACTGTTTTACAGCATGCAGCACCGCCAGAAATTCCTTTTCAGTGACGCTGCAGTTCTTCTTGTGCTTATTAAGGACCCGTGAAGAGTAGGCTACAGGTCAATCCATGCCTTTGTTATCAAGCTGGGCTAAGATGGCACCCACAGCTACTCCACTAGTGTCAGTATACATGATGAACTCATTATCATAATCAGGATAGACCAAGATAGGAGCCTCTTTGAGCTTGGCCTTCAACGCTTCAAATGCTTGTTGCTGACTGTCAGTCCATTAAAAGGGAACATTGCAAAGGAGTTGGACAAGGGGTTCACTCAACTCAGCAAAATTGGGTATGAACTGTTGGTAGTAGCCCATCATACCAAGGAATACTTGAACCTCTCAAAGATTTGTGGGAGGTAGCATCTTGTCAATGGCTTCCACCTTATTATTCATGGGGCAGATTCCAGTTTGAGTGACCTCATGACCTAAGAACTCAAGGTGTTCTTTAAAGAAGGAGCACTTAGAGGGTTTGAGTTTCAAGCCAGCTTTACAGATCTTGATGAAGACAGCCTTGAGGTGTTCCAAGTGGTTGGTAAAGGTAGCGCTGAATACAGTGATGTCATCAAGGTACACAAGGACACAAGAGAGCTTTAGATCCCATAGGATGGAGACCATAGCCCATTGAAATGTAGCAGGGGCATTGCAGAGTCCTTGGGGCATACAAGTGGGTTCAAAAAGGCCTTATGAGGTGATAAGTGCAGCCTTTTCTCTATCTTCAGGAGATAAGTCAACTTGCCAGTATCCAGAGGCTAGATCCATGGCTGAGAAAAACTTGGAACCACCCAGCTGTCTGAGAGCATTGTCATTTCTGGGCAAGGGGTATGAGTCTTTCTTAGTGAGAGATTTCAGGCGACAATAGTCCATTATAATGTGATGTCCTCCATCCTTCTTCTTGAGGATCAGTAACAGGGAAGCCCAAGGACTTTGGGAAGGAGCCAGTAACCCAGCATATGGTAGTTGTTTGAGTTCTTTAGACACTTGAGCATCCTCCACCCTACTATGGCAGTATGGTTTGGCACAAAAAGGGGGTGCATCCCCAGTATCAATCTGATGGATGCCTCCTTTAGCCAGGCCATAGTCCGTAAGTCCAGAGGCAAAGATGTTGCTAAACTGATTGAGCAGGTCCAACACGTCTCTTTGTTGGATAGGAGACAATTGGGGGAAGTTGGCAGCAGTGAATAAGGAGAGAACTTGAGGATTTTCTTCAGGTAGATTGAAATCACTAAAGCTTCCAAAGGGGTAGAGGGAGGCCACTTTTTCTGCTCCCAATATACAACCATGCCCTACAACCTGGCTTCAGGTCACCTGCATGGGCAGGGCTATCAGGTTGGTAAGCAGTAATTGTACGGGCTCTTTGTGGGTTAAATCTAGAATCCTGGGACACAGGCGGGGCTCTTTACAGCTTAGGAATTCAGGTGAGTAGAGTTCCAAGAACAACTTTTCAGGTAGTTTGTAAGAAATCTGAGAATCAATCACCACTTGAGATCCTGGGGGAATGATGATAGCTGCTGGGGCAAGAAGAGGTACCCCTTCTTCTGCAGGGCAGGAAGGAGGAGGGGTGCACATGTTGGAGGAGTGAGTCCTATACTCAAGAGAGAAGATACCTGTAGGGTACTCAAGCACGCAAGTTTTAAGACATTTCCCTGGGAGGCGCAGAGGTTCCTCAAAAATCAAAGGGACCTCATATCCTAAGAGTGAAAGATATCCATCTTTTAAGTTCACAATCCCGTTATATTCTTGGAGGAATTTAGTACCAACCAAGAGGTCATAGCTTTTGTTCTCAAGGACTACAGCGGGGGAAGCAATGAGGAGTTTCCCAAACCTCATGGGTAAAGCGGAGTAGGCACCAATGGCCCATGTTTGTGCCATGCCAGCTGTGCCATACAACTGAGTGTAGTTGAGGTCAGGGGCCAGCTTAAGTTTCTTCATTAGTTTTGAAGATACTACATTGACTGGAGAGCCTGTGTCCAGGATGGCTTTGATTTTAACCTTTTGGATTGATACTTTCATGCGGGTTGTATCTTTCCCAAAGGGGGCAAGACTGCAAGACACATCTTGTGCAGCCTCTAGCTCCTTTTCCCATTTAGCTAACATGCACCTTAAATCAGGACTCTCCATATACACAGTCTGTAGTGGGAGAGATACAGTTACGTTTTGGAAGAGAGCTTTGGCTAGCTTGGCTGCTTCCTCAGAAGAATCAACCAAGACAGGAGTTCAATGGGCCTGGGCTAGGTAAGGGCAAGCCACCATGGCTTTGGCTTCACTTGAAGGTACTTGAGAAGTGGTGGTGGTTTTCCCAGAGCAAAGCTTGTAAGGAACAGAGATAGTTTCTGGAACAGCCAGAACGGAATAGCCATAACTATCAAAATCTTCACTATCAGAATCTTCAGGGTCTGAATCACTGGAGAGATTGTGGAATAGATGAAAAATAGTTGGGCCAGAGGAAGACAGAGCTTCTTCATTGGAAGGAGGATCAGGGGGAGACAGGGGAGATTGGTCAGGAGAGAGTTTCTCTGTCTCTAAGCTGACCTCTCTTTTTCTGCCTGTTCTTTGGGGTCACACCCTTCCACTTGGGGATTAGTGCAAGTACAAGAGTGGTGACCTATTTAGCCACAGTTATGACAGCCTTGCCTCTTAGTCTGTCCACCTGAGCCTATTGTCATAATGTGCGGCGTACAGGAGGTGGTCCTAGCGTTTCTGGCTTTATTTTCACGTACCACTGTACCCCCATGGGGCAAATGCATGTCTTGCAAGAGCGTCTTAATACTCTTCATGGAAGTGAGTGAAGCCTTGTGTGCCTTAAAGTTTAGACATAGAAGCTGGTTCACTTTCAAAGCATTTGAACAAGCCGTGTAAGCTTCCCAGGGAGTTAACTGTCAACTGGTGATTAACTGCTGGCCTTTAATGTAGAAGCAATCAGCAAACTCAGCCAAGGTTTCTTTGGGCTTAAAGGCAATGTGCATAAATGCATCCTTCTTGACCTCTAAGCTGAGATCTCCTCTGAACTCCTCAATAAGGAGGCGCTTCATGTCCTCCCAAGTGACAATGGAGGGGAGCTTGGGGACCACCACTTCTTGGTAGGTGGGATGGAGACAGGTGCAGATATGTTCCTTTTTGAGTTCATCAGTAGCCCTACATATTGCAGTCACGTAAATTGTTAGAAAGGCAGCAATGGTAGAGGTTTTAGGATCAAATATATGTTTGAAGGATGGTTTATAATTTGGGTCAATGGACAAGGACAAGGACTGACTGTTTTCACCTGGGTTGAGGATGTTAATGTGAGGGTTGCCTTCAAACTTGGATTCAGCAGCAGGTTGTCTAGCCCAGAGGAGTCAAAGGCTTTCCTCTAGGGTATCCAAGGTAGAGCTTTTCTGTCCACTAATATCTCTAGCGGTGGCAGCAGCAGCTCCAAATTTGTCAATCTTAATTTGTTGCACCACTAAGGTGCCAGCAATCCAATTGAGGTGGGTGGTCAGGGAAGTGGTCTGAGCAACCAAGGGGACAACTTATCCGTTCATAGTCTTGGTAAAGCGGGAGAGGTTTTGTACCTATCTTTCTAATGTGTCTTGCTTATCAGCTACATCATTTATTACTTCTGCAAGCTGATCTAGTGTACATGCACAGTTGACCTGGGGTTGGCCTTCCAAACCAGGGCAGCAACCATGATTGCCATAAGTGGGAGTATTAATGACTTCAACTTCCTCTTCATCTTCAGACTCAGAGGACAAGTCCTCATAATTAGAAAGGTGTTGTCATAAATACTCAATTTTGCCTTGTAAAGTAGCTACTTGATCAGTGAGCAAAGCAATTTGAGGGTCAGACATAGGTTCAACAGGAGGAGGGTTTTGAACAGAAGATTGGCGCCAAGTGGTAGCCTTGAGCTTGACTATTGCTTCACATACCTTGGCCTCAAAGTCAGAGGGGGCCTTGACAGGCAGAGCAGGAGGAGTCACCTCAATAGAGGCTACTCTATCATCCGCGTAAAATTTGTACTTGATATAGAGTGTTGCCTAATGCAGCCTTATCCAGACCATATTGATGCTGAAGATGGCGGCCCCAAGTATCAACATGAGCATCAAACAATTCAAGTTGTTAATTAACATGTTCTTGGAACTGGTTAAGTTCACTAACCAGAGTCTCAAAATCTTGGCAATGATTTAGTAGAAAGGCCTTAATCTGTCCACGCCATGCTGCCTGATGCTCATCCAATTTGCATAGTTGATCTTTGATGTAACCAGGGAGCAAGGAGTGAAGGGAATTCAACAAGGAGGTTAAGTACTTCTGAGAGGCCAGCAAGTCACGCTGGTTATTGGAAATACACACAAAGAGACTGTGGAACCATTCTTGATATGCCATATTCTGAGCATGGTTTTTTGAGACAGCGGTGACTACAGCATTTAATAGTTGATTCTGGGATCATAATACAAGTTGATGGTGAACCAGGGCAGGTTGGATGAACTGGTTGATCAACACGCCAATCTTATCCATAGACTCTATCACCGCAGGGGGGAGACCAAAGTCCAAAAGGAAGGAGTACAGGTCTTTGGAAGTGTACCCAGGACAGAGACCAGGGATAGTGTGCATTGCCACAGTGCCAGAATGGAGAAGGGAGCAGGCAGCAGCACATGCTTGCTCATAATTGAGAGAGAAAGCTGGAAGGGGGGCCCATGCAGGCCTGGGGGACAGAACCAATACCATGGGAGTTGAGGGAGCATCAGTGATGTCTTCTTCTAGAGGAGGACTAGAAACTTTAGGTTATTTGGGCACTTCAGAAACAAAGGGAAAAGGACCAGAGAATGTGCATGGGAACAGGGTAACCAAGGAGCTTGCAGCCCCTGTAGTGAGCACCATTTTGTTGTGTTTGGCTCCTGGGGACAACATCCAGGAGGACACAGTGGGAAATTTTTATAACAAAAGATCAGAGGTTCAAAGCTAGCCTTGGGTTAGCCTTCAGGGCAAAATTAAGGGCACATACCTTAATTTCCTGGAAAATGAGATGTGAAAGTCCTTTTGGCAGAAAGGACAGGAAAAGGCTTAAAGCTTATTAAAGCCAACACAAATGTGGATAAACTTGTCTTTATTAGGAGATTTGATTCTACTTAAATAGTAGACAAGGGACAGAGATCACTCAATAGAAAGACAGAGTGGCTGAGGGGATCACATTGGGATGAGGTTGTACCAGGATCAGTCACAGACAGGTATGATAATCCGGAATGGGTGGATATTGAACCAGACCCATTTACAGAAAGCAAGGAATTCCCAAACTTGAAAGCAAAACCAGTCAAATATTCACAGCTATCAATATTCAAAGGCCATATTGAAATAACATTAATGGCGCAATTTCTGACATACAACATTGAGGAGTGCTGACTGCACATCAATAAACTTCACAGGAATCATAGACAACAGGGTTTGAGCTTTAAGGTAGAGCCTAGAAGTGAAGTCTTCTAGGGTTTCTCCCACCTTTAGCTTGGTGTCAGCAAATTTCATCTTGCAACCAAGAAGGGCCTTGTGGGGTTCCTGGTCACCAGTCCCCAAAGTGTGTCCTGGATCATAGCCAGGGACCAGCTTGGAGGAGTCGTCATTCTCCAACAGTGGTGAATGGTTGGTTAGGAGCTTATACTTAGCCTACATAAGAGCAAACTCTTCCAGTACCTTCCCAATCACTAGGCCAGCGTCTCCACCATACACTTGTACTTCAGCAGGCGCCAGCCCTTCTGTAGGCCAATATCAATCCTGTAATAGTCTAGCAAACTCTCCCCCAATAAACTCCCTTCCTCTATCTGTCATTTCAAGATGCCTAGTACTTTTTCCCACTCCTCCTGGGCAGACTTACTAGAGGCAAAATTCCTGCACCCTAGGGGATAGGATATAAAATTTGGGGTAATTGAATCATAGAAATTATATTCTTTTTCCACGTGGGAAATTTGGGCAGGAGTCATAATTAGCGTTTTATTCACAGTCAGAAGGAAGATCACCTTAGAAACCTTCTGATATATGGCCTTGGGATAGAGAATAATGAGGGTTTTGTGCCAGTACTTGGAGTCCTTTTAACAATCTCTTGTACTCCTTGTACTTGGTCTTTGGCTCCTGCACTTTGGTCTTGTGCTCATGCACCTTGGTCTTGGGCTTTTGCACCTTGGTCCTGGGCTTCTGCAGTCTGTTCTAGCTCTGGCTTTCTTCTCTTGGTCTTTGGCTCCTTCTGTAGCTTTTGTGGCCTTTGTAATCCACTTGATCCAGTCCCTGAAGAGTCTCAGATAGCTCTCCCTTTTATAGCCCCTTGTTTCAGACCAAAAACCTCTCTTAGAACTCTGGTTTTTCAAAGCTTAAACTATCCAGTTTTTCTCCTTCTATAATATATTAAACTTTAAAACTTACTTCAGCCAATGAAAGTCCTGAATTTTCTGCTTCCACTCCTCATTTTTTGGCTTTAACTCTTAAGTTAAAGCCCTTAAAACACTGATCAAATAGACTTTGGCTTGCAGCCAATCACACACTTGAATTCAACAGTTTTGCTGAAAAGGTTTCCCCGGATGACTTGCTCTTGACCCTGGTTTGAACCTGAGGCTATCTTGCTCCAGGTAAACAACTTCTCTGCATTTTGAACAGTTTTGCTGTGATTCCTGTCACATTTCCCTGGCAAATCTCAAGCGCTTCCACATATGTTTTACTTAGGCAAATTTTGACCCCTCAATTTTACAACGTTTCTCCATGTTTCTCTGTATTTCTCTCAACGTTTTGCAACTTCAAACCTTCTTGCTGCTTGTCCTTTTGCCTCTCCTAGTTGTTCTTGGCAAAATTTGCTCTTTTGCCCTCACAGTTTCTCCATTCTATTTCCAGCTTCTTTCTAGCTCATTTCTTTCTTAATTCTTCTTTTTAAATAAATTTACAGCTCTAACAAACTATATATTATTTCTCTTTTTCTTTCTTTTTCATTATATTATATTAAATTCTTTTTTAATCATAATCAGGCAGTATTTAATTATTATTTTACTGCTTCTTTTTATCTATTTTTCTCTCAAAAGACACTAAAACAGTTCTTCCAGCCTCTGTATCCAGTCTGGCTAGTTCCTTCAGGTTATCTCCTGTTCCTGCACTCACATCCTCTCAGCTCTTTAGTCCTTCAACACAAACTTCTGGTCCTTTGGCCATCCTGCATTATGATCAGCCAGTCCTGCATCATAATCTTCTTGTCCTTCAGCTTATCCTTAACCAGTTCCTCAACAAATCCTCACTAGGAACCTCCTTTGTTCCTTCCACACACTGAACCATATTGGTTCCAGCAATTCAATATGAAATAACAGTCTGTCAACTAGCCTTCACTGTGATCAAACAGTCCCTCTTGCTAGTCTTATCTGTTAATTCTGTGAGCCACCTTGGTTCTTTATCTCAGTCCCCATTACCAGAAATTGTAGACCCAGGCATGAGTCTACATTGAACTGGCGTTTGACTGGGCCCTCACAAGTGGCAATCCACTTAAGCCATTCAACCATAGATCAATGTCTATGTGTTGTCTTTACTCACCCAGGTGATTAAGTCTGGGCTTTCAGTTGCATAGTAATCAGCTCTACTTCCCAGAGATCTGATCACACCAAGTTCTGCAGCTTGCTTCCCTGAGCAAACTGCCTTGGTGACACCTCTGAGCAAATCTATGCCCTCCAATGCTTGCTTTGGGTTCCTCCAAAGCTCTCATAGGGGCATAAACAAGGACACCCTACCAGTCTGTTAGGTAGGATGCTTGCTCACAGACCTCCTGTAAGCGTATTGGGATACATAGAGCCCCTAAAGCTCTTCCCCTCCCTGGCAGCCTGCGTTACCTGCCAGAGGTCCAAAACCTACTCCCCCCCAGACAGACAAAGTTCCCTGCTTGCTATTTCAGATTCAACCTTCTGCAGCCACAGTTCCCTGCGAGGTGAAGCACTATAGCCCAAAGCAGCCAATTCTGTCTGCTGGGTGGAGGCAACATCTGACTCTGGTAGTCCTATGTTACCTACCAGTCAGGCCTTATTTACTCTAGTAGTCCCTTGTTACCTACTAGGCTCACCCTACTTACCCCTAGTAGCCCTATGTTACCTACTAGCTGACAGCATTACCAGCTAACCACACATTGTCACTCTTCAGCATATTGTCTTTATTTGAAGCCAAATCAACCCTTGCCTGCAAAACAACACACATGTGGATCACCACAAGCCTTTTGGCTACCAACTTCCTCTGTAAAGGCTCTTGAGACGTTGGCAAAAGTCCAGCTGTTCTCAGAGAGGCGTGGCAAGATAATGGTTTGAGTCTCAGCATCCAGACAGTTGATGATTGTGGAATCCCTCATGGCGTTGTCAGCGCCATACATGGAGTTTTGGTATAGGCGTAAGAACATGGCCACATTACTCTTGTGGTCAAACTTGGGGAGATTGACGGGCCCAAAGTTGTTAGAGCCATGTTGAATGGGAGCAGGAGTGATCCTCACTGGAGAGCGGGTGAGACAGGAACAGATGAGGGTAGAGGCAGAAAACCTAGCCTCAGAGGCACGTCAATGGTTTTCCTCTTGCTGAGTTTTGCATTCATCTTCTCTGTCTTGAGCAGCCCCAGAGGCTTCAGGAGGGGCCAGGACGTTGTCCTCAGACTCCAACACAGGCTCCAATACTTGTACAGAGTTGGAAACCAACCAAGTGTTGCCATCATTGCTTCTGTAGCTATGATAGAACTCAGGGCTGGAGGACCTTAGTGGACTGTGGAGACTCTTGGAGTTGATGGAAATAGCCTGTAAGTTGGCAGAAATAATCTTAGTGTCCATTCTATCCAATTGACTCTAGAAGGCGTCCAGGAGAAGTTGATGCTTGTCCAGATCATCCTGATAGACCTTGTTCTCCTGACAGGTGATATCCAAGTCATCTTCCAGAGAGGTAATGCGTCTTTCATGGGTGACAAGCTTGGTTTGAAGCAAGGCTATCACTTCCTTATCTTTCCTGGCTTGGGTCTGGTTATATGCTCTGGCATGTGATTGTCAAAGTTTGAGACAATCCTGAAGCTCTGAAACGGTGTGGTAGCCATCAAACAGGAAGGCAAGATTGGCGCTTTGCTGGATCAGTTCCGTCTGTATCTTCTTGTATTGATCAAAGAGCTCAAGGATGTCACAGCCAAGAAGATGGCTAGAGGGGGAGTTGTCTGTAGCAGTAGATGTGAGGGTAAACAAGGGGATAGTGGCAAGGCAACAGGCTAGGACTTCCACCTCATGAGTCAGGCTTTGAACCATGGGGCCAGTCTCAAGCATGTGGGTGGTAACCACACTAATCCAATTGGTGTCTACACCCTGATGGGTGAGGGTCTGTACCACATGCACTGGGACTAGTTTAGCAATTCCCCTCTTTATGGTGTTGACCCAGTGCAGCATGGTGTTCTGGGCGTTGATAACTTCAGCAAGGTATTGATTCACAGTGGTGAAAGTATTGCCAAGCTCAGAGTAAAGGACCTGGAGGAACGTTTGTTGATTGGATACCAGTATTCCTTGGTTGTGCACTAGGCTTTGGATGCAACCTAGTTGCATTTGGTTGTGACATACAGCAGGGTGAGCAAACTGCTATAAATAGTACTTGATATGTTTGACAGTGCAAAGGTCACAACAAAGTTGGTCAGGGTTGACCTGGTAGAGATTCTGAAAGCAAGCCAGGGAGTTATCAGCAGAAGGTTGATGAATAGCCAGGTGCTCAGAGCAAGCACTATTACCAGCAGCACCAGAGTCCATGTCTTGGATGGTAATATGGATGGCGTCCTTGGAAGGAGAGGAGTTGGCGTTTATCTCCAAAGGGGCAGGGGCTTGCAGGATCAAGGGTTGACCAAAAACAATGACTTGGGGATGCTGATGTTCTGGCATGAAGTGGCTAAGGGGGGGCAGGCCATAGGGAGCGCCTGCTCTTTCCCCAGAATGGGCATTGGCAGAAGTGAAGACTGGTGCCTGTTGATAGGGGGAACCACTGGCAGAAGGCTCAGCCAGGGGCATTCCTCCCTCCTCATTGAAAGGACTGCGGGGGTGGAGGCTGTTGGTGTAGAGAGAAATGAGCGCCAATGTTTATTTGTAGCAGCAAGGAGTGCTAATTTCTACAAACAGTTAGTCAGGAACCTATTTCTCAATACTATACCTGTAGATGGTATAGTGGCAGCCTTTAGATAGGACAGAAGAAAATAAGGTATTATGACAAAACTAGTACTTTATTTGATAGTATGACACTTATATAATATAAGGCGGGAGAATTTACACCAGGGGAAAGGAGGCACAGACAGAAGGACTTTCCTAATGGAGGAGAGTGGACAGGCACATTAGAAAGTCCCGTGCAATGGAATAACCAGTTTCATGCAGCTTTCCTTATGAAGGCAGGTGGCTCTATTTACTTTGTTTCTATAATTAACCTTGGAAGTAAAGCCTGTGTCTAAAGCACATTCAAAATACCATTTGAACACCCTTTTTATGGGCGTTTTAAATGTGATTAACCTTATTAAAACTGTCTTGAGAGGAAGCAATTGCACAATTGTTATGTCGCTCAATCCCTAAGTGGACAACTCAATGTCTAATTCATTCAGGATCTGCAACAGACGTCATCACCTCACACAAGGTAGCAACCTCTTGTTGTAAGTCAGCAACCTGAGTTGTCAGAGCAAGCACTTGAGGATCAGGATGAGGGGCTTTGGTAGGGCAATCTTGACTGCAGGTGGATGCTCTTAACTCTTGAATGGCATCCCATAGTCTCTGTTCTCTATCCACTAACTCATCAGATGAAGGAGAAGGCAGGGTATCTGATTTGGAGGTAGATAGTTCATTTACTTGAGTCTGGAGTTTGGAAATGGTAGCGGCAGTAGCAGCCCTTTCTTGGTCTAGCTCCTTGCCAAGTTCACAAAGGCTGTTTGCAGCATGGAAAGCTACTTGATTTAATTGGTCAAAGGAGTAAGCACTGAACTTGTTGAGTTGCTTCACAAGTTGTTCAAAGTTGATGAGATAGGCGTTTAGAGTGGAGTCTACTTGGGCGCGCCAGGGCTGTTCCAACTGGTGGAACTTGTGAAGACGCTCTCTGACATACTTGGGGATAGACTGGTGCATTTGTTCAATGGAATTGACCAAGAAGGATTGGGAGGTGACAGAGTTGCGCTGATTGTCTGATACTAAGGAAAACAGGGAGTAGATCCACTGATGGTAGGCCGCAAACTAATCCCAGTGATGAGTGACAGTGGCTTGAAGCAATAAAATCTCCTGAACGTGTAGCCCTAATATCATTTGATGATGGGCTAAGGCTGGTTGTACAAAGGACAACAATAAGTGTTCAGTAGAGCCAACCACTGAGAGGAGATACTGTTGAAATTGTGGAGCTACAATCAATTTGTAGCATGTTGCTCAGCTGAACTGAAGATGGAGGCAAGGGATGGCTCTGTCACAGGCTATCTCAAGGGCTATCACCATGACTTGTTCTAAGTCAGGGGTACCCAAAAGGTAGGCCACTAGGCTTGGATCACTCCCAAGGCTCAGCAAAGTAGAGACAATAGGTGGGTTGGCGATGTCTTCCTCAATAGGAGGACTGGTAATTTCAGGCAAATTTGGCTCTTGTATGGGAGGAGGCAAAGATCCTGAAAACATTGTTGCAAAAGGGATAACCAAGGGGCTTACAGCCCCTGTAGTGAGCACCATTTTTGTTGTGATCTGAGGCGCGGCACAGAGTCATAACAGGAAATCCTAACCTTAGGATTGGATTTGTACTAAATTTTGGTTAGAATGGCAGGGGAGGCTATGCAATTACCTTGTGGCCCTGAATGAATAATATCTGCTAGACGTGGCTAGAGAGGCGCTAAAGTATGTGGAGACACAAAGACAAAAATGTGAATATAACTTAAACTTTATTGGTTATAAAGATTGGGATTATATACTGTGTAGCTTTACCACAAAACAGTACATGGACGGTAGGATCACTTGCCACAAGCATGAGTGGGGCAAGTGAGTTGCGCAGAATTAGGAAACCAAGCAATTGTATTTCCCAATTTGGAGCCAGCTTCATTTTGAATGGCAAAAGCAAAAGAGAGGGATTCATCCTCAAAATAAACCAACAAAGACAAAATCAAAACATGGTGAATGGCAGCATTCACAACAAAATCTATTTAGTACCCTTTTAAGTTAGAATCAATCTTATGGTGGAATTTGCTTGTATAGCCTGAGTACCACTCAATCACATAAAATGACAGGCTGGCTACCCAAAGTTGGTCTCCTGACATTATGGCAATCTAATTTAATTCCAGTAACTTGAGCCCCAAGATGTTGATTGTTCTTAGAGCATTTACATTTTTATTGTTATGATAATCACTTTTTACACTTTTCTGATGACCAAGAGCCTGATTTATTCTGTGTAGAAGAATTTAAATCCAAATGAACACAAGAAACCCAATTCTACTTCTGAAACCCCCAAAGGCCCCTTTTCCCAGGTGCAGAGCATGTAGTCAATCAATCTATCACCAATGTAGAGATGCCCCAGATGGGCAAACTCATCTTAGAGGTAGCCTGTTTCTTCATGCCAGTATTCTGCCTTCACTTTAAGCCAACACATCATCCTAGTTCATAAATACATAAAACATCCTAGGTATCACTGACATTCTTGCTGGAGATGCCCTTGATTGTTTTGGTAAAGTCCCTTCTGAAGACAGAGTTCAGCCTCAACTATGATAAGTTTGAAACTGAACTGATGGTCACAAGCAGAGATCATAACACCTGATACTATGCTTTAAACTCCTTTTTGAAGATCAGACAAGGAGCTCATACTTTCCAAGTGTACAATGACAAGTTTTTGAAGCTAAAAACCTATACCTAAATCAAAGACAAATTGGTGGCAACCATCTTCTGCAAAGGGGTCAACCTGGCCATTTAGGATCTACTGAAGCACCACCTATTCTCATTTGGCCTGGATGAACTATTTCCCCTGTGAAGAAGCTGCAGCATGAATCAAGAAAATTCTGGATCAACCCATCACTGCTCCATCAGAATCCCTACCCCAAACAGAGCTGATATGGCACCTAAAGAGCTTCAAAAACACTACTACAAGGGGATATTCTTTTGCTGCCACAAGGCAGGACACTTAATCAGAGACTTTTCTAAGAAGAATGTCACCCCTAGATTGTTGGCTCAACTAAACCCTTCTCTCCAGTCTTATAAGTTTCTCTCTCTTGGTCAAGCTAGATGGAACCTCTAAAAAATAAAGGCTTTTATAGACACAGGGGCCAATGAGAGCTTCATTGATGCAGACCTAGTCCAAGAGTTGGGTTTAACAGCTTCCAAGAACTGCCTACAGATCATAATGTGAAATATCACCTGCAATAAGGGGCTCAAATGCAAGAAGGAGTTGCCCTTGGTAATAGGGAACAGCACCAATCCTTTGTTCCCCATCCTATTGAAAAGACTGCTGCGGCACCTGATACTTAGAGATTCCTGGTCTAACAAGAATGACCTAATTTCCAAATAACAAGACCAGAAAGTCATCTTGGGAAACCACCAGAATAATGAAACTGTACCTTTATGCCTCAACCCTAAAGTACCACCCATCTGCAGACTTCTGACTATCAAAATAGAACCCAGTGTGGGAGTCCTTTCTGCCCCCTTAGGGAAATAAAACCATGTTTTTAGTGAGGAAACAGCAGTTCACCTTCCCTACCACTCCATATACAACCATTAATTGACCTCCCACCAGGCACTCAACCAAGCCACAAGCCAATATATAGTTGCAACTACCAGGAGCAAGTAGCTCTGAAGACCTACCTTGAGGAGATGACCTCTAAAGGATTTATCAGAGCGTCTAAGGCACCTTGTTAATCTCTAATGCTATTTTTAGGAAATAAATCAGGAGGAATATGCCCTTTTATGAACTAACCTAAGTTGAACAACATTACTGTGAAGAACAGATATCCTATTTCAAACAACAAAGACCTATTTAATGTTCTCACATGAGCCCGAGTGTATTATAAGATCAATTTCTATGACTCCTTCAACCTGATACATTTCAAGGAAGGCAACAACTACAAAACCACTTTCAAGACCCCTTATGGCCTCTACAAATACCTAGTAAAGCTGTTTGGGCTATGAAATGCCCCTAGTACCTTTCAAAAAATTATTAATATGATGCTGGACAAGCACCTTGACCAGATTTTTATAGCATACCTGGACAACATCATGATCTATAGAAATAACCACAAGGAGCACCTGCGTCAATTAGAACTTATCCTGAAGAAACTATCCCAAGCTAGTCTACATGTCAAACTCAAGAAGTGTGAGTTCTTTCAGCCAGAGGTAGAATTCCTTGGATATGTATTCAAAAAAGGCAGATTTTCAATGGCACATAATAAAGTGAATGTAGTAACCAGCTATCCCACATTCAAGTGCAGAAAGGAGGTCAGAAGTTTCTTGGGCTTGGAAAACTACTGCCGTAATTTCATCCAAAAAAAATTCTCCGATAACCCTGCTCTTGACCTGTCTTTTCTCTGACAAGGCCCTGTTCATCTGGACCAACAAATTCACATTCTCCTTTGAGTCCCCAAAGAACGTCTTCACTTCAGACCCTGTCTTTTCTATGCCTGACCCTACCAAGTCATTTGTCTTTAAGACTGACACCTCTGACTTTGAGATGGGGGAGTTCTTCTCCAGAAGAGAGGGATGGTATGATACATCCTGTAGCATATTATTCAAAGAAAATATCTCTGCTGAAGGGGACTACTCTATATATGACAAATGGATGCTTGCAATAATTAAGACCTTGAAACTCTGGAGAAGCTACCTATATGGTGCCAAACACGCAGTAAAAGTCCTGAAAGACCACAAGAACTTGGTTTATTTCTTTAACCCATACCAACTGAACCAAAGGCAAGCCATATGGACCCTAGAGCTGGCAGATTACACCCTAACCATTGACTATAAACCTGGAAAGGTCAATATAGTACCAGACGCCCTAAGCAGAAGAGCTGGCCTAATTTTAACACATACTGAAACCTGCAACCACAACACCTATGTTCTCCTGGATTCTGCCAGCCTGGTTATCCATCTGAACTACCTGAATATCAGAGCCAGCAATACAGATGTGTTAAAATCACAGACCTTTGATAAGTTCTCCAAATCCATTGTTACCAAACTCTTCAAATCTCTAGACTCTGCACACTATAAGAAATTTTACTCACTGAAGGGCAAAACATTAATGCTCCACAATAGAATTTACGTACCCAAAGGGAACACCAGGAACAATATCCTTAGTGGCTACCATAACTTGGAGATGGAAGGGCACCCAAGAAGGCTTAAAACCCTCAGAAGCATAAAGAGGAACTTCATCTGGTCTAGAATGGATCAATATGTAGTTGCCTACCTGAAAGGATGTGAAACCTGTTGAAGGACCAAAACCCACAGGAACAAGCCTGAAGGCCTGTTAAGACCCCTGGATATACCTGATAGCCCATGGAGATTAGTCTTAATGGACTACATTGTGAAACTTCCCTCATCAATCTTCTTCAACACAATAATAATCATAGTGGACAAATTCACAAAGATTTCCTACTTCATACCAACCACCAATCACTGCACAGCTGCAGAGACAGCACAAAACTTCTGTGACTAAATCATCCTCCAAAACAGCACCCCTGAAGAAATAATCACTGATTGAGGCCCTCATTTTACATCCCATTATTGGGTACAGGCCATGAAATATTTATGCATCAAGAACTGTATATTCACTTTTTACTACCTGCAGAAAAATAGGTAACCCAATCAAGTCAACTAAATACTGGAACAATACCTCAGATGCTACGCCAATGCTGACCAAGATAACTGGGCTGAGATGCTACCCATGGCACAGTACGCCTACAACAGCAAAGACCATACATTTACTGGAATGTACCTTTTCAAAGCCAACTACAGTTTTGACCCCACATGAGACCCTAGCATTGGAAACAAGAAAACCAACCCGTCTGGACGCGCCTGGATCAAACAAATCCACGACACCCAAACTATATGCCTAGTAAACCTGAGCCAAGCAGTAAAGACATAAAATGCCTTTTCTGATCAAAAACAGACCCCTGGTAAGCCCCTCCAAGTTGGAGGCAAGGTCTATTTGGACTCCTGTAATGTGCTCCTACATGTGCCTTGCAGAAAATTAGCTCACAGAAGAAGCAGGCCACACAAGATCACCAAGCTCATTGGAGAAGTTGCCTTCAAGTTAGACCTACCCCCCACATGGAAGATCCATAACATGTTTCACCGTTCCTTGCTATTAAAAAAAGACAGAAACTCCATTCCCCACCAGAAGATCAAGTTTAGCCCCCGCCAATCCAGAAGGACCACTCAAATGAGTACAAAGTTGAGTACATCCACGGCAACCAAGTCCACTACAAGACCCCCCAGTACTACGCCAAGTGGTTAGGCTACCCCCAGGAAGAAAGCACCTGGGAACCCTTGAGCAAACTAACCAATGCCAAACAGGCCATACAACAATACCTTGGGAAGAAGGCCCTGAAAGGGGGACTTTTGGGGAAAGAAGGGGATGATGTCAGGAATGACAATTTAGATGCTCCTAAATCTAAGAATATGGAACCAGAGTTGAACCCTGGATAAAATCCTTTGCAGACCAACAGACCCATGGGCTGGGAACCTAATAATCCACTACTAATTGATTAAGTTGTTACCAGCTCACCAGAATCCAAACCCTTAGCCGTTCCCCAGAATTCTGCAAGCAAACTGCCAGTGCAAGATGCTGAGAATTTCCCCAAGGTGCCAACGCCTGACACCAGCAGTTTGCTTGGTGAAATGCGCAAGTTTCTTCATGAGAGTTATTCCAAACTCCCCAAAAGTCCCAGGGGAGGCACTGAACCCAAAGAGGCACCCAATACCCAAATCAACAAACAAAAGGATTTGAAGTCTTCTCATCCCAAAGCGGCCAGTGGCAAACCGCCAGTGCCAAGCGCCATACTGCTATCTGAGACCCCTGATGCCAACCTGCCCAAGCCCAGAAAACCCAACCAGGAAGTGAAGCCTGGTAGTGTGGTATAAATACCTGCCAGGCCAGGATCAACCTCCATTGTCATTTTTAAATAAAGGTTATGAGATATTGGTTTCCCCAATTATTACTGTATTTTATTCTTGTCATCTGCCAGTTAACTCAAAAATCATCTGACTCCCCTGCCAGCCCGCCAGCTACGTACTGCCTGCCAGGTGCTCCCTTTGGTCATGTTCATTTCACAGAGTACCCCTTAAATCCTGAGTACAAGTACTACACTGCCAACAACATATTAGCCTGGGATCCCTTGGCCAGAACTACAGAGTTAACCAGATACAACCAAGAAGGCCCTTGGTACGTTACCAAACCCCGCCTGTTCAGAGATAAATACAAATTCCTTCCTGCCTACCAAATGGACATGGAGCCACCTGTCACCCTTAAACCAATGCCTGCCTCTGCCGCCAAGCTCCCACTGGACCATACCAACAAGCTTTTTGGAATTGTATATATTGCTCTCACAGGAGTAATAGATACTATTGTCCCTGCCGCCAGTCTGTGGTTGTGGGTGGGCAAGTCAATGTCCTACCTCATTAATTTAGCACCAATCCTTTGGTGGGCCCTGCTCACCCAGTCTGCAACCTGCCAGTTCCCAAACACTAGCAAGCCAGCCAATCAGGGTTTGTTCCCTGACACAAGGGGCCAAAGAGAACAATAAGAAAATCAAGCTGATTGAAGGAACTGGAATCTAAAGGAAATCAACACAAATGAAGAGGAAACTGATCAAATGGAAACAGATGAAAATGAAGCACAGTCAAGAAGCAGAAGCGCCACAAGAAACAATGAAAATTCATCAAATGAAAATAAAGAGGAAGCACAAGTAGCACAAAAATAAGGAAGATCAAGCCCAGGAAATCAAATGAAGAGCAGCCAACACTCATAAAGTTTGCTGGAGGGGCGCCAGTGGCTGAGGGGGAAACAATCAGTAAGTTTTTTTATGTTTTACTTATATTTACTTTAGTTATAACAAGTGTTGAAACAGCAGGCCTGACCTGCCAGCAAGGCTCTGAGTAAGCAGGTTTGTGACCCGCAATCCAATTACCTGACTACTCAAAGCCAGACTAAGAAGTCAACTTGAATTGCCAAATCCAACAACATGAACAAATGCTAATCCCCTACGGTGGATACCTTGTTTTGGCGCTTGACTCATTACCAGTATCAAGCCACCCCACTTCACCATCAAACTGTGTGATCAACACTATCATGTTCCTGTTACCCATGATTCACACCAACTATATAATCATTATCTCTTTATAAATAATATTATCTAGTTTCTAAATATTTTTCCCCTTGTAACTCTGCTAAAACAGCACAGTTACGGCACAAGGAATGGGGACAAGGTTGCTGAAGTGGCGGCCTTTACGCCCAGTTGGTTTTAAGTGGTTACCAATCATTGGTAGTCCCTGTAAAATAAAAAAATAAAAATGAAATAAATAAAATAATTCAACTTAACATGAATCAATATGAAAATAGGGAAGCAAAAAACAAGGAATATTTACCATCTGCGGAGTGCTTGCCGTAGATTAGGGGAACATATAAAATAGGAGTAAATATCAATTTCAAAGAGTTGAATGAAATTTGAGGGGATATCAAGTTGAATTTTGATGAATATATTTATGAAACTATTCAAAGATTTCTGTTTTCAAGCATAAATGAATATGAAAAAAATTTAATGCAAACAGACTTTCAAATAGAATCATAATATCTTAAAACTGAAATTCTCAATGAAGTGTTCAAAGCATTATCAAATAAATTCAGGGACACAGTCCTCATGAATAAGTTCAAGCCTTTTATTAATTCTGTTTGCCAAAACATGGGGGCAGATACAAGCTGGGCGCCCCCCAAAACCATCTTCAAGTTTAGCCAAACGTTCTACATCAACAGATTAATTTAAATATATAAAAAAACTATGCATATTTTCAAAAAAAATATTTTTCAAAGGATTCACATTGCAACATACCTAGGAAACCTATTACATTGCATATTAAAAACAAATGTTAAAAAGTTGAAGGATGTACTAATACAACTTAACATATGCCAATTAGCACTAGAACACCAGAAGACACTGTGGGGGTATAGGACAGTTGAGCAAGTCCTGTACAACTCCTTTATACTGGCATTGCTTTTTTGGGTATTATGCACCTCCCAAAAAGAACCTACTAATCAATTTGCTTACACACTTGCCTTTTATTAAGCACTCAGCAACCACCAGGGTGCTGGGCGCCACCCCTCTAGCAATTACATCCAGAGTTTTCCACCATGTACAGAAGATTATGTGGTCCCATTTAGACGCAATAGTAGAAATTTTAATTTTGGGGTATAATTCCCTGGAATAATTGCATTCCCCTTTGCAATTTGCATCCCCCTAATAAATTATCTTCCCTTTCAATTTATCTTTTTTTATTTTTATGTTTAATCTTATTTAAATTTTACTATTTAAATTATAATAGTAATATATGTAAATATATTATAATGTTGCAACATCTTCAATTACTCCCTCTTGGGGAATTAATGCCCCAAGTATATCACCAAATGAGTCACCAAAGGGCTCAAAAACCAACCAGTAAATTGGTGGCACTACTATCAGTTGACCATCTATTACAGGGATCACATAATCCAGATCCTAAAGGGAACACAACTTGAATAAGCCTTGTGACTTAAAAGGAACACTACTCAGATAAGCCCCATGACTCCCATGACGTACATGGACAGTATGTGGCTTTCCATGATACTATATATTCCTATATTCATATCCAATAAAGTATCATTCTCTTCTTAAATTTCCCATTTATCTCATTCATTATACTTCCTATAAGTATATACTTGACAACAACTATCACCCTGCCTATCAACTAGACATAAAGCCACCTCTTACCCCCAAAACAATGCTCATGTCTGCCTCTGAGCTTCCCCTAGACAATTCCAATAATCTGTTTGGTATAGTATATATCACTCTTTTGGAAGTGAATGATACTATTATACTGGCTTCTGGCCTGTGGTCTTGCATGAGAAAGACTACAATGTACCTGTTTAAGTTAGCACCAATCCTATTGTGGGCTTTGTCCACCCAACCTGCAGCCTACTCTATGCCATAAAATGACAGGCTAGCCGCCCAGGGTTGGTTCCCTGAGAATTAGGGTGTTCAACTTGGGGTGGGGGACTCATATGAATTAGGAAGGAAGATCAATTTCAAGGAAATGAATGGAATTTGAAGGAATTATCAAATAAATTTTAATGAATATTTTTTGAATGTGTGGAACAGTTTCCTTTCATCAACATGAATGCTTTTGAATCAAATTTTAAGAAGACATCAGTTAAAATATGAAACAAATACATCAAATCAGCAATATTCAATGAATTTATCAAATCAATTTCAAATCAAATATAAGATTATCATTTGTTGACAAAATGGAGAGTTTATTAATTTTTTGTGAAGCATGGGCAACCAACACCAGCCAAGCCCTGACTGGATTAATTTTTAAAATTTTGAACACTGGTTATATAAACCAATTAGTGCAATCTATAAAGGATTGTGTATGTTTTTGAAGCTATATAAAAGTCAAAGAATTAATATGACAGTCTATCTTGGGATTTCAATAAACTTCATCTTAAAGGCCAATATATAAAATTAGAAAATATCACCATACAATTTGATGTCTGCTGCCTTACACTGGAGAAAAAGAAGACACCACAGGGCTATAAGACTGTGGAGAATGTCCGGTATGGCTATTTGTATTAGCATCAATTTATGGATATTCCATACCTTCAGAAAAAAACCTCTTCATAATTTCTTTATCCACTCTGATATTTATAAGATGCTCTGCCATCACAGGGGTGATGAGCGCTGACCCACTAGTGATTTGCGCAAGAATAATCCACCATATCCAGAAGAGCATGTGGTCCCAACTGAAAATAATAGCAGAAAATAACATGTCAGGGTACAATTCCCCCAAACAAATTGCTTTTGCATTTGTACATTTGCTTCTATTTAAATCATATAATAAAGCTTTCTTCTCTTGCAATTTTTTAATTTAAATTAGTAGATTAATATCAAAAATAGTTAGAAATTTAACCAGTATTTGTGTCAACTTGAACACTAATATATTTAAAATAAATAGGTTTTAAGAAGTCACTTAGTTTAATTGTATATCAACTCCAGGTTTTGATACTATAATTTTAAGTGAAACAAAACTCAATTTAACCAATGCAGAATGTCCACCAAATTATATTTTTTTATCATTGAGTTGTTTAGAATTCAAAAAAATTCCTTTGTAATATGATTCTCTAAATAGCTTGATCCAATCTTAATATACAGCATAGGTAATAATTAGTAATAAATAGATGAACATCATTGGTTTTCATATTGGGTGGCTCTTGTCATGAATTATATTTCAATACTTGTATTAAAACCCCAGTAATTGAACCCTGGCCCTCAAGAAATGCCTTGCACCAACCAGGGTAAATAGGGACCCACCAGACTGCCAGTTGAGCCCAACCCTAGACTGCAGGAGATACCTTTCCCCAATCAGGAGGAACAGGAACCTGTTGGACTGCTAGCAGCTGAGACTGAAAGTTTGATACCAACATTGAATACCCAGAATTGAACCCTGACCCTCCAAAGGCAAATCAAGTCGCCCAGGATGGACAGGGACCCTCCAACTTGTTGAGTCACAAACTTGAGTTGCTGAATTACTCTGCAAACCGCCAGCTTCTTAAGGATGATTCCCTAAATGGTCACCAGATTGCTACCCACCTTGTGCCACCAAAGACCCAGACCTATACAGAGGTTGTAACTTGCTTAAAGGAGGTTAATACAAGGCCTACTTCTAGCCCTGCCAATTATCACCAGCTGCTGCCAGTCTCCAGCACAGAATGGGTAATGCAATTTGACTACTCAGGTGATATGGTGAACAGCAGAAGCAGAACAAAGCATCATCACTTCTGTTCCCCAGAGCAAGAACAACCAGGATCTGCCACCCTCAAGCCCCTAAGCCAAGATCCATGCCCTGCCAGCAAATTGTTCATGAGTCTGAAGTCCGCGGAAATCGAAGAAGCAAAATCACATGGTATAAGAACCCTGGCAGTATGAGGATGACCATATTGTCATTTTCAATAATAAAGTTTATGAACCTTTGGTTTGAGCAAATCTTACCTTATTTAGTTTTAGTGATCTTCCACCTCAACTATATTCAAGTAGATAATCAGGCAACTGTCACCTCCAGAGACCAACCTGCCAACCCTCCTCAGGCACTATACCATCCCCCTGGAGCACCCTTTGGATCTGTGCATTTTACCAAATACCTGCCCAACCCCGTCTACTTGGAGTACAACTTGGAGACCATCCTCACTGCTGATTCCTTGGCAAGGACTAGGGGAACCAAACACATAGGACGCAAAAGAAAGAGGGTTAAGGTGTTTCCCTTATTGTTCAAAGACAAGTACAATTATCTGCCTGCATACTTTGTTCCCATGACTCCGCCCTTAACCCCGCAACCTGACTGCCCAATGGAGACCCCCACCGCAGCTGAGACTATGTCCACCCAACTGTTTGGAGTACTCTACATTACCTTGATAGAATTGGTGGACTCTATGGTGCCCAACTGAGTCCCCTGGTCTTTGTTTGTACAATCTATATCCTATATTACCAAGTTAGCACCCATCCTATGGTGGGCATTACCCACTGGCCTGGCCATACTCTGTCCCGAGTCAACCAATGCCTCTACCTATGCCTGGCTTCCTGACATCACTCTAAATGCCTACCTCTCTGACTTCAAACGTCTTATGCAACAACTCAATGTGTTTAATACCTATTCCTTTGACCAACTGCAACAAGTGGCAGATCACGCTGCTAGGGGTCTCTGTGACCTCAATGAAGAGTTTGATCAAGAAAGGACTACCATGGCTGCTGCTATAGCCAAACTTCAAGCTTGAGTGAATGATTTGTCTATGCCCAAGACCAATGTTCCTCCTTATTCCCCATCTGATAATCTGATGGAAAGAGAGCAGAAACTATGGGACACCATTCAAGAACTATGTGTGTTCACCCTTAGCCAAGGGCGTCCAGCAGACCCGCCACAACCAGACCCTCAGGTGCTTGCGTTAACTGTCCAGGTTGATAAGCTACAGCAAGAGGTTGTCACATTGTGTGGGATTGTTGCAACTGCCGCTAGCCCAGTTGAGATTGTTGAAGGAGATAGCTGCTGCCCTGGACTATCACAAAACCTTCAAATCCAATGTGCTAGAGAGTTGATTGCTCTAGCCAACAATGTGGACCACCTGAAGAGGGATCACTCTAGTAGTGACAGGGATGTGCAGGAAATGAGTGAATTAATTGATTCAGTAAACAACAGGTTTGCTACCTGCCTCTCAGTGGGACCTTCCCTGACCTCCTGGTTAGCTGAGCTTTCTACTGTGGTAATCATGCATGGTCAACACTTAGATACTACCAAACAACAGGCCAATTAGGCCATCAATGTGGGTGCTTGCACTTCTGAGACTTTGATTATGCTTGAGGAGAGTGTTTGCCATCTGTGGGCAAGACACCCCCTACAGAATCTGAAGCTGAGTTCTCCTCCTGCATAAATGTTCTCAATAGCAACAATGATGGCCCTACCCCAAGGCACACTTCAAACCTACATTTAAGAAAGACTTTGATCCCAAAACATCCACCATTGCAGCCTTCTTGACCATCTACAAAACAGCCATGATACAGGCCTCTGATGAGGTTAAGAAAGAGTACATTCTAACCTGCTTTCACTCAACCTGCCAGGAGGTGGTGGTGCCAGAGCTGCCCACAATTGATACTTGGGAAGATATAAAACAGCTTTTGATTGACAAGTTTGGTGGCAACCTTAGTTTGGAAGTGAAAAAGGATGCTTTTATGCACATAGCCTTCAAGCCCAAAGAGGCAATGGCTGAATTTTCAGATAGATTCTACATGGAAAGACAGCAGTTGATAACAAGTAGACAGTTGACGGCTCATGAAGCTTACATGGCTTGCCCTCAAGCCCTCAAGGTGAACCAGCTTCTTTGCCTTCACTTCAAAGCCCATAAGGCCATGACTTATCTATGAAGAGTATAAAGACGCTGTTGCAGGACATGCATCTCATTCACTATGGAGCTGTTGTATGTGAGAACTGAGCAGCTTCTAATTCTTGTTTGTCTTCCTGTGGCCCTTGTATCCTCACCATGAACTCTCAGAATCCTTCTAGACACTAAGGTTGCCATAATTGTGGCCAGATAGGTCACCACTCTTGATTCTTCACCAATTCTTGGGTTGAAGGAGCTGATTCCAAGGAACAGGCAGGAAAAGAACAGTCAACCTAGAGGCAGAGACATTCTTGGTTGACAATTCTTCCCAGTCTCCTCCAATTCCCCTGTCTACAGCAGACTTGAAGCCTGCCAACTCTGAAGCGCCTCCCATCCTGCTATTGTCGCACAATATCTCTGATGACTCTGACATGGACAATTCAGACATTGATGATCCCAATGCCTATGGGTATTCAGTCCTAGCTGTCTACAAAACCATTGCAGTCCCTTAAAAACTAGCTTTAGGAAATCTACAACAACTTCCAAGTCTCTTCCTGAAGCCAAGAATATTATCTCTTACCATTACCTCATACAAGCTAAGAGGTCTCCTGTGCTTGTAGAGTTGTCCAAGGAAGCTGCTGAAGTTGCTGACGCTGTATTCAATAACATTTCAGTCTTGCTTCCTCTCCAGACTGTTTATAAGGAGTTTCCAGGCTTGAAATGCATGATTAAAAAATGGGATAAAGATCTAGAAGAAGCCCAGTACATCCTGGCCATCCTCCCACCCTTTGGTTGTACTACCACTTGTGTGGAAATATCCATACAAAAGGTGAAAATCAAGGCCGTCTTGGACATGGGATCTCCTGTTAATGTTGTCTATGCAAAGCTTGTCAAGAAGCTCAAACTTGCCTTGACCTTAATTACCACCAGTTATATGGCACAGCTGGACTATTCATGGCTTGCGCTATAGGGGCTTATTCTGCTCCTCCCATGCAGTTTGGAAAGCTACTCTTGGCTGCGCCTGCTGTTGTCTTGGGGAATGAGAGTTATGATCTCCTAGTTGGTACTCAATTCCTTAGGGAATACAATGGGATCATCAACTTGAAGGATATATACCTCTCCACCCTAGGTTAAAAAGTCCCTCTAATCTTTGAAGAGCCTGTTAAAGTCCCCGGGAAGCACCTTAAGATGTTTGCCTTAGAGTATCCTACTGGTGTTTTCACCCTAAAATACCATACACATCCATCCAAAATGAAGTGTTCCCCTATGGCTTGCCCTGCTTCTGAAGGGATTCCTCTCTTGGCCACTTCTTCTGTAACCATTCCCCCTGGGTCTCAAGCCATCCTAGACTCACAAATATTTTATGAGCTACCTGAGCGTACATTTCTAGAGTTTTAATCTCCTCCCTCTCTAGGATGCAACAATCCCTACCTATGCCCAGGAATCTTGGATGTCTCTCATAAAGACCCTGTTCAACTGCTATTTGCCAACTTGACTGCTCTCCCCATATATGTGTCTAGAGGGCAGGTTGTTGGCTATGGATAGTTGTTGAATTCTTCTGATTTCCTGTTGCTACATCCCTTTGGTATGTTCCAATACTTTAATTTACCTGAAGAGGAGCCTCAAGCCCTATCCTTGTTCACTGCTCAAGACTTCCTGTAACTATCCCCAGTGATACAGAAAGAGGTGCTTGACCTGCTGGATCAGTTTTCAGATATCTTTGCTAAAGATAGCACTGATTATGATCTAGCCAAAGGTGTCATTCACCAGATTGATACTGGTGACTCTCCCCCCTTCTGCGCTAAACCTTATTGCTGCAGTTACATGGGAGACGCTCAAGTGTCTAAAGAGCTCAAGCAACTATTAGATGCTGAGCTATTAGCTCCTTCCCAAATTCAATTATTCTCCCCCCTGCTCATACTGAAGAAGAAGGATGGAGGTCATCATATTGTGATGGATTACTGACACTTGAACTCCTTAACCAAAAAGGATTCCTATCCTCTACCACATATTGATGATGCTCTCTGCCGCCTTGATGGCTCCAAGTTCTTCTCCACTATGGATTTAGCTTCTGGATACTGGCAAGTTGATCTCTCTCCTGAGGATAGACAAAAGGCCGTGCTCATCACTTCCAAAGGACTATTTTAGCCTACATGCATGCGCAAGGGCTCTACAATGCCCTGGCTACTTTCCAACAAACCATGTTCTCCATCCTCTGTGATTTAAAGCTCTCATGTGTCCTAGTGTACTTAGACAATATAATAGTCTTCAGGGCTACCTTTACAGATCACCTGGCTCACCTCAAAGAAGTGTTCATAAAGATTTGAGAGGCTGGCCTTAAGTTGAAATCATCTAAGTGTGCTTTCTTCAAGGAACGCCTTGAATTCTTGGGCCATGAGGTAAACCAGACTGGGATTTGCCCAATGACCAAGAAAGTTGAGGCCATTGACAAAATGCTTCCGCCCACCAATCTTCAAGAAGTCCAAGTCTTTCTGTGCATGATGGGATACTACAGACAATTCATCTCTGGCTTTGTTGACACTAATGAGCCTTTGGTCTAACTGTTGCGTAACGTCCCTTTCAAATGGACTGCAAGCCAGCAAAAAGCCCTTGAGACCCTCAAGCAAAAACTCAAAGAGGCTCCCATCCTAGTATATCCTGACTACAATAAGGAATTCATCCTATATACTGATGCTAGTGACCTAGCTATTGGGTCTATCTTGGCTCAACTAGATGATGAAGGTGTAGATTATCCTGTAGCTTATACCTCTTGTGTCCTCAAAAAGAATGAGAAAATTACAGTGTGACTGAGAAAGAATGTCTTGCTGTGCTGCATGCCATCAAGCAGTTCTGCCATTATGTGTATGGCACCCATTTCACTGTGGTCACTGACCATGCCTCACTCAAATGGCTACAGCAGCTCAAAGAACCAGAAGGGCGGCTAGCTAGATGGGCCCTTTGCTTGCAGGGCTATAACTTCACAGTTCTCCACCATCCCAAGATCCAACACCAAAATTCTGATGGACTGTCCAGAATGCCTATCCTTGCTCTAAACCCTGCTTAAGCTGACCAGTTATAAGAGCTAATAGGGTATCCCTCTTCTTGGGAAAACTAGGCTGAAGATATTCAATCTTCCCTGTCTAAGCTATCTGAGAATACTCTCATTTGTGACAATCAACTCTTCAAAAAGGTGCATGATCAGTACCTGCCTTACGTACACCCTAGTCTCTGCCTCTTATTGGTACTCCAAGCTCATAAGAAGACTAAGCATGGAGGCATTGCCAAGACCTATGACTGGCTCCAGAAGAATTACTTCTTGGAGAACCTCTTCCTGCTGATCCCAGATGTCATTGCCAGTTGTCATGACTGTCACCTCTAGCAACCTTGAGCTGCCTCTCACAAGTTCAAATTAGTCCCTCCACAACATGCCTTCTACACAGTCAGCACTGATGCTATAGAGTCTCTTCCCTCCTCACACTCAGGCTGCATATTCATCTTGATTGCTGTTGATAATTTCAGAAAGTGGGTAGAAGCAACCTTACCAAGGACATTACCACTAAAACTACTGCTGCCTTCCTACTGCAAGATGTGTTCCGTTACCATGGCTTCTCTCAAGTGTTATTGCCAGACAATGGAACTAACTTCAATGCAAAGTTATTGACTTCTGTTTTCAAGGCTTTGGGGTCTCATTTATCCTTCTCAGCTCCCTACAACTCTTTCACTAATGGGTCTGTAGAACAGGCTAATTAGACCTTAGTTTCCATCATGAGGAGACTAACCTACTCTGATGCCGCCAACTGGGATCTATACTTACCTGCTGCTCTCTTTACCTATTGCCTTAGCAAGCATTGTGTCACCAGGTACTCCCCTTTTGCTATGCTGTATGGGCACAAGACCACTACTCTGTCACTCCTGGGGGCCCCCTACTCTCCTCTGATAAGGCCATGGACCCTGACGCCCACATCAAAGACTTGGTCAACCGCATCATTGACATACAGGCTACTGCATATACTTCTGTGTATAAGACCAAGATGCATGAGCTCTCTCCTGACAATGCTGAACGCTCTCTATTGCCTGAGTTCAACATTGGGGATTATGTTCTCTAATATCAGCATAGAGTAGGAGGATGCACTTATAAGCTGGACTCGTTATGGATTGGGCCCTTGGAAGTGACCTTCAAACGGGAATCAGAATACACTGTGAAACTCCTATCTAGTGATTGTCTATTTGCCTGCGTGCATGCCAAGTTCCTCTGCAAGTACCACCCCCCTAAGGCCAATCTAGATAGGGGCAATGTTGCAAATGCCGCCATTCACCATGTTTTAATTTTGCCTTCAATGGGTTATTTTGAGGACAAATCTCTCTCTTTTGCTTTTGTCTCTCAAAATGAGTCTGGCCCCAAATTGGGAAATTTGATTGTTCAGTTTCTTGGTTCTGTACAACTCCTTTGCCCCACTCATGCTTGTGTTGAGTGATTCTACTGTCCTGATAGTGTTTTGTGGAACCATTAACCACTATATATTCCATTTCTTATTCACCAATAAAAATTAGGTTATATTCACATTTTTGTCTTTGTTTCTCCAAGTACTTTGGCGCCTCTCTCTAGCCACAACTAGTAGAGATTATTCAATCAGGGCCACAAGGTAAACCAATAGCCTTCCCTGCAACTAACCAAGACTTAGTACAAATCTAATACTAAGGCTAGGATTCCCCATTGTGTGTCTGTGCTGCGCCTCAGAACACAACAGCAACCAAAGAGAGAATCATGGTTGAGGACCCCAAGATAGAGATTGTTGATTGCCTGTGGACAACACTTTCAGACTGTTTCTTTGATATTAAAGAACACAGCATCAGCCAGATGGATGTCTGTATGGCCATCTGAGTACACAGAGGCCTGGTGCCTGCTTCCTTGGATTGCCTCAAGAGTGGTGGAGCTACCCTCCATCTGGTGGCTCAAGAAAACCCAGTAGGTGGAATTTAGGCTATCTCAGGAGTCAAGTAATCCATCAAGGATATGGCTGTACTTGTAGACATTGTTATAATCAGGGTTTGTCCAATAATAGACAAAACCCCTGGCCAAAACAGCCAGAAAGGCACCAATGAAAGTCCTCCTCTTGATCTTCTTCCTTTTATTCTTGCTGGCGGCTTTTCATTGCTCACTAAACTTGTTGAAAGCAATGGACAATTTATAATATAAAATAATTATGATGTCATCTGATAAACTTGTCAAGCATTGGACAATAGTGGACTTGATGGCAGTATTTTATGGGGAATCATCACTGCTATTCCATTGATTGCCGCCAAAATTGGTCAACACCCTGATTGAAGCCACTTTCCTGTGAATCCAGAGCTGCACCATGTGCTCAGAAAACTAAATTCTATGATGTGCAAGCTGCTTCCGGACCTGGGTCATGGGAAGCTTGGGGTCCCACTTTAGGAGATTGAGCATAATTGGGTATGCCTCCTTGATCTGGGACTCTGGGGTCTTCTTTGCCTTCTTGGACATCCCAATCAGGTTTCCCTTATTCATTAATTTGTTGAATTTTGCATTATAGTGGCTTGGGTAAATTGCAATTGGTCAGCAATTTGGTCCCATATCAGACCACGCAGGTTCAGTGCCACAATTTATTGAAGAATTTGGGTAGTGATTATTCTATGTTTAGTGTGTTAGGCCACAGGAGCTAAAGCCAGATTGGCTGTAGGGGGGCAGGTTGGGTGGTGGCAGGAATTGGTTCCAAATCAAGGTTGCCATCCTGATTGGTTGGTTGGTGGGCAGCTTGTGCAGGGGTGGGTACAGGAGCAGGAGCAGAGCTAGACGTGAAGTGACTATTAAACAAGTCAAAGCCATATGAGTCAGGGGACAGTAACAGGTCAGCTTCCCCATTACCCGCCTCAAAGGCTTGGGTGTAAACAGATGCCACCACGCTCTGAGCCTTGCCTCCATTGAAGCTGGATTGGCTGCTGGCGCTGTTGAAAATGTTGTTGCTAGTAAAAACAATCTTGAAAAAAACCTAGGGTAAAATCACTAAAAGTAGAAGCTTAAAGTTTTATGATTTATTTTTATTGTTATCATGAGTCCATATTTGGGAAGTTCTCAAAACCATTTTACACAAATCAGGAGCCATGAGAATGAATAAAATACTTCTGTTCCTAAATTGTATAGCTGTTGATTGGCTTTTAAATTAATAGCTTTCTATTTTAGGCTGCTGATACTACACATCTTGTGTGACTTTATTTTGTTTTGTGTTTGTGAAATCTCAATTCTAGATTGCTCAAATTTTGTTTCATTTTATTCCTTCTGTTGGTGGCTTGTATGAATCCTGATTAGATTCTAATATATTCTGGAACAGCATCCATTCATTTCACTTGATGTGCTAGTCCATTGTGCTTGTGGTTTGAACTACGCCGCTTAATGTTTGATATAACTTCATATAATGTGTTAATGAAATTTTATTTATAGTTTGGCAATTTCTTTGTTTACCAAAAATATTTAAATTATTTGATTCCTGAATCTTGTCCAACTTGGGGTTTGCTTAAATCTGAAATCATTTTGTTTAAATCTGAAGTATTTTTGGTTGTCACAATAGCTTTTAAAACTACTGTACTAGTGGTATTCAAAAGAGATTTGAAATTTGGTTCTTGGATTTGAAAATCCCGCAATTTCAAAAAACATAGTAAACTTAATAAAATAATTGATGGATTTGAACACTTCAAATCTTATTCCAGTTAATTCATTTTGTCCATTTGAAATATGCAGCTCAACTTGAAATTTGCAAAGTTTATACAGGTTTCTGCAATTTGAAATATTCAAATAAAAATACAAAGAATTCAATTAAATTAAATAAAGACCAAACCACAAATGTGATTCAAATTCTGGACCAAGGATTTGAAAATCCCACATTTCTGCCATTGGGTTCTGGATTTACAGCAATACCCTGTGTTGGGTACTTTTTACCTCATAGCTATGCATAATCTATTAGCATGTCAGTGGTGGTGGAGCCAATTGATTGACTATTTTTAGCACATACCTTTTACATACTTAGGCGCTCTTGGCAATGTGAATTTACAATGGCACTGACGGGTTATCAGTGCAAATTAATGCCAACTATTCTAATTCTTGGAAAATCTCATAAATCCTTTGGTGCCTCAATATCTGTTGTGATCTGAGGCGCAGCACAGAGTCACAACAGGAAATCCTAACCTTAGGATTGGATTCATACTAAGTCTTGGTTAGAATGGCAGGGAAGGATATGCAATTACCTTGTGGCCCTGGATGAATAACATCTACTAGATGTGGCTAGAGAGGTGCCAAAGTACATGGAGACACAAAGACAAAAATGTAAATAGAACTTAATTTTATTGGAAAATAAGAAATGGAATATATAGTGGTTTACAATACCACAAAACAATACCAGGACAGTAGGATCACTTGCCACATGCATGAGTGAGGCAAGTATTTGCGCAGGATCAGGAAACTGAACAATTGTATTTCCCAATGCAGAACCAGCCTCATTTTGAAGGGCAAAAGCAAAAGAAAGATATTTGTCCTTGAAATAACCCAACAAAGGCAAAATTAAAACATGATGAATGGTGGCATTCACAACATTGCCCCATCTAGATTGGCCTTAGGGGGTGATACTTGCAGAAGAACTTAACATGCACTCAAGCAAAATGTCAACCACTAGAGAGGAGCTTTGCCGTATACTCTGATCCTCTCTTAAAGGTCACTTCTAGGGGCCCAATCCATAACAAGTCTAGCTTATGAGCTTGTCCTCCTACTCTGTGTTGATAATACAGAATGTGGTCTCTAATGGCAAACTCAGGCAGGGGGGATATCCTGGCATTGTCAGGGAGAGCTCCAGCAGCTTGGTCTTATAGGCAGATGTGTAGGCAGTAGCCTGTATATCAATGATGTGGTTGACTAGATCTTTGATGTGCTCATCAGGGTTCATGGCCTTATCAGAGGAGAGTAGGGGGGCCCCAGAAGCAACAGGATAGTGGCTTCACAACCATACAGCATAGCAAAAGGGGAGTACCTGGTGACACCATGCTTGCTAAGGCAATAGGCAAAGAGAGCAGCAGGTAAGTATAGATCCCAGTTGGCGGTATCAGAGTAAGTAAGCTTCCTCATGATAGAAATCAGAGTTGAGTTGGCGCGCTCAACTGCCCCATTGATGGAAGAATTATAGGGGGAAGAGAAAGACTGATGAGACCCCAGGGCTTCAACAACAGAGGTCACTAACTTGGCGTTGAAGTTAGTATCATTTTCAGACAACAACACCTGAGAGCAACCATGGCAGAAGAATACATCTTGCAGCAGAAAGGCGGTGGTAGTCTTGGCAGTGATGTCTTTAGTAAGACAAGCTTCCACCTGCTTGCTAAAATGATCAATAGCAATTAGGATAAAGCAGCAACCAGAGCAGGAGCAAGGGAGAGGCCCTACAGTGTCAATACTAACAGTGTGAAAAGCGTATTGAGGTGGGACTAGCTTGAACTCATGAGCGGCGGCTTTAGGACGTTGGAGCTGGCAATCATGGCAACTAGCAATAACACCTGGAATCAGCAAGCAAAGATTTTCCCAGAAGTAATTCTTCTGGAGCCAGGCATGGGTTTTGGCAACTCCTCTGTGTTCTGTCTCCTTATGGGCTTGCAGTACCAACAAAAGGCAAAGACTAGGCCTTACATAGGGCAAGTAGTGGTCTTGTACCTTCTTAAAAAGTTGATTGTCCAAATGAGGGTGTCTTCAGATAGCTTAGAAAGGACAACTCAAACTTCCTCTGTCTTGATTTCCCATGACAAAGGGTATCCTATTAGTTCATACAACTGGTCAGCTTCAGCAGGGTATAGAGTGAGGATGGGCATTCTGTACAGTTCTTCAGCATTCTGATGTTGAATCCCGGGGCAGTGCAACACAGTGAAGTCATACCCTTGTAAACAGAGAGCCCATCTAGCTAGTTGTCCTTTGGGTTCCTTTAGTTGTTGTAGCCATTTGAGTGAAGTGTGGTCAGTAGCCACAGTGAAATGGGTGCCATACACATAGTGGCAGAACTGCTTGATGGCATGCAGCACAGCAAGGCACTCCTTCCTGGTCACGCTGTAGTTCTTCTCATGTTTATTCAGGACGTGGGAGGTATAAGCTACAGGGTGATCCACACCCTCATCATCCAGTTGAGCCAAGATAGTCCCAAAAGTCAGGTCACTAGCATCAGTATACAAGATTAATTCCTTATTGTATTCAGGATATACTAAGATGGGAGCCTCTTTTAGTTTTTGCTTGAGGGTTTCAAAGGCTTGTTGCTGACTGGCAGTCCATTTGACAGGGACATTACGCAACAGCTGAACCAAGGGTTCACTAGTGTCAGAAAAATCAGGGATGAATTGCCAATAGTATACTATCATGCCCAGAAAGACTTGGACTTCTCGTAGGTTGGTGGGCAGAAGCATTTTTTCAATGGCTTCAACTTTCTTAGTCATGGGGCGGATTCCTGTCTGAGTCACTTCATGGCCTAATAATTCAAGGCGTTCCTTGAAGAAGGCACACTTAGATGGTTTTAACTTAATTCCAGATTCACAAATCTTTATGAACACCTCCTTAAGGTGGGCCAGGTGATTGTTGAAGGTAGCACTGAAGACATTTATATCATTTAAGTACACTAAAACACACAAGAGCTTCAAATCACAGAGAATAAAATCCATGGCTTGTTAGAAGGTAGCTGGAGCATTGCAGAGTCCTTGCGGCATTTGAGTGAGCTCAAACAATCCTTCCAAAGTGATGAGTGCAGCCTTCTGTCTATCTTCAGGAGAGAGATCAACTTGCCAGTATCCAGAATCTAGATCCATGAAAGAGAAGAACTTAGAGCTCCCAAGGCGGCGGAGAGCATCATCAATGTGTGGTAGCAGGTAGGAGTCCTTCTTGGTTAAGGAATTTAAGTGTGATTAGTCCATCACAATACAATGGCCTCCATCCTTCTTCTTCAATATGAGCAAGAGGAAGCCCATGGATTTTGGGAAGGAGCAAGCAGTCCAGAATCTAAAAGTTGCTTGAGCTCTTTAGACACCTGAGCATCTTCTACTTGACTGTGGTGGTAGGGTTTAGCATAAAAGGGGATAGCATCACTAGTATCAATCTGGTGAATGATGCCCTTGGCTAACCCATAATCTGTGCTGTCTTTAGCAAAGATATCCAAAAACTGGTCTAGTAGATCAAGCACCTCCTTCTGTTGAACCAGAGATAGTTGCAGAAAGTCTCGGGCAGTGAACAATGATAGGACTTGTGGCTCATCCTCAGATAAGTTAAAGTCCTGGAACGTACCAAAGGGATGGAGAGATAGGATGTCAGGAGCATTCAATAGCTTGCCATAGCCAACAACCTGCCCTCTAGACACATGTATGGGGAGTGAAGTCAAGTTGGCAAATAGCAGTTGAACTGGGTCTTTATGAGAGACATCCAAGATCCCTGGACAGAGATAGGGTTCATTGCGCCCTATAAAGGGAGGAGAGTATAACTCTAGGAATGTACGTTTTGGCAGTTCATATGATATTTGGGAGTCTAGGATAGTTTGAGACCCAGGAAGAATAGTCACAGCAGAAGTGGCCAAGAGAGGAATCCCCTCAGACGCAGGACAAGCCATGGGAGGACACTTCATGTTGGAGGAATGGGTTTGGTATTTTAAAGTGAAAACACCAGTGGGATATTCCAAGGCACATGTCTTGAGGCGCTTCCTGGGAACTTTAACTGGCTCTTCAAAGATCAGAGGGACTTTGTATCCCAAGATAGAGAGGAAGCTGTACTTTAAGTTGATGATCCCATTATATTCCCTAAGAAATTGAGTACCAACTAGCAGGTCATATCTCTTGTTCTCCAGGACAACGGCAGGCGCTTCCAAGAGCAGCTTGCCAAATTGCATGGGCAGAGCAGAATAAGCCCCTATAGTACAATTCACGAACAGCCCAGCTATGCCATACAATTGAGGATAGTTAAGGTTGGGGCGAGTTTGAGTTTCTTGACCAGCTTCAAGGAGACAACATTAACTGGAGACCCTGTGTCTAAGACAGCCTTAATTTTCACCTTTTGGATGGATATTTCAACACAAGTGGTGGTAAAACCAAAGGGAGGGAGGACAGCCAGAATGTCTTGATCTTCTGTTAGTTCTTTGTCCCACTTTTCAATCATGCATCTGAGGCCCAGGAACTCCTTATAGACCGTCTGGAGAGGGAGCAAGACAGAGACGTTTTTGAACACAGCGTCAGCAACCTCAGCAGCTTCTTCAGAAGACTTGACAAGCACAGGAGATCTCTTAGCTTGGGTGAGGTAAGGGCAAGAGACACCCTCCTTGGCTTCAGGCAGAGGCTTGGTGCTTGTAGTAGTTTTCCCAGAACATAGCTTTTAAGGGACTGTAATAGTTTCAGGGACAGCCAGGACAGAGTACCCATAGGCATCAGTATCTTTTATATCAGAATTGTCCATGTCAGAGTCATCAGATATGTTGTGGAATAGCAACAGGATGGGAGGAGCCTCATTGTCAGCAGTCTCAGAGTCAGCAATGGAGGGGGTAATTGGAGGAGACTGGGAAGAATTGCCAACCAAGAGTGTTTCTATCTCTAGGTTGACTGTTCTTTTCCTGCCTGTTCTTTGTTATCAGCTCCTTCAACTCAAGGTTTGATGCAGACTCAGGAATGGTGAACTATTTGTCCACAGTTATGACAACCCTGTTGTCAAGGAGGATTCTGCAAGTTCATGGTAAGGATACACGGACCACATGAAGACAAACCAGAGTGAGAGGCAGCAAAATTTTCTTGCATAACAGCCCCAGAGATGGGTAAGGTGCATATCCTGAAACAGTGTCTTTATGCTCTTCACAGAAGAAAGCATGGCTTTATGGGCCTTGAAGTGAAGACACAGGATCTGGTTAACCTTAAGGGCTTGAGCGCAAGCCATATATGCTTCATGTGCGGTCAACTGGCGGCTTGTGATCAGTTGTTGTCCCTCCAGGTAGAATCTATCTGTGAATTCAGCTAGGGTCTCCTTTGGTTTGAAGGCAATGTGCATGAAGGACCCCTTCTTCACCTCTAAACTAAGGTCATCACTAAACTTGTCAATCAAAAGCTGCTTCATATCTTCCCAGGTCTCAATGGTGGGCAGCTCTGGCACAACTACCTCTTGGCAGGTTGGGTGTAGACAGGTCAGGATGTGTTCTTTCTTGACTTCATTCAAGACTCTTCTCATGGAAGTTTCATAGATAGTTAGGAAAGCTGCAATGGTTGAGGTTCTGTGTCAAAAACTTGCTTAAAGGTAGGCTTGAAATGTGCTTCTGGAGTTGGGCCACCATTGTTGCTATTGAGTACATTTATACATGGGGAGAATTCTGCTTCTGACTTGGTGGGGGGCTGCCTAGCCCACAGCTGGCAAACACTATCTTCAAGGGTAGTCAAGGTGTCAGCAGTGCGGGTGCCTGTATTATTATCAAGGGCAGTCTGTTGCTCAGTAACATCCAGGTGCTGACCCTGTGCAGTTACTACCGAGGAAAGCTCAGCCAGTCAGTAAGTAAGAGTTGGAACCATCAAAAGGCAAGGGGCAAACCTGTCATTTACTGAGTCAATCACTTCACTTAGATCTTGTACATCTTTATCAAGCTCAGAGTTATCTTGCTTTAGGAGGTCCACTTCATTGGATAGTGCTATCAACTCTCTAGCACAATGGATGCAGGGGGCTCCTGATAAGCCAGGGCAACAACCATCTTTGCCCACAACTTTAGGTAGACAAACTACAGACGCCATTGCCTCACACAAAGTAGCAACCTCTTGTTGTAAATCAGCAACCTGAGTTGTCAGAGCAATCACTTGAGGATCAAGCTGAGGGACTTTGGGGGGGCAATCCTGACTGCAGATAGATGCTCTCAATTCTTGAATGGCATCCCAGAGCCTCTGTTCTTTATCTGCTAGCTTATCAGATGGGGGAGAAGGTAGGACATCTGCTTTGGAGGCAGACAGCTCATTTACTTGAGTCTGGAGTTTGGGGATGGTGGCAGCGGTAGCAGCCCTTTCTTGGTCAAAGTCCTCACCAAGTTTTCAGAGGCTCTTTGCAGCATGGACTGTTACTTGCTGCAATTGGTCAAAGGAATAAGCACTGAACTTGTTAAGTTGTTGTACAAGTTGTTCAAAATTGGTGAGATAGGTGTTTAAAGTAGACTCTACTTGGGCAGCCAGGGCTTTTCCAGTTGGTGGAACTCATGAAGGCACTCTCTCACATAATTGGGGATAGATTGGCACATTCTCTTGATGGAAGTGACCAAACAAGGCTGGGAGGTGACAGAGTTGCGCTGATTGTTGGATACTAAGGAAAACAGGGAATGAATCCACTGTTGGTAGACCGTGAACTGATCCCAGTGATGGGTGACAGTGGCTTGCAACAACAAAATTTCCTGAACATGAAGCCCTAATACCATTTGATGATGGGCTAAGGCAGGTTGTACAAAGGAGGACAATAGATGTTCAACGGAGCCAGCCACTGAGAGGAGATGCTGGGTAAATTGTGGCGCTACAATCAATTTATAGTATTCTGTCTGATTGAACTGAAGCTGGAGGCAAGGGATGGCCCCATCACGGGCTATCCCAAGGGCTACTGCCATGACTTGTTCCAAGTGAGGGGTACCCAACGGGTAGGCCACTAGGCAGGGACCACTCCCAAGGTTTAGCACAGTAGGGACAATAGGCGGGTTGGCAATGTCTTCTTCAATATGAGGACTGGTAATTTCAGGAAAATTTGGCTCCTGTATAGGTGAAGGCAAAGGTCCTGAAAACGTAGTTGCAAAGAGGGTAACCAAGGGGCTTACAGCCCCTGTAGTGAGCACTATTTTTGTTGTGATCTGAGGCGTGGCACATAGTCACAACGGGAAATCCTAACCTTAGGATTGGATTTGTACTAAGTCATGGTTAGAATGGCAGGGAAGGCTATGCAATTACCTTGTGGTCCTGGATGAATAATATCTACTAGACGTGGCTAGGGAGGCGCCAAAGTATGTGGAGACACAAAGACAAAAATGTGAATAGAACTTAATTTTATTGGAAAATAGGAAATGTAATATATAGTGGTTTACAATACCACAAAACAATACCAGAATAGTAGGATCACTTGCCACAGGCATGAGTGAGGAAAGTGAGTTGCGCAGGATCAGGAAACTGAACAATTGTATTTCCCAATGCAGAACCAGCCTCATTTTAAAGGGCAAAAGCAAAAGAAAGAGATTTGTCCTCAAAATAACCCAACAAAGGCAAAATCAAAACATGGTGAATGGCGGCATTCACAACAATATCTGTCAGGAAGCCAGGCGTAGGTAGAGGCATTGGGTGATTTGGGACAGGGTACCGCTGGGCTAATGGGTAATGCCCACCATAGGATGGGTGCTAACTTGATAACGTAAGATAGGGACCGCCCAAGTAAGGATCAAGGGCCAGAGTTGGGCACCATGGAGTCCACCAAGCCTGTCAGAGTAATGTAGAGTACTCCAAACAGCTGGGTGGATGTGGTCTCAGTGTTAGTGGCAGATTTCATTGGGTGGTTGGGTTGCAAGGTTAAGGGCAGAGCCATAGGGACAAAGTAGGCAGGCAGGTAATTGTACTTACTTTGAACAATCTTGACAGCCTCATATATCACTTTCCTTCACAACATATAGTTCTGATCTCTCTAGTCCTTGCCAAGGAGCCAGCAATTAGTATGTTCTCCAAGTTGAACTTGGAGTAGGCAGGGTTTGGTGGGGTATTTGGTGAAATGCACTGGTCTGAATGATGCTCCAAAGGGATGGTATAGCACTGGTAGTGGGTCGTTGGGTTGATCACTAGAGCAGGTGAGCGCCTTGTTGTTTACTTGAATATAGTTGAGGTGGAAGATCACTAAAACTAAATAGGATAAAATTTTCTGGAACCAGAGGTTCATAAATCTTTATTATCAAAAATGACAATATGGTCATCCCCATACTGCCAGGGTTTTTATACCATATGATTTTGCTTCTTCAAATTTTGCAGACTTCAGGTCTGAAGGCATTTTACTGGAAGGGCATGGACCTTGGGGCAGGGGTTTGGGGTGGCAGTTCCTGGTTATACCATCTCTGGCAAACAGAAGTGGGGATGCTCTGTTCTGCCGCTTCTGTTCACTAGTTCACCTGAGCCGGCCAATTGTGTTGCCAATTCTGGACAGGGGACTGGCAGCAGCTGGTGCTCATTGGCAGGGCCAGTATTAGGCTTTGTCTTACCCTCCTTTTAGTAAAGACGTAACCTCTTAATAGGTCTGGGTCCTCAGTGGTATGAGGTTGGCGGCAATCTGGTGACCATTTGGGGAATCTCCCTTAATAAGCTGGCAGGTTGCGGAGTAATTCTCAACTCAAGTCTGTGACTCAACAGGTTGGCGGGTCCCTGTCTATCCTGATTGACACAAGTCATTTTCAGGGGGCCAGGGTTTGATCCCAGGGTTTTCAGTACAAGTATTGAAATGTTGGTCTTGATACCTGGCGGACTGGTGGGTCTATGTCCATCCTGGTTGGCACCAGGTATCCTTTGAGTGCCAGGGTTCTACTCACCTGGCGGGCTGGCAGGTTCCCGTCCATCCTGGTTAGCGCAAGTCATCTCTAAAGGGTCAGGGTTCAATTCTAGGGTTTTCAATACAGTTATTGGAATGTCATTATTTACAATATCAACCCTATTTTAATTCCAGCCCAGTGGGGTGCTAGAGTATTCCAGAATAATTGTGGCCAATCAGGATTTGACCTTAATTGATGACCTTGTGTGCTTCTAGTTGCCTTGACATCTATTGGCCAAGGTCAATTTTGTTGAGGGCTTCTGAGATCAATTAAGCCAGATTATGATATTTCAAAAGGCTTCTTAGACTGGTATCTTGGCAGCCAGCAGGTTAAAAGGGTTTTGTTTGCCTGGCTGCTAATAATTTTACTTGGGTAAAGCAAAGTCAATACTGGGAAATCATGTTCCTGAAAGTTGCTATTGGGGTTTGATGTTGGATCAAGTTTTTCATACCAGTGACTGAGCTTGTTTTGCTCTCAAAAACCATAGTAAATGCAGTAGCTTTGTTTTGCAAGTGAAATCAATTTTTTTAGTGATTGGAATAGTGTTGTAACTGTGCTGTATTATTAAATTACAGGGGGAGGCTTTTTGGAAACTAGATAGTTATTTTTATTGAGAGATATCACTTATATAGTTTGAGGGAATAATTTTAAGAGGAACATGATTGTGACAATCAATCAATTGGATTGGATGAGAGGGTGGCTTGATCCTTGTAATATATCAAGCGCCAAATCAAGATGTCCACCAAGTAAGAATTGTCACTGAGTCCTGTTACTTTGTTTGGAAATTTGAGTTGACTTCCATATTTGGCTTCAAGTTGTAGGGAAGTCAATTCAAGTGGCATGGGGTCTCTTATTGTAAATTCACTGCCCCTTTGGCTTTGGATCACACTATCTTTCCTTTTTGTACCAATAAATGCACCAAAACGCCAGCCAACCCTCTTAATTCTCTAGAGAATTTGGCACATACTGTAGACAAAATATTTGTATTAGCTTATCCTGAAGACCCCCCCCCGGCCCTTGTTGCTCCCGCCTGGGAATAAACACCGGTTAATTTGGACTATCTCTTGGCCTGGTGTCAACCGCTCCTGAAAACAGTTCAAAACAGCCAATCAAAAGGTACCACACTAATGTCAGCAAAGTCAAATGAATCCCAAATGACAATGTCCAACTCCATACAATCAAATGGAGGCCCAGAAATTAGTTTATAACCCTCCAGTCCCCCTGGGTGGGTTCAGCAAAATTTCTCCCTCAGCCAATTGAATCCAGGCCAAGTTGATATGTGACCCATCAATTTGTAACCTTCCTCCCTCTTAACTTAGCAAGGGGACTTCCAGTCCCCTGCTTGTTGATTCTCTAATATCATTAAAAACTTGGATTTTAGTTGCACCCATTTTATTAATTTGAAGTTTCAAACTCCTTCTTTGAGTTTGCCTTTAGATTTTAAAAAGTGTTAGTTTTTTCCTTAATATATGTTACCTTTGAGTGGCTCTGTTCAAACCCGGTGGGCTTCCTGATACTTAAGAAAGAAGCTCCAGTGTATAGTATTGATTTAAATTGCTTTTTCTTTCAAAAACTTAGTTTGAAACCAAAATTTAAGTTAGTAGTTTATATAAAATCTTACTTTTATATTCTATTTTCTCTGTTTTTACCTGTTTTTGAACCCACTTTGATTAAACTTGACGGCAAAGCACCTGCCACCACCTAAAAGCCTTCCAGAATCCTCTCGCTTTCTCCTGCTTGTGTCTTTCTTTGGTGCCCCTATTTACCAAGTTTTTTACTACAAAAAGCCCAGTAAACACCACATCCAGACTCCAAATTTTCTGGAGTTTTCAAAAATGATCCTCCCTGCTCTCAAGTTTGTAGTTTTTCTCCTTAGCTCCGTTTCTGTTGCTTCTTTGGTCAACCTCCCCAGACCTTTGGGGTCAACTCCTCTCTTCTGCACGCCTTGTGGGTGACAACCCCTCCAGTCTCCTGCACCTCCCGGGAAGCCTTCTTGTCTCAGGAGAGGCTCTGGACAAGAGTCTGACCTGCAATGACCTGGACCTTTACTCTGCTGATCCTGCCTCACTCACTCCTGTTGTGGTGGAAGTGCCTACTCCCCCTCTGTCTAGAACTGAGAGTGGCAAGTCTTTCCCCCTGAAGGCACCAGAGTTTCCAACTCCTGTTCCCTCTTGGGCACTGTGATTGCTTACTGGCCTTGTGCTGATGGGTTGAATTCCTACTTCCCACAACTGTCATTGGTGTCTTCCCTTTGGTCTCTTCTTAGAGCGGCCGTCCTAGTACTCCACTGGGCAGCATCCTGGTGGTTTGTCTCACCGGGGTGGGAGCCAAACTTAGTTAGTTTAGCCCCCTTCTCTCACACTTATGTGGAGCTTTTCTGGGGGTCAACCTTGCTGTTTTGACAAAAGTTGTAGTTGAATCCCAATAAATCTTCTCCCAGTCTGTGTCATTTGTTGTGTTTCTGGACATTTTTGCCAATCAGCGCACATCCTTCATGGAATTAGCACCCATTTCTAACAAAAAGGTTGGAACTTGTCACGGGGCTGAACCAATTTTATGTTATCCTAGCAGGGTGTGAAACCACTATATAAAGCTGGGTTTGCTCTGTTATGCAAATATATTTATGAATGCTTTGTCTGGAACTACTTAGGATCTGCCCAACTTCTTTTTGAAAAAGCTTAGCCAAACATCCCTGCTAACCCTATTTTGAATTTTATTGCAGATATACAGCAACCTCCCTGAGCAACAGATCAACAGCATTATTTAAGATGATGCAAGGTTTTGCAGATCAGACACGAGTAAAGTTGGTATGAAAGGATGTCCACAAAGTTTACACAGGCTTTGAAAAAACACGTGAGAGTAAATAAGAGTGAAACAAGTAAAAAAATAATCAAAAGTAACCACAGTTATACCCTTTTAATCTATATAAGAGTTATGCCCATGAAATGCTTATAAAACCAAGCCTCCTTCCTAAACTTGCCTAGATAATAGAATTGAGGTTTGAGAATCTTTTGAACATAAAGGTTGGCTAAAATAAGAGGAATGCCTGGATATATTTGCAGTCAAGCTATCCTAGAAAAAGGTATATGATTATCTTATAGAAAAACAAGCAAGGAACTTAAGATTGGTGCTGAAGCTGCCCAAGAAATTTACCTGAAATACCAGAAAACCAACTCCATGAAGAATCATCCCAGATCAGGTGCACTAAAAACTAGTGAGAGAGATTATTGGCTGGTAATTAGAAAGGTTTTACCTGGTTTCTTTTTATCAGCCAGACAAATCAAGGGAATGTACAACCCCGCCTTATAAGTTGAAGTTTCTGAGACTACTGTTCATAAAATGCTACATGATCAAGGGCTATACTGTAGATTCAGAACCTGCTGGGAAAAATGCAGGATTGTCAAATTATTTTGCGTAAACTCCCTAACTTACTGGAATATTTTTCATCCTTTTATATAAAAAAGTAAGTTGTTCTGGGATGAAAATCACTCCATTAAGTTGGTGAATTCATGCAAAAGAATTTGACAACCCCGCATTTTTACCTTTAGGTTCTGAATTTACAGTATGGCCATGTTGCAAAAAACCCTTTATTACTCTAGAAAATATGGTTAAAAGATTGACCTTTGCTCACTGATATATTAATCACCCTATATCTTTCTGGGAAAATGTCATTTGGTTTGATGAGACTAAAGTGCTTCTCAGTGGATCTCAGAGACCCAAAACTTTCTATTTCAAACTAGGAGTATCTCTTAAGCTCTTCTGTTTAAAAGGTACTGTTAAATATAAAAATGTATATGTCATGTTTTGGGGCTGTTTTACAGTCAATACAAGAGAAGAGATACAGTCACTCACTGGAAAGATGGAAATTATTGTCTAAAAAACCCTTGGTTATAATCTTTGTTATTTTATAAGGGTTCTGTCAGGATACCAAGAGTACCGTGGAGCTCTAGCAGGTGAGGGAGGAGTCAAAGAAGGTACTGGCATGGCCCACCAGATGATGGGACCTAACTTTACCAGGTAGGAAAGGGCCTTCCCAACCACAGACCAAGGTCCAGCTGCTGGCAAGGCAGAGTCAATCAATCCCGTGAGCACCAGGTAAAGAACTCCCAGGAATTGACTACTCTGGCCGGTGGCATCAGAAGTGGGGGGGTTGAAATGGTTGGTTTGGGTGTTGGGGGCGGTTCCATGGGGACCAAGTAGGCTGCAGGATTGTTGTACTTCCTGTTGAAGATCAAGGGGTAGATGGTGATTGCTTTGCCGCCACAGACAATTTGATAGGGTTCCTTGGGTGCGTTTGGGCAGGTGTACCACTGCAAATCTTCCAATGTCCAGGGTTTGTGGTCAGGATTAGCGGGATACTCAGTGAAATTCACAGGGCCAAATGAAGCGTTGGGTGGACGGTAGTAGTCAAAGGCTTTGGTTTTATCAACAGGAGTCTGACTATCTATCCCAGTAGATGGGTACTGGCGCTTGGGTGTATGCAGATGGATGAGTATTAAAAATAGGTATGGAAACAGATTAGTGAACCAAAGGTTCATAACAACTTTATTTGGTAAGGATGACAATACAGAACTTTTTCAAGTGCTTCTGATTTATATGCTTACTCACATGCAGGTGCCTCTGGGCATTCTTCTGGTGCTATCTGTGTGGCAAGGCTTGGCATCTCAGGTTCTGCTGTTTGGTTGGCTACTTTATGGTTATTTTTGGGGTTTTCAGGAACAGTTATTTGGCTTTTTGATGGTCTATCTTGGCTTGGCTGGCCATTGATTCTGGCAGGTTTGGCTTCTGGGGTTTTGGGTTTTTTCTCAATTTGATCACCATTTTAGGACTGGCTTGACAGGCTCTCTTGAGCCCAAAGAACTTGATTAAAAAAGGGGTCTCTAATTGGGGACCCCAAATTACTTAATGGAGGGTGGGCTTGATCTGGGTTTACTGGGCAGCTAAAAATAGCCTGCCCAGGCCCAGCCAAAACCACCCAGGCTTGGGTGTAGCTTTTGGGGCCCAGAGCGGGGCCCTCAGCTACCACCAGGGTGGTAATGGTTCCCGCACCTGGATTTGCTTTGAAAAGCAAAAATCCAGGTGTGGGTGAATCTCCCCTTCCCGCTAGCCCCGCCTGGTGGCTAGGATTGGGTTCAATTCCCACCCGGGGTTTTGAAATTATTACTTTTGTAACAGGTTCTGCAAGATCCAGTCAATTATATCTTCATGCAAGATGACACCACTGTTCACAAGGCCAACATTCTTAAGGAATATTTGAATTATAAACAGATTGTTTGTTTGGATTGGCCTCCTAAAAAGCCCAGACTTAAATCCAATTGAACATCTTTGGGAGGTTATTAAGTATAATTTTCCAGAAGACTCCAAAGAATCCATAGTGGATCTAAAATATGGAATGGTAAACTCATGGGAGGTGATTCCTATGGAAGCTCTCAAAAATCTTGTCCACTCAGTGCCCAGAAGACTTGCTGCAGTTATCAAAGCCAAAGGGGGACCAGCAAAGTACTAAGTACTTGAGATATTCCATATTGTAAGTTACCTAAATATGATAATAAATATGTACAGTAATTTTCAAACCTTTTGAGATAAATGAAAATTATCAGTCTAAGAAAAAAGCAGCTCAGTCTAAAAGTGAAATCAAAGTGGATCCAAATCTATAGTAATTTAAAATAAATCCCTTGATTTTTGATTTTGTTTTTAAACTGAGTTGTTTTCGTTCTTAGACTGAGATTTTTTGTTTATCTCAACAGGTTTGAAAATTACTGTATATCTTCTACTTTATTTTTATTTGTTCTACTTTTGTTTACTTTTGCATATTTTTAAAGCCTTGGATAAAATTTTGTGGTGCATGTTTCCACACCAAATTTAATCACTTTCAATTTGAAAACCCTTGCATCATCTTAAAAAGTGCTGTTGTCCCATTACTCAAGGAGGTTGCTGTAGTTGCATACTTCAAGCATAGCTATATGATGTAAATCTAACTAAGTGGAGTGTGACTGTATGACAGTCACTATTGAGTATTTAGCCAAATAAATGCTCTGAAATATAAAGTTATCTCTGTTTTTCTGACTATTGCATGTAGATAAGTTGGATTGGGAGTCTTAAGGTAAAGATTCCTGAAAACTGGATATCTAGGTTCAATAAAAGAACAGAAGGCAAGATTGGCTGAGTCAATTGGGGAGACTAGGTGTCTCAAAAACGGCTTAATTAATTGGGAAGATTAACTAATAAATACACAAGAATATAATTAATGAGGATTTAATTATATTGGTTAAATTGCCTTGACTGTGTCAAGAAGTTTGGTTAAGGTTAACCATAAGCAAACCCCCAAGTTTTGGGTTAAAAGTGCTGCTTTGTCAAATTCATTGGGTTAGAAGCGCTGCTGCGCTGCCTAAATGATTTGAGAAGCGCTAAGGCGCTGCCTGGGGAAATTGCTGGGTGCTGCAATGGCGCCTGGTTCAAGTTTTGAAGCATTTTAATGGGCTTTAAGGCAAAAAACCATTAAATGTGAAGATAACTAAATAAAGGCAAGGATGCCTAGGAATTTAGGATTGATCAGCTGGTTCCCAGTTGGAACATCAATAGCTGAGTTTTGGGATGTTTAATCCACAGGGTTTTGGCGCCGGGAGCTGAGGAAGCTCCATGCTGAGTTGGTACATTGGGATGAATTGAGTCAGGTGACTTCTTCCCATTATAGGTTGATTCTCATAGGTTGAGAAATATTGGTGATCTTTCAGGTAAAGATCTAGGTCTGGATGACTCAAATGTCATAGACCACATGAGATGAATCATAGGTTGATTCAGGAACTGGAGGGGTTTTCAGCCGAATATGCCCCAAATGGTATATAAGCAAAAATAGCTAAACTTTGATAAATATATTGTCAATTTCAACACTTTCCCCTCAACCATCTTTTCAATTATTATGTCTTCTTTGTTAAATTTTGAAAGGGCCAAATTTGGAGTAATTCATGTGGAAACTGCTTCTTCCAGGAAAGAGGTTCCTACAAGTTTGTTGGAGGAAGCCTGGGCAAGCTTGGAGGTCACCAAGACTGTCAGGGCCAACCCAAAGCCCGGAATGGGGTTTGAACCCCCGCGCTCGGCCGCCAAGAAAAAGAAAGGGCAGCCAAGAAAGCCCGCTGGGGGATTTGAACCCCAGCCACCCACCAGAGCGGGCGAGGGCCGCTTCAAACTGCACTGATGTATTAATTGATAATCTTGCAGCTACTGGAGCTGCTGTCAATACAACCAATAAATTGGTTGTGAACAGCACCTCAATTGAGCTGCAATATTCAGAAATTCTTGCAGTCAATGACCAAGAGAAAATCAAGACTAAGAATACTGACCAATTATCCATCAGCCAACAGAATTTCCCTGCCCAGACCAGGTCACCCAAATTCCAACCCACACTTCCCAAGCCCCTTCCCACTACTTTTCAGATGCCAGTGCCCAAGAGTTGGGACCCTAAGAGCCCTCAAAGATTAAGCAGTAGAACATTCCAAGGTAGACCAGATGAGTGATATAAAACCCACTTTTCCCCACTTAATTCAAGTGCAGACAACGTCAAATAAAGTGAATTAATCTTTCAGTTTTGTTTGCTTTATTAGGATTTCAATTTATACACCACTTGAGCAGAAGTCAAATCCAAAGACTAGAGTACCACCCTAGACCTACACCTATGGACTACCAGCCAGGTCCAGATCCTGGAATGGCTGGCATTCCCTACGACTCTCCTGCTCCCCCCATCTCTCAGCCCTATGACCAAAGTAGAGCTGGAATGGTCATCCTGTCCATCCTCAGTCTGGCCGAAGTTGTCATTCCCAACCTTGGTGCCTACCACCCTTTAGCCGTTGGATTGCTTTACCTAACCTGTTCAGCTCCATTGCTCTACTGGGCCCTTGTTACCCGTTATCCGGATGAATTAAGCTCTCCTTCGATGCCTTGGTACATGACAGCCCCCGGCCATGACAAAGACTGTGCCTGAGGAGTCCTTAGTGGAAGTAAAGGCTGCATTTGAAGAGTTATACTCCGATCACTTTGAAAAACAAGGGACTCCTGCCCAAGGAAACTAAATCTATGCATGGGATTCCTGGAACCTGTTAGTAGGATGGGACAAAATCTTACAACAAGTGAAAGCAAAGGCAAATCGTGAAATTGAGGCTTTAAGGGCAATGGAGGAAAAGAGCGTTGAGATCATGGCCCGTTGACGGGATGATAACAAAGTGTTGTCCCATAAAATTGCCTCCCTGGAGACAAAGCTCTTTGAAGCTTTGTCACAGGAAGGTAATAGCAATAAGAGTCAAGGGCAGGATAATGGTAGGATGGACTGGTTGGACCTGGATCTGTCACATGGAGGTTAGCATTAAGTTTAAAAAAACTTAAACAATAGTTTGACCAATGAACTTTTGACTAGCTGGGTTCTCTAAAAATATCGAGCTGACCGGTACTTTTAAAAAATAGCCATCCGGCATTAAGGTTGGCTTAGCACTTACAGAGATCTGGTATTTTTATATTTTTAGATTTTTGGTGGGTACTGAATGTACATTCACATGGGTTCTGTCGAGCCTGGACATGCGATTATGACGCGAGCTCGATTTCAGTACTCACTCTATATCCCAGCATCTAGAACAGTTAGAGCTAGCATATTTAATGTCACTGTGATCGGAATCGTCTGAAAATGTTATATATTTACTCTGAAACCCATAAAACTATTTTATTGAGGCTTAATAATGTTGCTGCTAGTTTACTCTGCTGAATCCTAATTAGGATGTTGCAATGGTAAGCAGGGTTAACTTTAAAACAATATGCATCCGCTTAGATTAGGCGATGTATCCGTTGATTCTGAAACAATATGCAGCCACTTGGATCAGGTGATGCACCAATTAACTCTGAAACAATCTGCAGCTTATTGGATCAGGTGATGCTTCCGGGGAGAATATTCTACTACTGGGATTTAAAAATAAAATAAAAATTGAAATTTGCTAGCCAACCATCTCTTACTCAAACTAACATTTATGTATCTAATTTGAATGGATCCCTTCAAAGTGATCAAGCCCACTTTTCTCATGTCAAGCTCCTCCTCAGCATAGAGGTTGGACATGAAATCATAAAGTTACAGCAAATTAATCCTATTTTTAAATAGAATTTTCAAAACTTTCAACCTAATCCACACATTGGAGGTTGGATAATATCTACAGATAAGCCGTTTTCCCGTAGTTGATCCACTCTTTAAAAACCAATAAGTTGATATATGAATTTATCAAAGTCCGTTGGCCTATAATCCCATTTCAATATAATTTAGGTCACACTCCACCAGATTCAGCCTGCATGTTTTCAAAAGCGCTTGGAAGGGGTTGCATGTAAGATGAGCCAAATCAAACTGTTGGCTTGGTCATTGGCTAATATATAAAACATCTAAAAATATCTATTCAATCGGGCTTCTTACAGCTCGAGTGCACTCAAGCTGACATCACAGACAGACTTGCTCCTAATATAAGTTTATTATAAATCAATGTTGTTGGGGCGCGATAATCCAGAAACTAGGTGGTCCGCTTCAACCCTATAACTGATACAGCTGACTAGTTTTCAGCTTGCATAGGCTCCAAACCAGTAGTGAAGGATCCACAAGCTTAAGCCGGCCAATCGCTGGAGGTTAGGATCGGTTACAGATATTTGAAACGCGTCGGTCAGATTAATCTTGGGGCTGGAATGACTTGGGGGTCTAAATCGAGAGGGTGCTGGCCCATTTGTACTTGTAGTTTAAGCTGTGGCGGTTGGTTTAGGATTTATAGTCGATGGGCGGCACTTTAAAGCTGGATGGTGGGTGTTGAAATTTAGCGGGTGTAGATTCAACTCCGTGGGGAAAGTTTGCTGACGGCTGGGTTGTTCGGCTAGCTTCCGAGATGGTCCGCAGCCAAAACGGTGGTTGAAATATTTAAATGAGTGGCTTGTTGGGCTAGGTCTAGCCGACATATTGGAAATGTAGGATGATCTTTTTGGGTTGGTAGTAGGAATTCACCACCTTGATTAAGAAATTTAATGTTTGGTTTAGAAATTTTATTTGCTTGGTTTAAAAATGGTGAGCTTTAGCTTATAATGAGTTTGTAAATTCTAAAAATAAACTGTTTTATTGCATTTAAAAAATTGTGATTTTTTCTATAAAAATTGTTAAAAATAAAGGTCCCGATTTTTATAAGCATGATAATGGATGCTGTTTTATTCCTGGCTTCTTATGGATATATGTCAGTTGATCGAACTTTTATTTTAGAGATTCCTTACTCTAAATAACGTGATTACAGTTGAGTTATTTTTAGGCTTCTCATGATTGAACCAAGTTTCATTGGATGAAACGGATATCGCGGAACAGTGATAGGCTGGTTGGCCGGAATAAGTATATTCCGAAGTTCTGTAAAGAAATGCCGGGAATAGTGGGCTGATGATTGATTTGCAACAATAGTGGTAAAGTGTTTAAAATAATGACGTCATTCGGTAGAAAATTGTTGGACAGCCGATTGGCGATTCTAGCCATGAGGCATTAGCTTGGATGCAATGGAGAAATGGCTGGCTGGAAAGTAACTAAGCGAACAATGGCATCATGGGTCGGATGATTCGAGAACCAACTGAAGTGGCGAGTCCAGATGATGATTGGCTGACCCCTTATGCATCCCCAAGGCAAGGGTAGAAGCAGCTTGCAATGGGGTATTTAGGGGAGGGGGAGGACATGTGGCCGACATGATGCACTACTCTATTCATCGTAGTAACAATAGCTTCAACCTCAAAAACAAACAGGGGAGTTTCAAGTTTGTTTGAAGGAACAATCGTGCACCCTTTACGAAAAAGGAAACTACCTAGTCAAGATGACATGCTCAGCCGACAAGGCGCGTATAATGTCCCCCGACTACAACATCACCATGGCCGGCCTCAGCGGCAACCTCATCCAAATCAATCCCCACAAGTGGCTGCTTAGCACAAGCGTCCCCAACTCCAACCGCTGGATCTCATATGAGCTTACACGCTCCAGGAGAGGCTGGAGTGTCCATGCCTTGGACCGCCGCTACACAATCAAGTCTAACCATCCCCTTGAATCCTTCCAAGATTGCCCGCTGGTTGCCCATCTCTGTGGTGATGACTTGATGATTCACGACGGACTGCACTTCAACATCCGCCTGCTACTGTGCTTGTCGCTGTGCAAGATTATCTCTCTTTCTCCGACCCACTCCCCGCTGGTCCGCCTCAAGAGCCTCTTTAAGTGGCCCAGCGCACTCACTGTTTGAATGTATCATAATTCAGCATAATAAACTATATCTATATTACCACTCAACTATGTTCACATTTTCTTCGGATATTATCCGCCACGATCCGGATCAACTAGCCGCTCAACGCCATCCCGTTTCCGAGCCTAACCTAACCGCCACCAATCCGCCTCGACTGAACTTGTCAACAAAAGCAAATCCGGTATCCACCAACTTCCAGAACCTTCCCCGTTGTGCCGCCAACTAAAACCAAGCCAATGGCAGGCTCCAGCCCGCTAATTCAATCGTTGCAGAATTTCCCGCCAAAAGGGAACATTATTACCCAAGCCAGTAATCCATCCACTCTTCCGGCCCATCCCACCCTTCCGAAACTTCCCGATCCAACCCCCTGAAAGCATCCTACAAATCTCAATATATGAACTGAGCAACCGCATCGATTAATCCCGCCAACTACTTGGAAAGGGGGCCTGTTTGTAAAGCACCTGTCTGCCGCCATCTCTCGATCATCGATAGAGCATATCAATCCAACATCACAAATCCATTCCACCAAGCTATCTGATAGATTGGATAACCCCCAAAGCCATACCAATGTGTGGCGGGCCCCTTTAGAAGTCAGGACGGAACCTGAGCAGAACCAGCAACCTCAACCCCGAAACAAGGGTCCAGCCCCAACCAACCTAACAAGTCTATTCTAGCAGGGGAAGCCTGGAGACCAAAAAGGAAGGTTATTCAACCCTCATCCACGGCATGGGGTTCAAGCACAGGCATTCTGGAAACTCACTGCCCCCTCCTTAAATTGCGGGGTGTCTATCCAACTTCCAAGACCACCATGCTTAGGGTTGGAATGGTCACAGCAATAGTGTGATCACAGAGCCACGAAACCGATTTTTAAGAAGGTTTTATATTGGGTCACAAAAAAACTGTGTAGGTTTGTTTGCAACTTTTGGAGCAGGTCATAATCCATGCCTCACTATTGTGTAGGTCACAGAATATAAAAGGAAGGTGGTTTTCAAGGATGGAACTGATGATTTCATCTTGTGCACGGGGCAGGATGTAAAAATAGAAAGGGGTTTAGGGATGGACATGGGATACAGTTTCATGCAAGGGGCAGGATGTACGATCAGAGCAGTTCCGGCCCCCAAAATTTTACCTTCCAATTAGGGCTGTGGTGGAATAAAAACTTTATAACTACGGCATTTGCCATAAGCGTTGTATCTGAGCTGTCTCCTTACTGTTTTTAGGACCCCCTCATGCCAGGGGGATCCAATTTTTTTCAAAAAAAAAATGGCTGCAGACGGCTTTCCTTTTTCTGGAAATAAAAAATTATATGTATTTTTTAATAAATTTTTATTTTTGAATCAGAATTTAATTCTAACCCCTATATTTTATACCTTTAAAATTTGAAAGAAAAAATTATATCTTTATATTTAAAAAAAACATCCTCCTGTAGATGTATAGGCCACGGTCCTATATCTTGAACGGTTGGCTGTTCTTTTTATAAACCAGCCACCATTTCAGATCGGCCCCAGCCCTACTTCCAACCATCAGTTTATTAAAAGCTTTACCCATCAATATCTCACAGCAGTAGCCTTGATTGAACCAAAGTTTATTATGGTTCATCATAGAAAAACACTCTTCATTCAAATCTATACAACAGGCTTATCAACCAGAAAGCATCACCCGCAAGGATCACCCCATTAGTGTGACAGAAATTGAGGGATAATAAGAAGCTGTCTCCATGTGGTGGGAAATCACCCACCAAATCCACATACAGTGTCAGGGAACCAACCCAGATCAGCCGGCTTGCTAGTGTTTGGGAACTGGCGGGTTGCGGACTGGGTGGGCAGAGCCCACCAAAGGATTGGTGCTAACTTAATGAGGTAGGACATTGACTTGCCCACCCACAACCATGGACCGGTGGCGGGGACAATAGTGTCTATTACTCTTGTGAGAGTAATGTATACAATTCCAAAAAGCTTGTTGGTATGGTCCAGTGAGAGTTCAGCAGCAGAGGCAGGCATTGGTTTGGGGTTGACAGGTGGTTCCATGTCCATTTGATAGGCAGGAAGGAAGTTGTATTTATCTCTGAACAGGCTGGGTTTGGTAACGTACCAAGGGCCTTCTCAGTTGTATCTGGTTAACTCGGTAGTTCTGGCCAAGGGATCCCGGGCTAGTATGTTATCGGCAGTGTAGTCCTTGTACTCAGGCTTTAAGGGATACTCTGTGAAATGGACAGGACCAAAGGGGGCACCTGGCGGGTGGTACATAGCTGGCGGGCTGGCAGGGGGCGGACAATCTTGGGGTTAACTGGAAGATGGCAAGAATAAAATACGGCAATAGTTGGGGAAACCAATATCTCATAACCTTTATTTAAAAATGATGATGGGGGTTGATCTCGGCCTGGCAGGTATTTATACCACGCTGCCAGGCTTCACTACCTGGTCGGGTTTTCTGGGCTCAGGCAGGTTGGCATCAGGTGTCTCAGATGGCAGTGTGGCGCTTGGCACTGGCGGTTTGCCACTGGCCGCTTTGGGGTGAGAAGACTTCAAATCCTTCTCTTTATCAATTCGGGTATTGGGTGCCTCTTTGGGTTCAGTGCCTTCCCCGGGACTTTGGGGGAGTTCAGAATAACTTTCAGGGAGAAATTTGTTTATTTCACTGGGCAAACCGCCGGTGTCAGGCGTTGGCACCTCAGGGAAATTCTCGGCATCTTGAACTGGCGGTTCACTTGTAGAATCCTGCGGGGCAGCTAAGGGTCCAGGTCCTGGCGGGCTGGCAGCAACTTCATCAATTAGTAGTGGATTATTGCGTTCCCAGCCTATGCGTCTGGCTGTCTGCAAAGGGTTTTGTCCAGGGTTTGACTCCAATTCCGTATTTTTAGGTTTAGGAGCATCCAAATTGTCATTCCTGGCATACAGTTAATAATTAACCACCAACACAGCTTCAGATACTGTTTTGTGAAATTTCCAAATGAGATACTAGGGTTAAGTAAAATAATTAACCTGAACCAAAAAAGCCCTAGATAAATGGCCTGCAAGAGAATCAGAGTGTCTTTGGCATAAAATTCAGGACATTGGAATAGCCTCAGAGTTTCAGCTTCAACAGTAGGAGGAACAGCTCTGAGATTGACAGGCATTGAACTAATATTTGGCGGAGGCGACAACAAAGTACTAACAGCAGGCCCCCATCCTCCTGTAATAATCTGGCTAAGGATTAAATTGTAGGAAATGTAGCGCAAAAGGCCAACTACAGGATGCATTTAAAATAAAAATTAGACCAAGGGATATTTGATTTTACTGAGTAAACTTTTGGGAGGACTCAACTCTCAAGAGTTGAAACAGTGAAAATTATTCAATATATATATAAATTTAACTAAGCAATACTTCCTGGATCCTGGGCTCCTATTTCTTCAACATAGTCAAGTAAGTATCTGGTCCAGTTTGCAAAGAACCCTTGAGTGACCAACCTCTCCCTGGGCTTTTCCCTCATCCTGATTATCCTGAGTGCTGGTAACTCTGAAGTGAGTGCAATTGGACTGGCTATTGTTCCCATTAATTTGGCCATTGGAGCCTGTAGGGTTGTTGTTTCTGTTACTAATGTTGTTAGGCAGAGGTTGATTGGAACATCCTGAGGGTTGAGAGTCTTTAGACCTCTCTTTCTTCCTGGTTTGCGCCTTATGTAGGGCATTGTGCGTCTTTTTTGCTTTCTCTGCTTTAAGGTATAAGCTCTGCAGATTGGTTACTTGGTCCAAGTTGATGTGCCTCATTATGCGCAACTTGAGAGTGCCATAGTATATGAGGTGTGTGGCTGGATTATCAAATACCATATCCAAGGGTGCTTGTAGAAATAGCTCTTTGTAGGCTCAGGTGATTTCTTTTACTGTGCCTGTCTGTATCAAGTTCTTCACTTGGCATATAATCATGAGGGCAGTGTCCTTCATTACAAATCTTTCCAAGAAGTCCTGTTTAATGGTGTTTCAGTCTTTTTCAGTGTAATCCTTGTGGCATTTGTTGCACTGGGTTCCTGTGTCATGGGTCAATCAAATGGAAATCTCTGTAATACAAAAACTTACAGGGAATTCCATTTGCACCAGCTTGTTTTGTGCAGATTGGATCCATGCTGTGTTGTTGTTGTTGTTAGAGCCTGCAAACAACTCCAAGGCGGCACTGCAAAGTTTCTGAGCTACATGAGTGGGCATGATACTTTCATCATGGACTCAAGGAGTGACAGCAGGTACCTGGAAGAATCATTGGGCAGATAGTGTGTTGAAGGCAGGGACCAGCATCACCATATTATATTACAGTACATATAATTTTGTTATTTTGGTTCCTGGCGTGTAGGGTGTCCAGTTGACAGGGAGCCTGGACATGATTCTTTTGTATATTTGTTGGCTACGTCAAGTACAGGCAACAGGAAGAATTATTTTGAAAAGGAAGGTATAGTGAAAAACCTACCTGTGATACCAATGTAGTAATTATGCTGTTTTAGAAGAGTTACAAAGAAGAAAAATAATTGGAGACTATATAATATTTTTTATTAAAGGATAATTGTTAAATAGTCATTGTAAATCAGCTAGAGGGAACCTGATTGTGAAGATCACTCAATTGTATGGTTAGCAGGTGGCTTGATAATTATAATGATTCAAGCGCTAAATTGAGCTATCCACTATAATAGATTGTTGTCTGGTCATGTTTACAGATTTTGAAACTCAAGTTGACTTCAGCATTTGGATTTAGATCACTGGGAAGTTGGGTTGCATTTCACAAACCTGATTACTCAGAAACTTGTTGGGGGTTGACCCCTTTGTTTTGATAATAAGGACACTATAAGAAGGAGGCTAGCTGGAAAGCTGATGGGGTCTTTTGGAAATCTTTTGGTTGCAAGTGGGATTGTTGTTGAAGTTGGATCTGCATCTTGATGGTTACATGTCTGGTTGGTTTTAAGTAACCAGATGTCTTCAAAAGCGTTAAGAAGTCCTTTCTGAAGAAGTAGCTATTCAAAATGACTCCAAAACTGAGTCAAATCAGAAGGTTTCCAAGGGGATTTTCCTTCTTTAATAAAGACTATCTTTAACCCTATTCTCCCTTTTTATGAAAGAGAACTTCCCTAGTGATAATGATTTGAGGATGGTCAAGAGAATCAGAAGAGACAGAACTTTAGTCAGTTCACTCATAGAAAACTCCTGGTCAAGGAATGGGTAAAGCAGTGCAAATAATCTTGAGATTTAAGATATTTTTGTACTGAAGATTATCATGCAAACTTTCAGGGATCCAGCCTGTAGAAGGTTTAGGGGAACTTTCAGGTAGACGGCCTGCCATCCTGGGGGAAAGGGCCCACCACAGGATAGGAGCTAGCTTTACAATATAAGAGAATGATTTTCCAAGCAGAGCCCAAGGGTCATTGGCGGCACCATAGAATTGACCAGGCCAGTGAGCATTATATAGGACACCAAATAGTTGAGTGGAGGTAGATTTATTGGCGGTCACAGATTCTTGCAGGAGATCAGGCCGTGGGGTCATGGGGGGAGTCATGGGCACAAGGCAGGCAGGAAGGTAGTTATATTTGTCTTGGAATAGCAATGGTTGTTTAATATGCCAGGCACCTTCACATCCAATGAGTTCAGGTTCTCTGGTTATGGATTCAGGGTTGTAGATTAGAATTCCTTCTAATTTGAACTCTGAATAGGCAGGATTGGGGGATATTCTGTGAAATATACCAGGCCATAAGATGCTCCTGGGGGACAGTATACCTCAGGCAACTGGTCTGCGGGTTCTTGGGGTTGGCTGGTGAAAGGGGCAGAGCCAGAGAAATCAATCTGTAAATGAAAGAGTGCTAAAATTAGGTATATAATGACCCAAGAGAACCAGTGGTTCATAACACTTTATTGTAAAAATGGCAATGTGCAACTTTCTGACAGCCCCAGAGTATAAGTATGTCCATCTGCCATGGGAAAACTTTTGCAAAATCCTTTGGGCCAGGTAGTAGCACTTACCAAGGTTTGGGAATCTTTGGTGGCATCCAAAATTTTTCATTCATTATTGGCTGGGTTTGAATGGGGAATCTCAATTTCCTTCTTTGAGACATAGGATTTTTCATCATCTGGCGGACCTTGTTTTGGGAAAATTCATGCAGCACCCTATTAGCAGCAGGCTAGGTTGGCACAGGGATACTACTCAGGCCAGAAGCCTTATTGACTAGGCTAGAGAAATCCACCAGAGGGCAGGGCTTGATTGTAGATTGTGCCTCATAGCTGGCTTCAGAGGTTTCTTGAAGTCTGAATCCATTCTCAACTTGAACCCAAAAAACATAGACAGTCAGGCAGCAGGGGTTTGGGGGTCAAAACCTGGAATGTAATTCTGTCTTGTGGATCAATAATAGGTAGTTGTCACTCATGACACAAATGGCCCCCTAGATGATGGAGCTACTTTTGTAGACTATGCATTGTTGTGAAATATTTCCCCCTATTTATCAATTGCCAATGATGATTGGGGGGCATAGTGAGTCCCTTTTAGAGTGTTTAGATAATTCACTTTTCCCTTTTCATAGAAAAGTATCTCTGAGGATGACAATCCCAACCCAGCTGGTCCCTGGCTTTGACCCAGGACACACCTTGGTGATCTCCTAGGAGCAGGAGTGCCACACCCACTATCAGACTTTATCTCTAATAGTTGGGATTCAGATAATTAGGATTTGGGAATTTGGACAGACAGAGTGCCTGAGTTTAAGGGAAGCAAAATGGTATAGGCACTGGATGTGTGTTCATTGGCTGGTTCTTCCAGAAGGGTAACACAGCCCTTATGTTCTAGAGTGGCATTTCTGGGAGGCTTGTTGATCAGTGCCTTCCTTAGGGAAAGGGCTATGATTGGCTACCAAGGCAGGCATAAGGCTCATCAGGCTAATGACAGGAGCCTCTTTGTCTCTGTTAAGCAATTCAAGGTACCTGTCCTTTTTTAATAATTGAGGTGCCTGTGCTGGCTTTTTGATCTTCAATGTCACCTGCAGTTTGAATTAGAGAGGATTCAATCCCAAAAAACACAGGCCATCTGCCCCCTGGTCCTCAGGGCTGGTATTCTTGACCAGGATTTGAACTCCATTCCAAACCTTGGATTTCAAGAAGGGAAAAATGTGATTAATGACACCATCTCAATCTTTCCCCAAAGGCTCTACATTCAGGTTCTTCTTGCTAGGTACTATTATATGGCTTGTTTGGTGTTGGTTAGGTTGCTTAGGGGTTCTCAGGTGCTTTCTTTGATTGGGTAGCTTTTCAATTTTATGTAGTACAGGAGGGTTTTGTAGTGGGTTTAGTTATTTTGCAGATGCTCCACTTTATATTTTCCTGAAGTTCCTGCTTAAATAGAAAGTGACACAGCCCTGAGACTTTGGTGGGGAATTGAATTCCAAATTTTTTGACAATAGTGTCAAAACAGCAGACTCAACCTGCCTGCAAGGTTCTGAGTAAGCAGGTTTGTGACCCGCGACCTGATTATCCATTCACCCAAAGCCAAGTTAGGAAGAAAACTCAGATTTCAGAATATAATAAAATGAACAGAAGCTGTTCACTCCCGGTGGGTAACTTGTTTTGGCGCTTGACTAATTACAAGGATGAAGCCACCCCCTTCATCATCCCACAGTGTGATCAAACTATCATGTTCCTGTTATCCATGCTGCACAACAACTATATAATCATTATATCTCAATAAAGATTATTATCTAGTTTCTAAATATTTTTCCCCTTGTAACTCAGCTAAAAAGGCACAGTTACAACATTGGTAGCACATGTAGGTTCTCCATCTTACCTCATCTTGTAAAATTCCACCTGTTGTCTGTACCTGCTGCGGTCAACAAATCATTGATAGAATCATGTCTGGCCTCCTGCTGGATTGGACTCTGTATACACCTGGTACTGAAATACCTGATGGCTTTGTCCTGTATCAAAACACGGTGATCTCACTCTCCGCCTTCAACGCCATGTCTGCACAAGGGTTCTTCCAGGCTTTCCCTGCTATGCCTCATCCAACTGATGAGAATACCATGCCTACTTACGTAGCGCAGAGGCTTTAAAGCGCTGCCCTGGAACCTTTTGCTGGAGCCAACAACAATAACTCTGCAGCATGGATCCAGTCTGCCCAAAGCAAGCTGGCCCAGATGGAATGCCTGCAACAATTCTGGATTGCAGAAATCTCCATTCAATTGACTCACAACACTGGCACCTGGTGCAACAAGTGGCATGAAGAACACACTGAGAAGAATTGGGACACCTTCAAACAAAACTTCTTGGCAAGATTTGTGTTGAAAGACACCACACTCATGATTATCTGCCAAGTGAAGAACTTGACCCAGACTGGCACAATAAAGGAGCTCACATGCTCTTACAAGGAACTCTGTCTATGCGCCACCAGATATGACTTTTAACACTCCAGCTATCCACCTCATGTACTATGACACACTCAAGTTGCATGTAATGAGACACATAAACCTGGATCAAGTAACCAACTTGCAAAGCCTATATTGCGGGGCAGAGAAAGCAGAAAAAAACGTCCAAAGCTCTCCACAAGGCACAAACAGACAAGAGAGAGCGCCCCAAAGATTCTCACCCAGATGGGTGTTCCAACAGACCACCTCCTGGGAACAACAACAGCAGTGCAAACCACAAGCCCACAGGCTCAAATAAACACAGGAACAGGAATAACTGCCAATCAAACCAAACCCATTTCTGTATCACTGCCACTCAAGATAACCTAGACAAGGGAAAAGCCTGGGGAGAGCACTAAGCAAGCCAAGCTCTCCCCAGACAATTTCTGACTTGCCTAATGATGAGTACTGATCCAAGGACGTGGACCAATGTCCAATGATCCAAGTACCCTTGCAGGACCTGGTACTGTACACCATTGTCAGACACCCAAATAAACTGATGTCTTACATTTTCCGTTTTTGCAGTTACACAGGCTCAGAACTCCTGGACTCAGGCGCAGATTAAACCCTGGTCAACAGCAGCTTTGTAGATAAGTTTAAGTTAGCCACTAATCCTTTGCATATTAAAAGCATGGTTTTAGCTAATGAACATCACATTGCCGTGACACAGGAAACTTCCCCCTTCTCTGTCATACTAGAGGACCTACATTCCACCATTCAAGGTCCTGTCATTGACTTTCCTAAGTTTGAAATTGTACTGGGTTTGGATTGGTTACAAAAAAACAATCCTCACGTAGACTGGGCAACCTTGGTGTTGACCATCAAGCGTGAAGGTGTCAACCACCAGATCTACCCTGACTCAGTGGATCAACTCCTATGCAACCACGTATTTGTGCGCATCACAGAGACCCTGGACAAAAAGGAAAACCTGAAGACAATTGACTGGGACTCCTGCTAGTACAAGATCATACACTTCAAAGATCACCAGGATACCTCCACACCTCAGGATTGCAAAATTGTGGCCCGCCTTCCAGAAATCTTCAAGGAAGCTCTACCCAGGCTGCCTCCAGAGAAACACATTCAACACTCCATCCAACTAAAAGGAGCTGTACCCAAAGCGCGCCCTATCTACAGGCTGACCCCAAACAAAGACGACACCCTACACACCTACCTCAAGGAAGCGTTGGAGAAAGGACTTACCCGCCCCTCACAGTCCCCTTTTGGTGCTGCTGTATTCTTTGTAGCAAAGAAAGATGGTACCCTGCGCTTAGTCACATACTAATCCCTAAACAAAGTTACTATCAAGAATTGCTATCCACTATCACTCATTGACAACCTCTTTGATGCCTTGGGTGCTGTTGCGGTCTTCTCCAAGATTGACCTGACTGCAGGCTATAACCAGATTCATATCAAGGAAGAAGACATTCCCAAAACAGCCTTCTGCACTAAATACAGTTTGTAAAAGTGTGTGGTACTCAACTTTGGTATGACAAATGCCCTTTCAACCTTTGTGACCTTCATAAACAAGGTGTTTGCTTCCCACATTGGCAAGCATGCCCTGGTATACCTGGACAACATCATTGTCTACAGTCTCTCAGTGGAACAACATCACAAGGACCTAGAGGCAGTCTTTGCCACCCTAGCACAACATAAGCTGCTATCCAAGCCCCCATGTGCCAATTCTTCTGCAAGCAGCTACCCTTTTTGGGACACATAGTTTTGAAAGACAGCATTAAGCCTGACAGCCAGAAAATCTAGGCCATTTGAAAAATGTCACCGCCCAAAGACAAGTCAGAACTCTACAATTTCCTGGGAATGGTTGACTACGTGCACTGTTTCATACCTGACTGTGGTGTCCCAAAGGCTCCCCTATCTGCAATAACAGGGATCAAATCCAAGTTTGTATGGACGCCACAGCAAGACTTTGGTTTCTGCCACCTCAAGGAGAAACTGACGTCTGCCTCATCCTACAATACCCCAAGCAAGATGAAGACTATCAGATGGAAATCAACACCTTGGATGCTTCCATTGGAGGAGTATTTAGAATCAAAACAGATCATGGTGATTTCCTGCCCGTAGCCTATGAATCACAAAAATTGACAGATGGCAAGTGTTAATACCCTATCCACAACAAGGAACTGTTGGCTTTTGTGCACTGTCTAGTCAAATTGCGCTGTTATCTGGAACAGCAGGAAGAATTCACAGCATTAACCAACCACAAATTGCTCATATATTTCAAAACTCAAGCAAATCTATCTTGCTGCCAAGCCCTCTGGATGGAGCTCTTGGAGAGATTCAATATGCTCATACAGTACAAACCTGGTCCTGAGCTTGCCATAGCAGACACCCTCTCACGCCTATATATCTGTGCCATGAGAGGGGAAAATGGGCTTGACCCAGACTGGTCCCTCTTAGTACTACAAACAAAAGACAAGGGGTTCCCCCTGGTACAACCAACATCACAAAGGAAACAGTTATCAAAAATAAACACCTATTTGCTGACGTATACAGGACCCTACACCAAAAAATGTCTGACAGCACTACCATTCCCTACATCCCCACGCACCAGCAGGTAGACATCATCCTACGCTATCACAGGGACCTCAGACACACCAAGAGCTGCAACCTATATGAGTTCCTTAAACACAAGGCCTGATGGCAAACCCTGTATTGTGACGTTCAAGAAGTCCTAGACCAATGTGAAGTGTGCAAGAAATTTGCCAAAAACAAAACCCCTCCAAAGTCATTACTTCCCATCTGCACACAACTACCCTTCAAGGTGTGGGCCCTAGACATTGTTGGCCCCATGCCAGAAAAACACAATGATAAGAAATACATCATCACTGCTATAGACTTTGCTACACAATGGCCAGTAGCCCAAGCAGTAAAGGCCCACACTGGCAATGGTGTGCGGTAATTCATAGGAAGAGAAATAATCAGCAAGCTTGGAAAGCCAGAACTCCTGATAAATGATGGAGGAAAAGAATTGACCTCTGAAGACACCAACATATAACTTGCTAAAAATGAGGTCAAACACACTGTGACAACACCAAACCACCTTCAGGCCAATGGACGTGTAGAGCGGCTCAATGGCAGCCTTGTACAAGCCTTGGCCAAGCTCACCGCTGGGAGACCTGAGGACTGGTACAAGCAGCTACCAACTGCATTAATTGTATGCCAGACCCATGTGAACAGATCCACCAGCAAAAGCCCCTTTAAGCTAGTTTATGGAACACAACCCAATATCATCCAGGCGCTATCAGGACCCAAGCTGGAGATGCCAAGCAAGTTTCCCCCCGCTTGAATCCTCAGGTCATACAGGCCAATAGTTACCAATCAGAAAAAGAAGAAAAGTGTCTACAAAAGACCTTTGTTCCCATCAAAGACAGACATGAGGTTGGCAACAAGGTCTGGGTCATGAATACTGACAAAAGCAAACTACAGCCAGAAAAAGTTGGCCCTGCCATCATCCTAAAGGTAAACAAAAACAACACTTACCTTATGCAAGGACTCAGGAAAGAAAAACAAGACAAAGTCCTCCACCACAATTGCCTCAGGCCTTGCAAGGCAGGACAAAAGCAATGAGAGACTGTGCTACCTGCCACTGAACAACAGTTAGTCCAGTATGGCGCCCGGGCTCCCAACAGCCTCCCTGACGGCCTAACCCCAGAGGAGGCTAACCTTCAGCCAGGGTGTATATCAAAATAGCAGGCTCAACCTGCCAGCAAGGTTCCAAGAAAGCAGGTTTGTGACCTGCAACCCAATTATCTATTCACCTGAAGCCAAGTTAGGAAGACAACTCAGATTTCCAAATACAATAACATGAACAGAAGCGGATCACTCCTGGTGGGTAACTTGTTTTGGCGCTTGACTCATTACAAGGATCAAGCCACCCCCTTCAACATCCCACAGTGTGATCAATGATATCATGTTCCTGTTATCCACGCTGCACAACAACTATATAATCATTATCTCTCAATAAAGGATATTATCTAGTTTCTAAATATTTTTCCGCTTGTAACTCTGCTAAAACAGCACATTTACAACATTAAGGAGCAGTAGAGCACATCATGGATCTTTCAAGTGGGAGGCAGTTCTAACTTGAAGGCAACTTCTCCAACTATATTGGTGATCTTGCAAATGCCACTTAGCCTGTGAGCTAGTTTCCTGCAAGGGACATGTAAGAATACATTCTGAGACTCTAATGTAAGCCCCAAAATAAAAGCCTGAGTGCCTAATTCTTAAAAATAAAGATATACTTATTGTTTAGAACTTCAATAATAGCTTTTGCTATCAATCAGTAAAAGATCATCTATTAACAGCACTTTAATTAATTAGAAGTAAAAGGCAATAAAATGAATTCATGGGAGTAGTTAATCATGAACAAGATGCAAAATTGTAGCTCATAACTCAAAAGCCCTGTAATGATATCAAGTTTACTTGAAAATGGGGTTCATGACAGATCTCAATTTCCTAAAAAAGGATTTTGGACATGTCAAGGTCTTTTAAAAATGGGTTTAATCATTGGAATCCGTTCAGTAATTGATGAGATGCTTATGAATTAACAGCTAATTCATGCAGCACATTATTTATTCAAGGCGCATAAAAAACTCAACATCAATCACTTTGAAATTTCCCCTATTAATTGATCAAAATCAAAATAAATTCCAAATTCTTATTGGTGTCACAACATCTTTGACTACTCCCTCTTGGAGAAGTAGTTCCCTGAGTGATTCCCCAACTAATCATTAAGTTGGTGGTATTCTTATAAATCATCCATCTAATACAAGATCAAAACTTTTGAGTCCTAATAAGAGCATTACCTGGAATGTGACATAAATCAACAGATAGCAAGAAGAGGTCTTCATGTGGTAGGGAATAACCATCTGAATCCTCAAGGAGTTGATGATTAGCCACCACTGAAGCTTCAGATACCATTTAGTAAGGTTTCCAAAAGAAACACTGGGGTTTAACAGAATGATTAAACCCAACAAAAAGAGTCCCAGATAAACTGCTTGTGAAAGGATTAACATGTCTTCAGCATAGAACTTGGGACATTGAGAAGTCACAACTGTCTCAGATTTGAACTCTGTAGGAAAGACACCAAGATTAGAAGGCATTGTGGTAAAATTAAGAGGCACTGACAACAAACCCAGGGCAGGGCCCCATCTTCCAGTGATAATATGACTTAAGATCAAGTTATACAGAATGTAGTCAAGTAGACCAACTACTGGATGTTTTTTTAAAGTAAAGTTAGACTAGGAGATAGTTTGGTTTATTGAGTAATTTGGGGAGAACTTAACTCTTAGAGTTGAATACTGAAAATTTTACAATATATACCAAATTTAACAACTAAGCAATACCACCTGGATTCATGACTCCTATTCCATTTCCATTATCCAAATCATACCTTATCCAGCACGCAAAAAACCCTTGTGTGATCACTTTCTGTTGACCATTATTATAAACAATGCTGTATAAAGTGACTCTCAGATTACGTCTATTTATCAGTGTCAACTTGCACAGGGTAATCAAATGATGCTGAAAAACTGGAGCAGCAGTGACCTATTTCCAATCAACGGTTTAGATCTTTCAAATTGGTTAACTGTTTACCCAAATTGCTGGCTTTGCAATTGAGATGGGCAATACCAGGCATTATGGAAACTATTGTAACTTGGACAGGACCCATGACTGTCATGATGTACATGGATAGCATATGGCTTCCCATGATAATATATAACCCTCAATATTTATATCAATAAAGTATCATTATCTTCTTAATTTCCCCCTTTATTCTATTTATTATACTTCTCAGAAGTATATAATTGACATTGGTCAAATTACTATTAATTTGAAGATGTCAGGAGAATCCTAACATCTAGGTTGACTTTATCTCCAACTTTCAGGGGATTATCAAGGATTTTCTTCTTGTTGGAAAGGGCTTTGTAGGTCTTTACTTCTTGGTTCAGATTCTTGAGGCAAGTAGTCTGAGTGTTATGGATCTGTTCAACCCAGGCGTGTCCAGAGGATTTAGTTTTCTTCTTGCCAATCTTGGGATCCTAGGCAGGATTAAAACCATAATTTTCTTTGAAAGGGGAGATGTTGGTTGTGGTGTGGTCTTTGTTGTTGTAGGCAAGCTGGGCTTTAGGGAGCATATTTGCCCAATTTTCTTGGTTGATGTTGGTTTAGCATCTGAGGTATTGTTCAAATATTTGAATAAATTGATCAGTTTGACCAACAGTCTGTGGGTTATACAATGTAGACAAACAGCATTTGATACCTAAGTCCTTAATCACTTGTATCCAGTAGTGAGATGTAAACTGGGGCTCTCAGTTTGTGATCATCTCTTTGGGAATGACATGTTGGGTGAGAACTTATTTTAAAAGTTTTGTGCTGTTTCTGCGGCTGTACAATGTATTGTGGCTGGTATAAAGTAGTATATATTTGTGAATCTGTCTACCATGCCTAGTATCACATTAAAGGGGTCAGATTGAATAATTTTTATAATTTAATACATAAAGACCAATCTCTACAGGACAGCTGGTATGTTCAAGGGTCTCTATAGGTCTTCAGGCTTGCTTTTGTGGGTTTTAGTCCTTCCACATGTTTTACATCCCTTCAGGTAAGAAGCTATGTCTTGTTCAATCTCAGGCTAGGAAAAGTTCCTCTTTATAATACTGAGAGTTTTAAATCTTCCTGGGTGTCCAGCAATCTTGGAGTAGTGGTAGTCTCTGATAATATCAGTACTGTAGCTTTTTATGGTACATAGATTTGATTGTAGACCATCAGCATAGTGTCTTTCAGGAAGTAGCCTTTTTTTATAGTGTGTACAGTCTAGAGATTTGGGACGGCTGGTGGTCATGGACTTTTTTGGACTTTTCAATGGTCTGGGATTTCCACAGTATGGTTTGCTGGCCCTGATCTTCATGTAGTTAAGGTGGCAACAGTCAGTATTTAAACTGTCTGCATATTGACTGTCTGCATTTTAATTGTCAAAATAATTTTACATCCAGGTCAACACATTAGAAAAGTCTAGATAAAGTTTATTAACATTTAGCCTGCTGGAAGTTGACACTTTTTTAGCAAGCAAAAAACCAAATGCTGAACATTTTACCTAGTAAAAATTAAGCTCCAAATAGTTTTTAGGGTAATATGATTATGTAGAATCCAAAAAATTAAAACAATGCAAAATAATTGAAAACATAATAGAAATACACTTCAAAAATAATCCCTATAAAATTATTTTATTTACCATATAAAAAGTGCTTAAATTATTTTTCAAAAAAACTTAAGGAAAATTAATTATATTAAGTAAAAAACTAAAGATAAACACTTATTATCAAGAATAGTTGATATGACAGCAACCCAAAATTACATATACTTTAGTACTAAAACAATTATTTAAGCTAGATAATCCAGGCTCTAGCATAAAAATCTTTTATAAAAACTATTAATTATTTCTACCACTTTAATTTAAATTATTTTTTAAGAAAGATAATTAATTTGAAATTGAAATTATATAATGAAATATCAGAAAAAGCCAAAAATGTTTATTATAAACTAAGTTGGAGGTTTGTTGCAAGAGAGTACAGGGGAAAATTTTCCTATCTGCTCCCCAAGCTCAGATAGCTTGCAACATATTTTGACAGCTGTCTTTATCTACTCTTTATAAATGCTGGCCTTGCACTGTTTTCTTTTCTTTGGAGCTCTTACTTCATATCTCAAAAGGAGGAGACAGTCTTCTCCTATTCAGCCTTAAGGTGCTCAAAGAAGGTGTTGTATCTGGGATTCACACCAAAGGAGGACTTAAGATGTTTATACCAGACCTCCAGGCTGGATATTGTCTTCATTTCATCTTTGAGGACAGCCAGGTAGCAACTCCAGCTTATCTTTACTACTGGCTTGCCCCTTTGGCTGACCACCTTGTACCCCACCCACTGTGGATCATAGTAGTCAAAGAAGGGTTGGAACTCAGCTTCATGGCTCAAGGAATAAGGGTCATTACAGAGAAGCTCAAATCCTTGACCAACATGCTCAGGCTTAAAAATGCAAGAGCAACAAATTTCTGGATTAAAACTGCATTTACCAGTTATATCTTGCCATGTGAGAGAGCTGAGGAGGATCTTGACCTTAAGGCGTCAATTAATAGCCTGTTGATAATGAAAGAAACACCCCTGTACCTTGCCATCAAAGGTTTTTACAAAGGCTTTGTATTGGACTGTCCTGTGATCCATGATATTTTTTTGGGGACAAGGCTCTATCACATTCCTTCTCTTCAGCAGCTAGGGTGACTCATCTTTATCAGCATCATCAAGATTGACCCTTATTGATGGACCAGGATTCTTTCCAGCCTCAGTGATAATAGCTTTAAGCCCTCCTGTAGAATCTTGAATACTCTTAGTTATACTTCTTCAAGGCTCCAGGAAGAAGGAAATAGTCAAAGGGGAGGACTTTATTATCAAGCTGAGCATGCACTACTCACAGCTGATATAATAACTTAGGACATGTTTCAAATGTCTCATCACAAAGCCAAGTCTCAGTGAAGCACAGTTGCTATAAATTTTTATAAGTGGCATAACATATGATCCTATTTTTTTCATCAGGCCCATCATAATGAAGAAGGAACTGTTCATTGTCTTGAGTTATCTTCAACTCAGGAGTAAGGATCAGGTCTTTTAGTTGGGACACACTTTTTCTAATTGGGGTTAGCTCTTGGTGTCTATCACAGATATAATTAACAAGTTGTTCATAGTCAGGGACAATTTTAAGGTTCTCTTTGCTCAAGCACTTGGTGACCTTTACTGCCAGATGAATGGCTTTGATGTATTTTGATACTGGGATCATTTGGAGTAGGTAACATTTGAGCAGCTTCTCAATCACAGTTGTGGGAGACACACAGGTATGTTCCTCCTTCTTCAAGGTAACTTTTTCCCAACCTTGTGTGTTTAGGAGTTCTGTGCAGCTTCTGTCTTCACATGTGAAACGTTTGCTCTTGCTTCCTTGCTTCTGATTATTGCAGTTAAACACATAGCCGTTACTGACCATGCTTGGGCCACCTTTGACTGAAATCAATGGAGATCTTTTAGGAATCTCTTTGGGATCTTGAAGGAGCCCTTAACATTGCAAATATTGTGGGATTTTAGTGCATCCCATGGCCCAGGAGGAGTGTGTTGAAAACCAGGAAAGTACTCATGTTGCTCATCATCATCATTTTCACCAGTAGAGGGTTCAGGGGAGAGCTCAGGAGAGAACTTGAAACATGCCTTTCTTTTCTTCTTGTTGATGAGATCTTTATCTTCCTCAGATTTATACCAGCTATGGGAGGCAAAACCATCATCAGAGTCCTTCCCAGAAGCTGAAGGTGTGGGGTTTTCTTTTTTACTCATCTTTTTTAGGCAGTTTCTTAAGAACTTTTTTTGTAAAAGAAGAAGAAGCCTTAGGCTTAACAGTGTCCTTGGCAGTTTTTTATTGGGCTTTTTCTTATTAGGCTGGGGTTTCTTTGATTTATCCTATAAAGAAAAATGGGCTAGAGAAATAACTGTGAGTAAAGTATAGAAAAATAAAAGTTAAAGCTGGAAATATATCAAGTTGGGGAGGACTATTATATAGAACATGCAAGAATTCCTAAAAAGTTTTTAAGATATGCAGTATTGAGGCTTTTTATCAAGGAAAAGCTGGACAGAACTACATTTAAATGTTTAGTGTCAAAATTTTAAGTGTTGTCATGTATTAAAAATTTGATTATAGACAGTTGGCCTAAAATTATTGTCTTTATTATGACTGTTGACTTGTAAACAGTCAGCATTATTGAGGTAAATAACTATTTAAAAACATATAAATATTAATTAAATTAAGATCAGGTTTAAAATCTAGCCTGAAAATAGCCTTTTTTGGGGTTTGGCTAAAATAAAGTTAAAATCATATACTTTTAAAAACTAAGTGCTAGATATTGTAATAAGTAGGTTTATAGCTATTATGTGAATTTTTGGGTCTCTAAGCATACCATTCTTTAAGCTGAAATAGTTAAGCCAAGTATTTTGCTTATTAAATCAGTGAAGATGTCAGCTTTGCTGGTGTTGGCCTTCTTTTATAGGAGCCACTATTAAATATGCTTAAATTATGTTATTGTGTTTTATTAACTTATTCTTCTTGTCTCACTTTTGATTTCATGTTGGTTTTCTTTGTGTTGACATTAAATGGCACTATGTAAATCCTAGTTTTAACATATACAATCTAGCTTAATTCCATGTTTAGGGGCCAACCCAAACACGTCCAATAGTTTAAAAGCTATAATAAACCACCAATATAATATAAAACAAAGCTTGCAATTTTTACCCACTTCATGTCAAACAACTATGAAACAAAGCGTCAAGTACAAATATGAATAGCTTATTATCAGTGAAAATATTCCAGATTATGCACATTGATATTAAGAACTATAAGAACTTGTCCATTTATGTCAACATTGTGTAGTTTTGTTATTGAAGCTGACTAGAATTAAACTATAATAATCTGGCATTTAGAATAGTAGATCACTTCACACTTTGTGACAGAAGCTGGTCCCATTCCTAATCAATGTCAACGCTGGCTTTGCTTTCTCATTGATCATCAATTTTAGCTATAGAAAACATTAAAAATTGGTTTATTTTGCTTGTACTAGTAGGCTTCAGCCAAAGTATCAAATTAGAGTCAACTGTATGCATTTCAACAAAATTTCAACATGCAGCCAGCTGATATGCAGACAGTTTGAATTCTGACTGTTGCCACTGCATGCCTGGTAGGAGGTTGATGGGATGGTTGTATATGGAATGGCAGAAAAGGTGTGTAACAGTGTCCTTGCTAAATACATGGATCCATTTCTCCAAAGAACAGGGATGGCTCCTATGCTAGGTTCCATCTTGACATCCAGGAGTCTATGGGGAAAATTGTTTGAGGTTGACTCAAAAGGGTACTGTGTGAATACTTTTGTTGTCTCCCAGGGTGACTGTCTGAGTGTGGTAGTTGAGGATAAGACCACACGTATCTGACCAGGGGTCCCCAAGTATCAGTGGATGTGATAATTCTCTCAGTAAGATAAGGGATGATGGGTAAATATTGTTTACTATCTCTAGGGGTAGTTCCTGATCACATTCACAACTCTCATCTATGGTGCTAATTCCCCTGAATACCTGAAGATGGTTTTTGGAAGCTGTTATTCCTAGCTCTTATGCCAGGTCTGCTTTAACAAAGCTTTTATTTGCTCCAGTACCTATGAGGGCTCTTAATCTGCAAGAGGCTCCTTGGACCTTGTCAGAGACTTGAACAAACTTATAAAGCTGGGCAGAAGGTTTTATTTGAGCTAGTGAGATTGGAGCAACATTTTTCTTGGACCAGGCTCTATTAAAGTGGCCAGCCATTTTAGAAGTGGAAGCATATACCTTTGTAGTAGTGTTTACAAGTTCTTTAGGTGTCATCCCAGCCCTTCTTGGTGTCTTGGATTTGCTGGGGAGGTATTGGGCAGATCCAAAGGTTTCCAGATTAATGCTTGGGCCCTTACACAGGGGAATAAGTTTGTCTAAGCTAAGGAGGGCAGATGATGATCAATAAGGTCTTCAATGGCCATGTTGGCACCTTTGTAGAAGATGATAGCAGCTAACCTGTCTTTCAGTTGGGTTCTAGCCTTAAGCTTCAAGAACTTGGCAATGCATCCTTGAATTAGGCAGGCGCTTCATTTATCTCAAGCATAGGGTTCAGGGCACAGTATAAGGTACTGCTGTCCCTGCCTGCTGGCATCAGTTCAGCCTCAAGCTTGGCCTAGTCAAGGTAGAGCTTAATATCTTCATGTGACTGTACAACAGTCACTATTGAGTATTTAGCCAAATAAATGCTCTGAAATATAAAGTTATCTCTGTTTTTCTTATTATTGCATGTAGATAGGTTGGATTGGAAGTCTTAAGGTTAAGATTCCTGAAAACTGGATATCTAGGTTTAATAAAAAAAAGAAGGCAAGATGGGCCAAGTCAATCTGGGAGACAGGATGTCTCAAAAACAGTTTAATTAATTGGGAAGATTAATTAATAAATACATGGGAATATAATTAATGAGGATTTAATTATATTGATTAAATTGCCTTGACTGTGTCAAGAAGTTTGGTTAAGGTCAACCATAAGTAAAACCCCAAATTTTGGGTTAAAACCCGCGCGCCGCCTAATGGATTTGCAAAGCGCCAAGGCGCTGCTATCAAATTTTTTCAGGAGCTGGGGCGCCACCTGGGAAAGTTCCTGGGCGCTGCGGTGGCGCCTGGTTTGAGTTTTAAAGCGTTTTAATGGGTTTTAAGGCAAAAAACCATTAAATGCAAAGATAACTAGATAAAGGCAAGGATGCCTAGGAATTCAGGGTTGATCAGCTGGTTCCCAGTTGGAACACCAATAGCTGAGTTTTGGGATGTTTAATCCACAGGGTTTTGGCGCCAGGAGCTGAGGAAGCTCCATGCTGAATTGGTACATTGGGATGGATGGAGTCAGGTGACTTCTTCCCATTGTAGGTTGATTCTCATAGGTTGAGAAATATTGGAGATCTTTTAGGTAAAGATCTAGGTTTGGATGACTCAAACGTCATAGATCACATGAGATGAATCATAGGTTGATTCAGGAACCAGAGGGGTTTTCAGCCAAATATGCCCCAAATGGTATATAAGCAAAAACAGCTAAACTTTAATAAAGATATATTATATTGTCAATTTTGACGCTTTCCCCTCAACTACCTTTTCAATTATTATGTCTGCTTTGTTAAATTTTGAAAGGGCCAAATTTGGAGTACTTTGCATGGAAACTGCTGCTGCCAGGAAAGAGGTTCCTACAAGTTTGTTGGAGAAAGCTTGGGCAAGCTTGGAGGTCACCAAGACTGTGCCTGAGGAGTCCTTGGTGGAAGTAAAGGCTGCGTTTGAAGAGTTATATTCCAATTACTTTGCAAAAGAAGGTACTCCCGCCCAAGGAAACCAAATCTATGTGTGGGATTCCTGGAACCTGTTAGTAGGATGGGACAAAATCTTACAGCAAGTGAAAGCAAAGGCAAATTGTGAAATTGAGGCTTTAAGGGCAAGGGAGGAAAAGAGCGTTGAGATCATGGCCCGTTGGCGGGATGATAACAAAGTGTTGTCCCATAAAATTGCCTCTCTGGAGACAAAGCTCTTTGAAGCTTTATCAAAGGAAGGTAATGGGAATAAGAGTCAAGGGCAGGATAATGGCAGGATGGACTGGTTGGACCTGGATCTGCCACAGAGCCCAACATAGGGGCAGAAAAAACCCATGGTGAAAGGAGTCCAGTCTATGCTTGCCAAAATGTCACCATTTTCTGGGAATCCAAAGGAAGGAAAAACTTTCCTAGAGGGTTTCCTTATCCAAGCCTCTGGTCTGGAGGATGATGAGAAACATCATTGGTTGGAAGTTCTTGCAGGTCCTGCCTGCTTCAAGTGGTTTGGAAGACGTAAAGGCAACAATTGGAACATGTTGTTGGAGGAATTTTGAGCCAGTTACATGGTAACCCTCAGACCTGGTGATGCTCTGCAGAAAGCCCAAGACGTCACTCAAGCTGGCCATGAAACAATGTCAATGTATTCTTCACAAATGGAAGAGTTCCTAGCTTTTGTGGATGTGGAACACAATCAGGATCTGGTGGAGGATGCTTTCTTCACTGGAATGTGGCCCAGGTTGAGAACTCAGGCTTCTATGCTGCGCCGTGAGAAGTTATCATGGTCAAAACTTGTTCAAAAGGTCATTCAAATGGAATGGGATCTTGGTGGTCCTCCCCACAGTGCTCTGCGCTTAAGAGTAGGAGCTCATGTGGCTGCAGGGGAAGGGTCTTCTGAGAGAACCAGACGTCCTAGAAGTCCCTCAGATAAGGATCACATGTCTAGATTTAAACAGGTGTGTAAGTTTCCCATGGCAAAGGGATGCTGGATCTGCGGGAAAGATGGCCATTTTGCTGGGAAATGTCCCAATTGTGCAGAATTTGACAAGGAACACCCCAAACTTATGTTTAAGGACTTGGGAAAAGAAAGGCAGGCTTAGGTGTCTCCCAACCTGAGCTTGGTAATTTGGAGAATAATGGGAGAATGAGACTCCAATCTGGAAAGGCCTTGAAGGAGTACAGAAAAAGCGCCAGCAAACCAGTGGAGCCACCTGTACAGGAAATTGATGTCTCTTGTCCAACTCTGCCTGAGGGAAGTCCAGATGCCTCTCCAGATGAGTGGATATTGGATGTGCGCTTGGGTATGAAGGAAGACGGGGAGATTATGTGGCAGCCTGTGCAGGTCCAGTTGAGCGTGGATTGGCTCAAAGAAGTGGAATGGCATAAGAAGGTGGCCCAGAGCATGCCAGCATTATTGATTGCAAAACCTTTTGTGTGGGCATTGCAAGGGGTTATCCTTCTGGATATTTTGCTTGATGGTATCCCAGCAAAGGCAGTATACAATCCAGGCTGTGCTGGGGTAGCAGTATCAAAGAACTTTGTCCGTAAACATGGTATGGACCCATCAAGATTAGTCACTTTGACTTTATCTTCCACAGATGGGGTTACCACTATTGAACAAGATGTGTTTGATGAGGTGGTAATAAAATGGAAAAATACCATGAGGTCAAGACTTCCGCCGTAGTTTTACCAGGAGCAGGATTTGATGTTCTGCTTGGTATGACTTGGATTGTTGAGGCCAAGGTGAGCCTGGACGCTGTCAAGAATGTCTTGGTCCATGAAGGAGTTGAGTACACTTATCAACAGCTGACAATTCTGCCAGCTCCAGAAGATGTTCAGTCAGTGGTCATCTACGCCAAGGAACATTGCTCCATTCCACCAAAGGGAATTGCCTGGTTGAAACTGGTAGCTTTCAATTGTGGAACGCAGGGAGGACAAGTTATCCCAGAATTGCCCTGTCATATATCCTCAAATGTGGCAATATTTGAGAATGGATCAAATGGCAAACTCCTCAAGTCCTGGAAGTTGTTTAACACTTGTGCGGTTCCTGTGGACATTCAGCAAGGTCAGCGTATTGGAGTTTGGATGCCTGTAGTTGGGGAAGTCACAACAAATAAACCTACTGTCTCTTATGTTTGTGTGCCCTTCAACAATTTAACCTGTATACTATGTCCAAGTGAAGCACCAGGTACCCCGTTGTATACTCTGGTGTGGAAATGGAGTAGTTGTTTCTTGTTGGACAAATATGATGTGGGGAGAACTGGTCCACCCTATGTCATAAAAACGCTGACTGGGAAGCCATACAAAGGATATGTACCCCATTGTAGTCCTGCTGCAGTTGCTGCAATTAGAGAAGAGGTGGAGAAAATGCAAAGGGCCGACCTGATTGAGGAAAGTATCAGTCCTTACTTGGCTCCGATGGTTTGTGTCCCAAAGCCAGATGGGAATATACGTGTTTGTATTGATTTCCAAATGGTGAATAAGGATATTGTAAATGATGCCTACCCAATGCACCGTATTGAAGACCAGCTGGACGCTATGGCTGGATCTTCCTGGTTCACCACTTTGGATCTGACTAAGGGTTATCACCAATTGTTAATTGATGAGAAGTCTAAGGAGGTTACAGCGTTCTCTACACCTGACAGTCTGTATCAATGGAAAGTTTTGCCATTAGGAATGAAGACAGCAGGTGCTGTGTTTCAGCAGGTAATGGACCAGATTATGACAGGACTTCAGCCTAGATGTGTTTTGGTATATATAGACAACATTACTGTATATAGCCCTTCCTGGGAACAACATCTAGAGGATCTTGATCAAGTATTTTGCCAGATTGAGAAAGCAAAGTTGAAGATTAGTGTATCTAAGACTAAGCTTGCCTGTCAAGAGGTCAAGGTGTTAGGGCATGTCATGAATTCTCAAGGGATTAAACCAAGTCCTGAGAGAGTTACTCCGTTGTTAAGCATGAGGTTGTTGCAGTCAGTCTGAGAGGTTTGGGGTTTTATGGGGTCAGTGAATTTCTACCGGAGATTCATACCTAATTGCTCTGCACTTGGAGAACCATTGTTTGCGTTAACAAGGAAGAACACCCCATTTTTTTGGGGACAAGAGCAAGAGTCAAGCTTCTTGGAGCCAAAGAAGAAACTCTCCAAGGCCCCCATATTAAGATTCCCCAATTGGTCAAAGTTGTTCTACATTGAGACAGATGCAAGTTCAACTGGTCTTGGTGCCGTTCTTACTCAAGAAGAAGAGTCAAAGTTATCCTAACATCCTGTTGTGTATGGTTCTAAGACTTTGGGAACCACTCAAAGGAAATACTTGGCTACTGAGCGTGAAGGATTAGCAATAGTATGGGTGGTGGAACATTTTAGGACATATATCCTAGGAATGCCGTTTATTATTGTCACTGACCACGCAGCTTTGAGAGCAATTCAGACCAAGGAAGACTTACAAGGCCAAATGCAATTGTATGCAGAGAAGCTCTCTGGGTATGATTATGATATCATCTACCGTCCAGGGTTGGAAAATCAGATTCCTGATTTATTGTCCCAAGCGCTGTTGGCCTGTGGAGAGGTTGAGACGCAAGAAGCCCAGGAAGCTCTATCAAGGAATAGGATTTATGTAGAGAAATCCAAGCGTCTACAAGTGGTCAGAGATCTCCATGTGCAATGGGGAGGTCACCTCAGATATGAGAAGCTATGGCAAGCAGTGAAAGCTTGGTACTGGTGGTCAGAGATGAGAGCTACGGTCCTTCAGATTTTGCGAGAATGTGATATTTGCTCTAAGTTCTCAGCGGCAAAATCCAAGGTGCAGCTCAAGTCAGTGATGTCACATTATCCTTTTTAGTTGGTCTCAATGGATACTGGTCATATTACGTTAGCAAGTGGTTGGAAAGAATACTTTGTGGTGGCCGTTGATTCTTTTACAAAATGGGTAGAAGTTTGAGCACTGACTAAGGAAACAAGTGTTGCAATTGCTAAGTTTCTCTGAGAAGAAATAATAGCACAGCATGGATGTCCTGAGAAAGTTCTCACCAATAACAGACCACCTTATGTAGGACCAGCGTTAACTAAGGAATGCTTGAAATGGGGCATTTCTAAGTTAACCTCAGCTCCATATCATCCTAAGACAAATGGTTTAGCCAAGAGAACCATTGGAACCCTGAAGCGCATTATGGAGAAGTTGGCTGACAGAGCCACAACCCATTGGAAAGATCACCTGGCAATGAGTGTCATGGCATACCGTACAATGCCCCATGATGCTACTGGGTTTTCTCTGTTTTGGATGTTGTATGGCCAGGAAACTACAACAAGCACTGAGGTTGGTCAATGTGAGTTTGTGGAAAAGAGTTCCTATGAAGCCACTGTAGAAGAACATGCAGTTAAGATGCAGAAGTTATTTGCTGAGGCTAGGAGTAAAAGGGGAGCAGGTTTGAGAGAGACGTGTTGCCAAGTGGAACTCAAAGCCTGGAGTACTTCCCTGTGATCATTTCCAGGTTGGAGATCTGGTATGGTTTGATCAAAGGCGCTGAGAAAAGCACCCAAGAAGAGGTCTTCAGCAATGGGTAGGGCCAATGAAGATTATCTCGGTTAGTCCAGGGCCAAACTACCTAATTTGAGGGGTTGGAGCTGCCCTAGGAGAAGAATGGTCCCATGTTTATCCTCAATTCCTTAAGCTGTTCCATGGGGAATTGGAGCTAATAAAGGTACAGGAAGATGAGGCCAATTCCCCTGAAGAGAAGGAAGGGGCCTTGTGACCGTACAACAGTCACTATTGAGTATTTAGCCAAATAAATGCTCTGAAATATAAAGATTATCTCTGTTTTTCTTATTATTGCATGTAGATAGGTTGGATTGGAAGTCTTAAGGTTAAGATTCCTGAAAACTGGATATCTAGGTTTAATAAAAGAAAAGAAGGCAAGATGGGCCAAGTCAATCTGGGAGACAGGATGTCTCAAAAACAGTTTAATTAATTGGGAAGATTAATTAATAAATACATGGGAATATAATTAATGAGGATTTAATTATATTGGTTAAATTGCCTTGACTGTGTCAAGAAGTTTGGTTAAGGTCAACCATAAGTAAACCCCCAAATTTTGGGTTAAAAGCGCCGCTTTGGCAAATTCATTGGGTTAAAAGCGCCGCCGCGCCGCCTAATGGATTTGCAAAGCGCCAAGGCGCTGCTATCAAATTTTTTCGGTAGGCGCTGGGGCGCCAGCCCCTGGGAAAGTTCCTGGGCGCTGAGTGGCGCCTGGTTTGAGTTTTGAAGCGTTTTAATGGGTTTTAAGGCAAAAAACCATTAAATGCAAAGATAACTAGATAAAGGCAAGGATGCCTAGGAATTCAGGGTTGATCAGCTGGTTCCCAGTTGGAACACCAATAGCTGAGTTTTGGGATGTTTAATCCACAGGGTTTTGGCGCCAGGAGCTGAGGAAGCTCCATGCTGAATTGGTACATTGGGATGGATGGAGTCAGGTGACTTCTTCCCATTGTAGGTTGATTCTCATAGGTTGAGAAATATTGGAGATCTTTTAGGTAAAGATCTAGGTTTGGATGACTCAAACATCATAGATCACGTGAGATGAATCATAGGTTGATTCAGGAACCAGAGGGGTTTTCAGCCAAATATGCCCCAAATGGTATATAAGCAAAAACAGCTAAACTTTAATAAAGATATATTATATTGTCAATTTTGACGCTTTCCCCTCAACTACCTTTTCAATTATTATGTCTGCTTTGTTAAATTTTGAAAGGGCCAAATTTGGAGTACTTTGCATGGAAACTGCTGCTGCCAGGAAAGAGGTTCCTACAAGTTTGTTGGAGGAAGCTTGGGCAAGCTTGGAGGTCACCAAGACTGTGCCTGAGGAGTCCTTGGTGGAAGTAAAGGCTGCGTTTGAAGAGTTATATTCCAATTACTTTGCAAAAGAAGGTACTCCTGCCCAAGGAAACCAAATCTATGTGTGGGATTCCTGGAACCTGTTAGTAGGATGGGACAAAATCTTACAGCAAGTGAAAGCAAAGGCAAATTGTGAAATTGAGGCTTTAAGGGCAAGGGAGGAAAAGAGTGTTGAGATCATGGCCCGTTGGCGGGATGATAACAAAGTGTTGTCCCATAAAATTGCCTCTCTGGAGACAAAGCTCTTCAAAGCTTCATCAAAGGAAGGTAATGGGAATAAGAGTCAAGGGCAGGATAATGGCGGGATGGACTGGTTGGACCTGGATCTGCCACACTTCAGAAGCGGCTTTACCAAACCAGCTGAGAGCATCTCCCAAGGGCATGGCAGCCGCCCCCAAGCCCTTATTTGTATTACTGGAGTAGGCAGGGCGTGACTTGGAAATAAAGGCAGAGGCATGGCTGTACAGCCTGGCCGGCTTCCTCTTAGGCAATTCAACCCATCCAGGGCATCTCTACCTTGGGGATGGGCTGTTTGCTATCATGCTCTGCACCTGGGAGGATGGGCCTTTCGGAGGCCCAGATGCAGCAGGCTCAGTCTTTCTTTGGTCTGCCTGGGTCCAAGCTCCTCCCCACTGAAGAAGTTAAGCTCTTGGTCTATTTTTTAAATATCAACAAGTGGCCATAGCTACAAAAACCATGCAGGATGCCCAAGAACCATCAACATCACCAGGCTCAGGTTACTAGGATGAAAGTATTATACCATATCTTTAGGGACCTAACCCTAGGGGACAGCCAACAGTGCCTGAGGTTGGGCCATCCACAAATTGAGGAGCAACACCCACCACAGGATTTCTGCAAACTCAAAGAGGTATGGCATAGGTTGCCTGAACCTTGACCCAGGTGTCGCAGATCCTGAATGGATTAGACATTAATTTGTCCACTTACGGATCAAGCAACAAAACAATTGTGCAATTACTTCTTCTCAACATGGTTTAATAATAAGGTTAACTACATTAAAAACGCTCATAAAACAGGTGTTTGAGCCATTTATTGAATGCACTTCAGACAGGGGCTTTACTTCTAAGGTTGATTATAGAACAACATAAATAGAGCCACCTGCCTCCATAAGGGAAGTGGCCTGAAACCGGTGGTTCCATTTTGTGGGACTTTCTAATGTGCCTGTCCACTCTCCTTCATTAGGAAAGTCCTTCTGTCTGTGTCTCCTTTCCCCAGGTGTAAATTCCCCTGCCTTATACTATATAAGCGTCATACTATCAAATAAAGCACTAGTTTTGTCATAATACCTTATTTTATTCTGTCCTATATAAAGGCTGCCACTATACCATCTACAGATATAGTATTGAGAGATAGGCTCCTGACTAACTGTTTGTAGAAATTAGCACTCCTTGCTACCATAAACACAACATTGGCTCTCATGTCTTTCCACACCAACATCCCCCACCCCCTTGGTTCTTTCAATGGGGAGGGAGAAATGCCCCTGGCTGAGCCTTCTGCCAGTGCTTCCTCCTATCACCAGGCACTGGCCTTCACTTCTGCCAATGCCCATGCTGGGGAAAGAGCAGGCACTCTCTATGGCCTGCCCACCCTTATCCACTTCATGCCAGAACATCAGCGTCCTCAAGCCATTGTTTTTGGTCAACCCTTGATCCTGAAAGCCCCTGTCCCTTTGGAGATGAATGCCAACTCCTCTTCTTCTGAGTACGCCATCTGTAGTGCCATCCATGCCATGGACTCTGGTGCTGCTGGTAATGGTGCTTGCTCTGAACATCTGGCTATTCAGCAACCTTCTGCTGATAAACTCCTTGTTTTGCTTTCAGAGCCTCTCCCAGGTCAACCCTGACCAACTCCATTGGGACCGCTGCACTGTCAAACATATCAAGGACTATTTACAACAGTTCACTCACCCTTCTGTATGCCATAACCAAATGCGTTTGGGTTGCATCTAAAGCCTAGTGTATGACCAGGGGATACTGGTATCCAACCAACAGACATTCCTCCAGGTCCTTTACTCTGAGCTTGGCAATACTTTCACCACTGTCAATCAGTACCTTGCCAAAGTCACCAATGCCCAGAACACCATGCTGCACTGGGTTGACGCCATCAAGAGAGGAATAGCTAAGCTAGTTCCAGTGCATGTGGTATGGACCCTCACCTATCAGGGTGTAGACACCAATTGGATTAGTGTGGTTACCACCCACGTGCTTGAGACTGGCCCCATGGTTTGAAGCCTGACTCAAGAGGTGGTATTCTTAGCCCATTGCCTTTCCACCATCCCCTTGTTCACCCCCACATCTACCTCTACAGACAACTCCCCCTCTAGCCACCTTCTTGGCTGTGACATCCTTGAGCTCTTTGATCAATACAAGAAGATGCAGACAGAACTGGTCCAGCAAAGCGCCAATCTTGCCTTCCTTTTTGATGGCTACCACACTGTATCAGAGCTTCAGGATTGTCTCAAACTTTAACAATCACATGAAAGAGCCAATAGCCAGACCCAAGCCAGGAAGGATAAGGAAGTGATAGCCTTGCTTCAAGCTGAGCTTGCCACCCATGAAAGGTGCATTACCTCTCTGGAAGATGACTTGCATATCACCCATCAGGAGAACAAGGTCTATCAGGATGAGCTGGACAAGCAGCAAATTCTTCTGGACGCCTTCCAGAGCCAATTGGATAGGATGTACAGTAAGATTATGGCTGTCAACTTACAGGCTATGTCCCTCAACTCCAAGAGTCTCCACAGTCCACAAAGGTCCTCCAGCCCTGAGTTCTATCATAGCTACAAAAGCAATGATGGCCACACTTGGTTGGCTCCCAACACTGTACAAGTGTTGGAGCCAGTGTTAGAGTTTGAGGACAACGTCCTGGCCACACCTGAAGCCTCTGGAGCTTCTCAGGACAGAGAAAATTAACACAAATCACAGCAAGAGGAAAATTATTGACGTGCTTCTGAGGCTAGGTTTGCTGCCTCTACCCTCAGCCATTCCTGTTTCACCCGCTCTCCAGTGAAGATCACACCTGATCCCATCCAACATGGCTCCAATAACTTCAAGCCTGTCAATCTACCCAAGTTTGACTGCAAGAGCAATGTGGCCATGTTCTTACGTCTGTACCAAAACTCTATGTATGGTGCTGACAACACCATGAGGGATTCCACAATCATCAACTGTCTGAATGCTGTGACTCAAACCATTATCTTGCCACATCTCCCTGAGAATGGCTGGACTTTTGCCAACATCTCCAGAGCCTTGACAGAAGAATTTTGTAGCCAAGAGGCCCTTCTTGGTTGCAAGATGGACTTTGCTCACACCAAGCTAAAAGTGGGAGAGCCCCTAAGAGACTTCACTTCTAGGTTCTACCTTGAAGCTTAAACCCTGTTGTCTATGAGCGCTGTACAATTTATTGATGTGCAGTAAGCACTCCTCAATGCTGTACATGTCAACCAGGAGCTATCCCTGGCTCTTAAGTTGGGCATTTACAATGCTCACTCCGTGCCAAATCTGGTTTGCCTTCTACACACCTACAAGGAGGAGTTTGAGATCCCTCTCCCTGAACGCCTCCCCCAAAAACAAGCTGAGTATGGACCCCACGTGGCTGTGGAGATGCCCAAGCCTTCTGACAAGGTTGGACCCACCCCAGCCAACAATAATCCCTGTACTTGCTTCAAATGCGGTATGGCTGGCCACTTCTCTTGGGAATGTAAGAACTCTTGCCAAAAAGTCCACCATTTAGGCATGAAAGACGCTAAGGAGGACTATGCCAGGGACACTGATATTGAGGAGGACAATGAGGATCAGTCAAAAAACTACTTAAGCAGCCAGGACAAGGAGAAATCCTTGGCTGCCTTTGTAATTTTGACACCCTCATCTCCTCCCATACTGCTGCCCCCTGAAAAACCTGCATAGAGGCCTGCCGCTTTACCTTCCTCTGAGGCAAACCCTAAGGACAAACCCTATCTGATTGACTTTGACTCCCAATCAATACACAAGGATGTGGAGTCTGAAGGAGTTCAAGAGGACCTCTTACATCAAGTCCTCACTATTAACACTTGAACTCATCAGACTACACTTCAACCTGAGGTAGTTATCCCCCAAAGAGCTTAGAAAACAGTATTCTTACCCTATGCCAAACAACTGGCTCAACCAGGTTTTAAACTCACTCATGAGGAGGACAGTGCTGAATGACTGGCCAAGCTGCTTTGGACAGTACACGTCTTGGTACCGCTAGAGTCCCTCAAGGAAGCAAGCCCAGATGTGGGAGCTGCCATGGCTACCTTCCTGGAGAAGTTCAAGGGACTGAGCGTCCACCAGGTCTCTAAGATTGTGGAGATCAGAGAGGACTGCCAGGACTATACCTATATCAACGTGGAAGTGAACAAACCCCACTTCCAGTCCATACTGGATACTGGTGCTCCTGGGAACATTATACCCTCACGGCTGGTTAAGAAGCTTAAACTGGAACCAGACCTAGCCTATCATGAAGAGTTTGGTACTGCTGGGCCACTAACCACTAGAGCAAAATAAGCCTATTCTTCTCTTCTTCTTTTCTTTGGGAAGTTAATGATCACTGCTCCTGCTATAGTTCTGGAAAACAACAGCTACAACATTCTTATTGGAACAAGCTTCATGGTCCAGTATGGTACTGTGACCAACTATGGAGACCATACATTTGGGATATTGGGCCACTCTATCCCTATGTTCTACCATAGAGACTGCCCTTCTGACCTGCCCTTACACTGTCTGCACTACATCAACCTGGAGTAAACAGATGGAGAACTGACAGCTGCCTATACACTGTATAGTAAGAAGGTCAAGGTGCTACCTCTCTTGGTTGAGGAAGCCAAAGAAATCCCAGTCTACACCTCCTGTAATGTGACTATCCCACCTGGCTCTCAGGTGATCCACAACACAAGCCTCTTTTTGGCTCTACTGGCTGGTACTCATGGAGAAATCTTTGGCATCCATAATTCCTCCAGACTAGAACCATGGGTTGCACCAGGAATTCTTATGCCAAGTGAGAAGGAAGTGCTAATACTCTTGGCCAACATGAGTTGTGAGACCATGGTTGTCTCCAAGCACCAACTCCTGGCTTATATACAACTGGAAGAGTATGACAACCTGCAGGAGACCGCCCCCTTTACGGACTTCTCTGAGCTGGGCCTACCCTGCAAACAACCACTGGTGCTAGCAGTCATAAGCCCCAAATTTCTATCTGGCCTCTCTGAAGAGCAAAAGAATCAAGCCATGGATATCTTTGCTCAGTATAAGGATGTGTTTTCCAAGGATGATTATGACCTGAGCAAGGCTAGAGATGTTGCCCATCATATTGATACCCAAGGCAGTCCACCTATCTGCTCCAGACCTTTACAGCGTAGTCAAGCCAATCATGCTGTAGCCAACAAGAAGCTCCAGAAACTATTGGGATCTGGCTTACTGGTCCCCAGTAAAAGCCCTTGGGCCTCCCCTCTTCTGATTGTCAAAAAAAGGATGACAGCAACCATGTGGTGATTGACTACTGCTGGCTGAATGCTGTTACCAAGAAGGATTCATATCCTCTCCCTCGCATTGACAATACCATGGACCAACTGGGTGGCGTCAAGTTCTTCAGCGCCATGGACCTTATTAGTGGGTGCTGGAAGATTGATCTACCCCCTGCTGATCAAGAGAAATGTGCAATCATCACTGACCAAGGGCTATTTCAACCCACAAGGATGTCCCAAGGTCTGTCTAATGCCATGGCTACCTTCCAACAGGCTATGGACGCAGTGATGGGTGACCTCAAACTCACCAGTGTCCTGGTCTATCTGGATGACATTAATGTTTTCTCCCAAACTTTTAATGATCATCTTCAGCACTTGGAAGAAGTCTTCCAGAGGTTACTTGCAGCTAATCTCAAGCTCAAGCCATGCAAGTGCAACTTCTTCAAGGAACATCTTGAGTTCTTGGGATTCATCATTAGTCAAGATGGACTCCAGCCTGTACCTCTGAAGGTGAAAGCTATTGAGAAGATGCAGATCCTGGCCAATAAGCAGGACGTGCAGGTCTTCCTGGGGATGATTGGGTACTATTGACACTTCATCCCCAACTTTGCATCCCTGGGTGACCCTCTTTTTCAGCTTCTCTGAGCTGATAAGGAGTTCTTCTGGAGCCCAGCGTGCCAATCTGCTTTCAATGCTCTCAAAGGAAAACTGACTGCAGTCCCTGTACTGGCCTACCCTGACTTTGCCAAGCTGTTTGTGGTTCATACAGATGCTAGTCTGACTGCAATTGGGGGTGTTCTCTCCCAACTGGACTCCAAAGGACTTGAACACCCTGTTGGATACTGCTCACATACGCTTAATGTTCACAAGAGGAGCTACACTGTCACCAAACAAGAGTGTCTGGCTGTGATATACTCCTACCAACAATTCAGAGTCTATGTCCATGGAGTACACTTCATGGTTGTAACAGACCATGCCTCCCTGCAATGGCTGAAGACCCTCAAGGACCCCAAGGGACGTCTGGTGCGTTGGGCCATTAAACTTCAGGCTTATGACTACAATATCATTCATTGAGCCAGAGCAGCTCACCAGAAGCTGACTGTCTCTCATGCCTTCCCACTGTTGCCTTAGTATCCCCCATAGCTGACATTCTCTATGAAAAGTTTACAGAGGATCATTCTTTGTGGGGGGAAGAGCCGGTAGAGATACAGAGAGCTCTCAAGAAGTTAGCTGTTGATACCAAGGTTTATAAAGGACAACTCCCGAAGCTTTGTGGAGACTCTTGGTTACCTTACATACGCCCATACCTATGCATGAACTCAGTGGTGGCCGCTCACAAGACTACTGGTCATGGTGGTATACAGAAGATGTTAGCCCTGTTACAGCAGCACTGCTTCTGGGAAGAAATGCACACTGATTTAGTAGATGCGCTAGCCACCTGTCATGACTGCAACATTGAGAGACCTAAGGTTTCCAAGTTCTAACACAGACTTGTACATCCTGGGTTTACCTTCCACACAGTAGACATTGATGTAGTAGGGCCCTTGCCGGTTACCAACAGTCTCAACAAGTTCATCATTGTGGCTGTTGATCATCTGACTAAATGGGTAGAGGCCAAGGCAATTCCCAACCAATCTGCAATGGTGACAGCAATGTTCATCCCAGAGAATATCATATACAAACATGGTTGCCCCCAGATTCTGCTGACAGACAATGGTACCAACTTCACCAGTTATATCATCCCCCGTCTCAATCAACTGATGGGAATTTGTGAGACACTATCCACTCATTATCACCCACAGACAAATGGAATGGTAGAGCGCACTAATGGGAGCCTGGTACAGATACTCTGGAAGCTCAGTCACCAACATGAGACTGCATGGGATATCTGCCTTCCTGCAGCCACCTTTGCATATAACATTGGGTACCATTGTGCCACTGGCAAGCCGCCCTTCCAATTGCTCTATGGTTGGCAACCAGGGCTTCCCCCTTTAATATATTCCTTGGTAAAGCCCAGCCTGGCTGTGTCCCCAGAGGCATACCTCAACAAACTGGTCTAAACCCTTATTTTCTTGCAATTGGAGGCCTACACAGTAAACTTAAACCATAAGCTGCAGGACCTAGAACAAGCTGCATCCAAATGCCCTGCCTTACCCACTTACCTGGTAGGAGACTTGGTGTACTTCTTCAGCTATAGAGGGTATGGGTGTGAATCCAAACTGGCCTCCCTTTGGCAGGACCCAGTTCAAGTTATCCAGAAGACTGGCCCTGACTCTTACACCCTTAAGGAACCCCATTCTGGGCAATTGATCACTAGAGCACACGCTCGATATATGCGTACTACTCCTAGCAATCAAGAGTAAGCCCCAATGAGGACAACAATCCCAAAAAAACAAAAGCCTAATGAAAAAATTCCATGGGCTGTTGTCCTGTTTGCAATAGTGATGTACCAAAGTATGAGGAATAAGAATGAAGGAACAAAGTGTTTATTGGAGACTGACAAGACTCTTCCAACATCTCATCAACTGTTCTACCACCTGAACGGCAATCAGAGAACACAACTGGTTACCTATGGATCCATGAAGCTGATGACCAAGGATTAGGCAACAAACCCCCATCAAGCAAGACATGCAATTGGCCCCAATGTCCACAGAAAAGGCAACCCCCCAAGAAAATACAGTCCCACAGGAGACTCTTGCAAAGGGCATACTCTACTGGGACCAGACCACCCACCCCATAGAATAAAGACAAGGCCCACTCAATGAAGACTCCCATGTTCTCCTCCTGCTTGATATCACAGTGGTTGGTCCCTCAAAGAACAAGGTTGCTAGCCATCACCATTGGTACCAGATGAGCAGTACCCCCCACTGTGTACAACTTCAACACTTCATGGAAGGCTTGCCAAAGACGCTGCTCAAAGTTGTCAGAGGTTTTCTAACTGACTGGTTGAGCTTCTGTAATTCCAGGTGTTGCCCAAGCACAAAGGACTGACTTCACTATGTTGGATACCGTCTCCTGTTGTAAGACTGAGAGTCCTTGACTCTCAAATTAGATTTCCTTCAACTGAGCCTTCAAGTATTCTTCCACCGCCTGCATGAAGAACCGCCAATGGATACTGTTACCCTTTTGCAACCCAGTTACTGTCACCTCCCTATGCTTGCTCAAAGCTAGGAAAAGTGCAGCAAACAATGGGTCTGTCCCCACTAAGGCCAGCTGAGGCACCAGTAGCTGATCTAGCTGAACCCCCAAGTCTAGATAGCTGCCATCCACCTCATGCAGGACTACCTGCTTCTCTGTTGCCTTCACCACCTCCACTTGCCCAGTATGATTGCGCCTCTTTGGAATTACCCCTTGCACCTTCTTCCAGGCTTGTCTTGGAACTCTTCTAGAGCTACTGTTCACCATAGCTGCCATCTTGAGCCGCCTGCCAATTTTAAACCTGTTGTCTAATCCACTGGAGGGGCATGCCGCAGATCCTGAACGGATTAGACATTAAGTTGTCCACTTAGGGATTGAGCAGCAAAACAATTGGGTGATTGCTTCTTCTCAACTTGGGTTTAATACGGTTAACTATGCTAAAAACGCTCATAAAACGGGTGGTTGAGCCGTCTATTGAATGGGCTTCAGACACAGGCTTTACTTCTGAGGTTGATTATAGAACAACGTAAATAGAGCCACCTGCCTCCATAAGGAAAGCGGCATGAAACTGGTGGTTCCATTGTGCAGGACTTTCTATAGTTCCTGTCCACTCTCCTCCATTAGAAGGTCCTTCTGTCTGTGCCTTCTTTCCCCTGGTGAGAATTCCCCCACCTTATACTATATGAGTACCCCACTATCAAATAAAGCACTAGTTTTGTCATAATACCTTTACATTCTTCTGCCCTGCCAAAGGCTGCCACTATACCATCTACAGGTATAGTATTAAGAAATAGGTTCCTGACTAACTGTTTGGAGAGATTTAGCACCCTTTCCTGCTACAGATACAACACCAGGCCTGCAGCAGGAACTATAGTATCTATCACTCCCGGGAGGGTGATAGATTCTATCTCAAATAGCTTGTTAGAGCTGCACATAAGGAGGTTGGCGGCAGATGCAGGCACCAGTTTGGGAGTGAGGGGTGCATGCCTACCCAATAGTAGGGAGGAAGCCAGGGTTGGCTTGGAACAGCCAGGGCTCAGCAGTAAACCACAACCCCTCTCTGTTAAACCTGGCCAATCCTGTAGTGCAGGCCAGAGGATTACTGGCTATTATGGTCTTGAGGATCACCCTTCTACATTCTGGGGTTAAAGGGTACTCTGTAAAGTTAACTGGACCTTAGGGAGCATCAGGAGGGCATAGAACTGCCGCTGGTGAGGCAGGCAGGCCAGAAGGACTAGTAGCAACCTGACAGATATGGCTAAGATAAAATAGGGGGATAATCAGGAAACCAATCCCTCATTGCCTCTATTTCAAAATGGCAATAAAGTCCAGTGCGGGGTCTAGTGGTTCATATAGTACCCCACTACCAGACTTTAATCTTAATGAGCGGGATGCAAATGCCAGGAAGTGTAAATAGGACGGGTGGGACGCCTGGGTTTGAGGGCCGCAAAGCGGCACAGGCACCCAACAAGCCTTTATTGGCTGGATCCTTCAGAAGGTTTACACAACCCTCCTGTTCTAGAGCGGTACTCTTGGAGGCAGGTGGTTGGTCAGGGCCTTCCTCAGGGACAGGGCTCTGGTCAGCTACCAAGGCTAACATCAGGCTGATGGCAGGGGCCTGGTTGCCTCCATTGGGCAAATGGTGGCAATGCTTATTAAGCTCCATCATCGGTGAATCCACACTTGGGCCTTCACTTTCAAAGGCATCTGCAGGTCAAATATGGGGTATTTGATCCCAAAAAAATATAGCAGCCACCACCCTGGTCCTCAGGGCTGGCCGCCCAGGGACAGCCTTGACCAGGGCTCAAACCGCGTCCCAAGTCTCGGATTTCAAGAAGGGAGGGAGCTATATCCCCAATAAATTACCTTTTTGATTGTAGCATGTCTTTATTGCATCTTTGAGACCTTTAGGTTGATCTACAGTACAGACATATAAACTTAATTTTATATCAAATATGTCCCAGGTGAAGCGTGCAGCCAGTTGAGGAAGTTCCAGCATTCTAAGGATAGCATCATTAGAAGCAGGATCTGCACTTGGATATAGTGTAGTACAGCTCTGTCAGTACAGGGGAAGCTGCCCATAACAGTGTAGCTAAACTTATAAGGTCAATGAGAATTGTCTGGCGGGTGATATTCCAGCTCACTGGCTTCCCCCTTGACCAAGTCCCTGGAGCCTGGCCCCCAAAGCTTCCCAGGATGTATGGGATTCACAGACCATCTGCAAATTCTGACCAGCAGACCTACAGCCCTGAGGATCAATGGGGGTATGGCTGGATGAAGGCAGGGCGGCCAGGCCAGTCTTTGACTTCTTGGGGGAAGGCTCAGCAGCCGGTTATTGAGAGGTGGCATCTGTGGAACCAGCCGGGTTGAAGTATATTCGATGACCTGGGGTAGGTGAGCTGTTAACCGGACGGTTTGTGGGGTTGCTGAGGTGGCACCCAGAGATCTGTAGCAGGTGCATACCAGGCTGACATGTTGGAGTTGGATGGCCCACGGTTCCCATGGCCTGACTCATGGGCAAGCCACTGATAAGATCTGACCCTGGGTCCCGCTTATGGATCCAGGTATACTGGAACCCCGACCCAATAATGGACATCTCTATCCTGAAACTGATAACAACCGATGAAGTAACTATAGCTGGCTGCCTATACAAGATGAAGAACCGGGATAACGCTGATTTGAGGCTAGAATGTACAGATGGATGCGCTGCCACCAGCCTGCTGTGCCCAGCTTAGGATTTGCGGTATCGATGGGCAGGCAACTTTTGAGGAAGCTTCGAAGAGTGATCTGGGGAAGAATGATGGGATGGGATGATGGATAAGCCTTTATTGCCAGAGGTATTGGCCAACCACATAAAGTTTAATCACTAATGGATTCCAGATGGTGTCTTTATAGATGGAGTTTTTTGTGATTGTATATTTTAGGGTATTACTAAGTGGGGTTATACTTGAAAACCCTGATTGGATAACATCCTTTTACTTTAATCTGGGATAGCACTTTCATAATGCTGTTTTTTGAGATGTCATATCAGAAACCACTATGTAAAGTTAGCTACTTAATAGTTTTTATTGAGCCCTTTATTTCCTCTTAATCAAGTCTGGACTCTATTACAAAGACCTTTTGAGAAGGTGTTTTCAAGCTAGTGTGTTATACTGTATATGATGCCCTGTATCATGGCGAAATAAGTCGGATGGTTGAGATTGTATCCTTGGATCATTTCCCTCTTAAGTTCCTAGAAATATTTATCATCAATAAATACTTACTTTAAGAAAGAGCAACGGGGTACATGACAATATGTTATCTCTGCTCCTGCAGCATAGACTAAAGTCGTATTTCCACTGTAAATCCAAGCAAAGCAATTGAAACTGTTTTGCACCTCGGAAGCATGTAAAGTGAGCCGGTATCTAATAACTGTATATTGGTCAGCTTTAAGCATTGTCTCAACTTACACTCACCGTACGCTTAACCTTGTGCCGCCTAACAACCCCGAACCAAGGTAAGTAAAGTGTTTGTTTCATCCGCACTCGTCATGTTATCGTTCAAGGGTTTTGTGGTGCTGGCAATTATTTAATTCGCTTGCCTATTTAGATTACCTGATTGGCTTTTCACGGAAGTCGTCGCTTTAATGGGATTCTAAATCGATTTGTGTAGATTATAAGTTTGTATTCATTATATCGATAGAGTAAGCTTCTGCAGCCCTGTTTTCATGCACAGCAATCGATTTGAAACCAAGTCAAGGGTCTGTTAAATTAGTTATTTTATTTAAAATATAAATTGAATCGTTAAGAATCTGGAGATCGGGACTATAGCACGATAGTGGCTTGTTCCTAGGGTTGTAGCGTTCCTGGAAGTCTACCGGATCTTGTCCACAAGCAAAAAGAATATATATAAACATTATAAAATTAATCTATGTTACCTATTTGTGAAGCATAACTTCTCAGGAGCGATAGCATTTATACTTGCTGTCCGAATCAATTGCGAGTTGATCGTAGCATTTCCAAATGAAAGACATTGGTGCTCCCTTTTAATTAATCCCTTTTTCCAAATATGGAATGCATCTAAAAAATAGGAAGGGAAATGGAGTATAAAAGAAGACTGATTTGTAGCAGTGCATTATGATTTCTTCGATGTTATTTCTTTGGTGCGCTCTTGTCTTCAAGACAGAATGTCAAAGGTCAGAAAAGATAATTATGGGAAAGCCAGCAGAAGCCAGTAAAGTGCCCTACCTCGTGCGCATCTTTATCGATGACGGCATGTGTGGCGGTGGCCTCATCTCCAAGACGGCCATCCTCACTGCTGCCCATTGCACTACCGTCAAGAACCTTTCCAGATACGACATCCGTGAGGGGAAGAACACCCAGGAAGAGATGGACTCGGCAAACGAGCTGATTGCAGTCAAGGTGCACTCGCATGAAAACTTCACCACCCAACCAAAGCGAGCAGACATTGCCATTATCCGAATCCGCCCCAACCACAATCTGAAAGTGTTCCTTAAAGTGGATACAACGGGCAGGGCTAAAATCGGCACCAAGCTGCACCTCGAGGGATGGGGGGTGACCGACGTCAACGGGGAGGTTTCAAGTTTGAACAAGTTGGATCAACGGGTAGTCTCCAACGACAAGTGTAAAGATGGGCCAGCTGCGTTTGACTCAACGTCCTTTTTCTGTGCCGCGGCAAAGAAGCAAGGGAGTACCGCATGTAGTGGCGATTCCGGAAGTCCCTTGGTTTTAGGAACCACTATCGTCGGACTCGTATCCCATGGTGACACCATGTGTCGCAAATCAGCTACTGCCTTCACCAAGGTCTCTAGCTATGCCCGCTGGATTTCCCAGAACATGAAATAAACCTTGCGCATTTTGACACTGTTGTACTAGATTTTTATAAGTGAATTGCTTTATCAAAAAACTATTGAAATTCAAACTAAACTGCTAACTCATAATCCATAGTTGCATATAAATGCCTTTTTCTCTTTCCAATAGCTTGCATATCATTTAGTTATCCATAGCTAGCATCGGTACCGTAAAAGCCGAGCCAATTGTAGACTAGTGGATGGCCTATCCAAGGACAGGATTAAAATTTAAACCAGTTCAACACATTTCATTGCATTTTTATGTTGCAACTGAGTTTCCAGACTCGTCTGCCAACATATCTTACGATACACAGGGGGTGCTTGACAAGTCACCCCTTGACGTGTCTAACGACATGAGCCAATCTGATGGCAATGTTGAGCTGTGGGTACTTTCTCCAAATTAGGAGCGCTATCAATTTGACCTGCTGATCTCACACGAGTTATTCTTTGGCTTCAAACCCTACATGGAACATACCATTATGCCACCCCCTGTGGCCTTGTGGCTTTCTCCATATAGTATATTAATCACAGTATTCTATAATAAACAACACTTTATTCTTATTATTCTCATCCTTTCTATTGGACTATTGTCTTCCCCAATTCAAACACTGAATCCTCATTGGTTCAGTTGCAACATTTAGGTTAGTTATTTAATACCAAACCAGCTTAAAGATACTAATTAAACTGGCTTTCTTAAAGAGTTCAACCAACCTTGCTCATTTAAAACAAAATCACATATCCTAAGTATAAATAGAAAGATATAGGAGGATTGCTATTAAGTCTATTAAAGCTAAAAAATAGTTTATAATTTACATTTCACTTTCTAAATCCTTAGAAATTCAAGGCTAAGCTGCAGCTCTAAAATAGGCTATCAAACATTAATACAAGCTTAGTATTAACAGCAATACAGTGCTTTAGGTTTTTAGTATGTATCAGAGATAATTTAAAGGTATTGAACCAAGTCTGTGTCTTTGATTATGAAGCAAGCCCAATTCCATCACTTCACTCTATAGATCAACTTCCAGAGCTCTCATTTCTGGTACAATTTTAAGGGAAATATCTGAAAACCCTATCTAAATACTCTAAATCTTATAAAAAATTATTTTGAGTAGTCTCAATACCATTATTGCCACCTTACTCCAGCACCAATGTTTTGTAGGATGATGCAATAGCTGGCAGGGCTAAATCTGAAACCATCTGCAGCTGGTGAGATCAGGTGACCCATCTGAGCAAAATCTTCTATCACTTCACTTCAAATAAACAACATCAAGGTAAGTAAACTAACCATCCCTTACATAAACATCTAACTTGGACCAATCTATTTAAACTAAGCAAGCCAACCCATTGAGGCCAAGCATCCAAACATGCTAAAGCCCAGGAACCCCATCCAAATTTTGATCCTGGTTGCAAACAGTATATTGCCCTTCTTCCAACTTCCATCCACACACTTTGGGGTCAGCTAATTGACAAAACTGCAGGGGTGACCCCAGTTAAAGCTCCACACAAACAGGCCCCCACCTCTTGGTTCAACCACCCTGTAAGGTCTCATGGTCTGGGGGAGATGGTTGTAAACTAAAGCTTTTAACCCAGTTATATTTATGTTAGTCAAATACAAAAATGTAGGTAAGGTTTGTAGTAACAGCTGGACTAGGGCTCTTAGAAGCTTATAAGAGGTAAAATAAGGACTGAGGCGGTTGATTAACCCTAAGAAAATAAGATAGAGTCCAGTCTTAATGACTGAAAACTTGGTCAAAAAATCAATTTCTAAGTCTGGAAATTGCTCACCACTAGTTGGAGGATTAAAACTATCAACAATCAAGTTGTGGGTATTACTATAGAAACTACCTAGCTGATAAAACAGAAAGTCAAAAGGAATAATAAGATCAAAGATAAAAACTTAAACTAAAATTGGGAAGGAAACACAAGCCACAAAACCTAACAAGTACCTTTTTGGGGTGCAAGTCAAACAATCTCAACTTATTGTTGAGACTGCAAAACCAAGCCTTTTTATTGTGCGCTGTTGAATTGAGGTGCAAGGAATGGTGTAAAGAGTTTTAACTAAAATGGTTAGAAGACATGCATGAAAATTTAAGGTAAGAGATCAGAACTTGTAGTTTAGATTAGTTAAGCTAAACCCAGTTAAAGGGTGACCGGGAGGAGAAGAAGCAGTTACAGTAACTGTCTTTGATGTTAAAGCAAGCAACAATTCAGGAAAAATGGGTCCGAAGCTCAAAAGCGTAAATCAAGAGTAAAGCAAAAGTAAGCATTTTTGGACTAACTTCTAAGACTTCCACAAATAGGTCCAGGGTTCAAACCCGGGTGCAGAGGTAAGAGGAGTTCAAAACTGATACTAATCAGTATTTAGGTCATAACTAGGCCTTTACAAGGCCTATTTTGAAAACCAAAGGTGGAAAAGAAAGGGAAAAGGAAAAGGAAGAGGAAGATAAATAAAATGAAATGGAAGGCAATCCTAAAACTTACAAGCCAGAAACAAGCAAGTAAATAAAAACAGAATAGCAGCTATAGAAAAGGTGAATCCTGACACACCCCGGCCACTGCAGCCAAAAGCAGAAGTCACCCCAAGTCACCAAACAAGGGAGAAGGACCAATAGTAATATCAACCCAGAGGCAAACTTGGCTTAGCAAACCACTTCTTACCCCAATAACACCACCCCCTGCACATTCAAGCAACCATCAGCAAGTGCCTTTTCCTCTCCTAGGGGGACCACCTAAACTATATAATTGCCCAAATCACAATAAAGATACCATATATCTAGTTCCAATCATCTCCCTTGGTAGCACTGCTGATACCCCACAGCTACAGCATGGCATATACAGATTTGTACTGGATCCAAGAAGGCAACAACCCAATAGAACAGACATGGAATAGGAATACAGCTACATTGATCTGGAACAACGTGATCAACATACTATACCCAGGAGCCACAAGCCCACCCAGGTTGGCAGTGGGGCAGGATCCAAATAGAGCGTGGGGTACAGATATCTTAGAAGGGAGGATCAGCCCATAGGATCCCCACCTCTCCCAGTGAGGAGATATTGCCCGTAGTTGGTGGCAGGATACCCCATGCCGTTATATACACCCTACGGTGTCTCTATGAGCGCCCCCTGTGTATCTTCTATGCTCTTAGGTGCAGCCAGGACAACAGCGGGAAATCCTGGCAGTAGGATTAGGTTTGTGCCGAGCTGGAGGTTAGCCTTCAGGGATGGGTAAAAAGTTCACCTTACAACCCTGGGAATGCTGATTGAAAAGAACCTCCCCTAGATACAGCTGGGGAGGCGGTGACAAGGGGCAATAGGAACACCATGAGAAAATGGGGATAAACCTTAATTTTATTGAACAAATGGAAAAGGTTCTTATACAGCAAATTTTTACCAAAAACCAGTAGACAGACAGGTAGATCACTGGTCACTCTCATAAGTGGGTCAAGGATCAAGGATGTTGCCAGAAAAGAGGTGAACCACACCTTCACCTATTTTAGGTCCACCCCCATTCTGAGCTGCCAAAGGGAATCAAAGGGTTCTGCACCAGAAATGCGCTCCTCCACAGGCAAGAACAAAAGAGCATGAATATCTGACCCACAGCATCCAGTTTCCAGCACCCCAGGGGAAGGGTGAAGTTTATTTGATCCCCCAATTGGGGAAATATTTCCCAGAGGGATGGCTTGGCTGCAAGTGGCTTTGGCGCCACGGCCCCACCCCATGCCAGACACGGCCCTGGGATCTCAGATCATACCTGGGAACTTCCTGGGCAAGCCCCCTGGCTGCCATGACGCTGGTAAAAGTATGCGGTCAGCCGTATCACTGTACAACCAAATACCTTTATACCAATTAAAGCGCTGGTACCCTATTGACTTTCTGGGCTACCTTGGTTCATATACTTTCCAAATGTACGTGGGCAACCCAAGGGATAGCTTTATTCTAAAGTGGTTGAAGGTTATATAGTGGGTGGATTCAGGATATAGATGGCTGTGCATCAGATCCAGCTACCCAGGTTCTGGGATCATCTGTAGGTCAAAGCATCCATGGGCACCATAACTATTGTTTTACCTGTGCTGTATCAGCAGAGTTACATTTGGAAATATTGGGAACTAGATAAAATCTTTTTGTGTGATATGCAAGATTGTAGGGTATTTATTAATCCTTCAGGGGCATTACAACACCTACCAATCAGTTTCCTTGGATGTGCAGGGGTAGCTCAGCCCTGATAGTTGATGGGTGCTGAACCAAACACACCTGGGATCTGGGTTACAGCTTGTCTGTGCCTCCCTGTATGGCAAGAATAGCTGGCCTCTGGTTTTGACAAGGGCACCATGCTGGGCAAGTTGAGAGGCAAGAAGTCTTATCTGAGAAGCTCTTCTTGGGGAAGCCCCCCAGTCTTGACACCAAGGCTCAAGATGGACAAGGCAGGAACATTGACCTTCTACTGGATAACCCTGTACCAGGTGACTAAAAGCTGGACGCCTGGTTACAGGGAAGCACATTGTTTTATTGCACTTGTGAGGGTACGTGGTGATAGATTGACTTATTTATATATCAGTGATGCAAGCAGCTTGTAAAATAAATGACAGATTAAGGTTTTGCACAGTGGTGCTGTTGGATTTATCTGTGGGCACTCATAACACCCTTTTTTAAGCAGGGGATGCGTTTAATGCTTTGTAGTGCCACCAAGGTATCTCATGGATCAAAGTCAGATGCTGGTGGGTGGGGTATGGGGCTTCAGTCCAGGTTCCAGGGTGAACAGGGTTTAGCTGTATATTAGGAGCGTTTTTGATCCTGCTGGAGCTATCCTATCAGTATGTATATATTGCAAGAATATACTTTAAGGTCAGCCTTTGAGGTATATACACTTTTATGATAAATAGCCAGAAGAGCAGCAAACATCCTTTCTGGGGAAATATCTTCCCCTATCCAGGTGTTGCTGATATTCTTAGTCATCTTTGGTCAATTAGATACCATAGCTGAACATTAGAGCACAGTCAAAATCTTATTTGGGGATTTCTCTATGTGCTTTGTTTCAGGGTAGCTCTATGTTGAGGGTTTGTAACAGATTGATTGAGCTTTTTTGCTGTTATTATCCATTAGGAGAGATTGGGTCAAGACTCAGAATATGTTTTACTATAAATTAAGAGGATAAGACTAGTAGTAATCTCTTAGATCTTATATCTTCAGATCTCCCTGAACTGTTTACCTCTCTTTATATGTGTTCATCCTTATTATAAAGCTGATTAAATTCACATGTTTAAATCTTAATATTGTTTGTAAGAGTTTATTATTGTAAATCCATAGAATATATGAAATTGATTGATATCTGACATGGAAAATCCCTTTTATATCCTATCAGGGATCCTAATCATAATGGTTAATATTGTCAAACTTCTTATCTACAAATATTTTAGCTGCTCCACCAATTTATTGTAACTAGCTGCACTGTGCCCACAAAAAAATTGCACCAAGGCGCCAGCCTCCACTGATACTTGTCCTCAGCCTCTAAGCATTTAAAAATTCCAAACAGGCATCCCTCTGATTATTCCTTTATGGGCTGAAAACCATGGTATCCCCATGTACAATATTTACCCAGGAAAAGGGGCTGTGGCATGCCATATTCACTGAGTAATCAACTCCACTTCTTAAGTACCCCAGATACAGCTTTCCTGCAGCTATTTCTTCAGACATGTCATGAACAAAATTTTGCTTTTGATAATGAACAGAAGTCAAAAATTAGTAATCAACCCCTGCACCCTTGCAATATGAAGCTCATCAGCTCAGGGGGCCAAGGGCCCAGCTGCTCACATTTTTGGGCTTGAATCAAATGTTATTTGATGATCTGTCTGTAAAGCCAAGGAGATTTCCCAAGTAAGGATATGACCACAAAAAAGGGTGCACTACTAAAGGCCCAGACCTATTCAGAAGCGGCTGCCTGCATAAAGGGGTTTTTGGTAAAATATGATATTGCTCCCCTAATAAGCATAAGCCAGTACCAGTCCCCAGCATTTAAACTGAAAAGCATTTGGCAGGCTGCTTGATATTGATAATTAAAGCAGGAAAATAGAGCATCATCACAATATTCCCTAATGTCAGCCAACCCAGAATTAGCCGCTCCTGAGGACCAACTAAATCAACAATTTTCCATTGTTGGAATGCCTGCAGACCTAAATCCTGTAGTTTCCAGAGACACCAAAATTGATTGCGTAACCCCCTGGCTAAGTTGAAAATGGTGGTATTGTTATTCTGATAACAGATTTAAATTAAAACTTTGGTTCACACAAACTCCACCATACCTAGTTCTAGTATTTTACCATTTAAACTCCAGTCCTGCAGCTCAAAGGCCCCACCAACCCTATCAAAGTCTTTGTGGCTACATTGCCCATATTATTCTGCCCAGTTGAATTACCCTCTAGACCCCTAAATTTTACCCAGCACCCTCCAAATCTAGACTACTCCAAGATTACCATGGAAACCATAATAATTGCCAGCCCCTTGGCAAGACCTGGAACCCCAGAAACCTTCCCTGGCAAAGGAAAGTGATCCACAGTGCAGCTAAGACCATTCTAAAATAGGTATCATTATCTGCCTGCCTACCTGGTACCAATGACTTCTCTCCTGATCCTACAGCCCAACCACACACAATATTCTGTTGTGCCACTGATATAACTACCACCCAGCTGTTGGGAGTATTTTATATTAATATTATGGGCTTGATGGACTCCATGGTACCCAAATCCAGCCATATGTCCTTGTTTAGTTGATCTATTTATTAAATTATACAGTTGGCCCTTATCATGTGATGATCCCTACCTTCTGGCCTGGCAGGTTTAGTATCCACGTCAAATTGCCCTCCCACCAACACTTGATATTCTGACAAAGCAGCTACTTGATAGTGGTTTTTGGTGTTAAAAATGTTTGTTGATCCCTCAGAAAAGATTTCTAAAAACAACACTTTCCCTCTTGGTTCCGTTATCCTAGCACACACAGCCAAAATAAGGATTCAAGCTGACTTGCTAAGCAAGGAAGCATAAATTGTCAGGGTACCACATCCAGGATAGAGGGTGGTTGACTTAGCAGCTGTCATGGATTTCCAGGAGGAGTGAAATTCCCACCACAGGAGGGGTGCTAAATTGAAGAGGTAAGAGGTGGAGTAACCTATCAAGGCCCAGGGTTCTTCCCTGGCTACCATGGTGGTAACTAATCCTGAAAGCCCCCTATAGGCTATTCCCATACATCAGTTAGCTGATGGTGGCGTTAGGTCTGTGATGGGAGGCAGAAAAACAGGTTTAGAGTAGTAGGTGGCTCATTCTTGTTTGGTGGGCTGGGATATGATTGTATATTTGAAAACAACTCATCAGGATGCTTGTACCAGGCTCCTTTATGTTAAGCCTTCTGTGGGGCTCTTGGACTGGTCAGGAGGTCAAATCATAGTATATTATCAAAGATAAACTCATTATACTCTGGTTTGATGGGGTACTCTAATAAATAAACTGGGCCAAAGGGTGCTCCTGAAGGACAATAAAATAAATTCTGGGGGTCAGGGATTTCTATGGACAGGTGGAACAACAAGCAAGTTTTTCTGTTAAAACAGTGCTGAAGTGAAGAACAACCAAAATTAAATAAAGAATAAATGGTAGAGCTAAGGTCCCATAATCTTCTTTATTTTAAAATGGTAATTCCAAATTTAGGGGTAGATTTGTAATTTAAATAGCAAAATCTGTTGCTGAGTTGGCTTGGATTTGATTATAATATAAATGAGTTTTTCTAAGTGCTCATGGCCTGAGTGCTTCAGACTCATGTTTTTCTCCTTGATGAGCTCCTTTCTGTTGTGGGATGGTTATATCCTGATGTACTTTGAAATTCCAGAATATGCCTTTCTATTTCTCATCATGTTTACCTCATTCATAATTTTCCACTAATTAGCAGGTGACAGATGGGAAATTCTAGCTTAGTGAGTCAAGTCAATTCAGGCTCTGCATCTTGTTCATTGGCTGACTGGAAAAATGGCCAGGCATTCAAAACTTTTGAAGATTCATCTGTACCAGGTCCAGGATTTAACTCTTCAGATTGAGAATTGATTTCTCCTTTTGGTGGTTTGTTAATCAGGATGTAAATGACTGTTTGCTGATTCAGTGCTTCTAGTAGCCTAGATTAGTTCTATTTGTCCACCAATTTGGGTCCTTATTTGCAAGTTTCAAAGAATCAAGAAATTTCAAAGGCAAAATAACACAATTGGTCAGTTGGGAATCCTCATCTGGTTCTTTTTTCTCATTGTACAGCCACAAAAAACATAGATGACAGGACCAAGTGCCCACAAGATCAGTGGATATATTGAAGGATAGGTTAAGGTTTGATTCCACTAGTTAGGATTTAATATCTTTTTTGAGAGAAATTTAAAGAATTTCAAAAAATGACAATATCCCAAATCCAAAACAAACTTGATTTAGAGCCTAACTCATAAGTAGGATCAATCCATCCCTATCCATCTAAGCAATTAACCAGTGGGTATCATGTTATTTATAGAAGATTCACCTAAACTATATCATTTCTAATATAATAAAAAAGAAATATCTAGTTTTTAATATCCCCCTTTTAAAACTGCTAATACAGCACAGTTATGATAATGGTAGCACAGGTAGGGTTTAATCCTACACCCCTGTCTTCAAAATTCCTCTGGTTGACTTTACCTGCCACAGTCAAAAAAATACAAAATTATAATTTTAGGACTCCCCCAGGACTGGGTACTATACACACAAGGAAATAAAGTTCTCAAAGGCACATTCCTTACCAGAACATGGCCATCTTTATTCCTGGAAGGTCTAACAACAAGAAGTATATCATTACTTCTATCAACTTTGCCAACAGGTGGCCAGTGGCTCAAGAAGTCAAAATTCATACTGATAATGATGCACATCATTTTATAGGCAAAAGATCATCAGTAATTTTGGAAATCCAGAAATGCTGATTAAAGATGGAGGCAAATAGCTGTTATCTTAAGATATAAAAATTATCTGTGTCAAGTATATACTTCTGAGAAGTATTATAAACAAGATAAAGGGGGAAATTAAGAAGAGAATGATACTTTATTAGATATGAGTTTATAATATTATTAAGTATCATGAGAAGCCACACATTGCTAATGTACCTCATGACAGTCACAGGGTCTGTCCAAGTATTGTTCCTTTTAGGATTTTTAATTGTATGATCCCTGTAATAGATGGTTGAATGATAATAGTGCCACCAACTTAATGATTAGTCAGGGAATTATTCAGAAAGTTGCTCAGGCAATTAGTTTCCCAAGAGGGAGTAATTTAAGATGTTGTGACATATCCCCCTTGAGTACTGGAAGGTGGAACCTTGGGAATTTTCTTGAGATTGTCAGAGGTTTGTGCTTGGTATTGATCCAGTTTTGCGTTGGGTACCAGGTACCAGGATTTTTTGTGCTGTTCTTGCTTTTAATAGGCAGAGATGGTCAAGGTGCATGAGTTTGAGTTCTGTTATAGCGTTGATATCTTTGATGAGGTAGGTGTTATTTGGCTTGACTTCCATGACAATTCCTGGCCCACATAACCCTGGTTCCAACTTTTGCTGATTGTGGTTGATAACCCAGATTTTGTCCCTGACTTGGAATATTTCCTGCTGTAGTGGGATTGCTTCTCTCTCAACTCTTTTTGCTCCATGTCTTCCTGGTCTTTTCTAGCATACTGTACATTGGGATCACTGTCATTTGGCATCTTTTTGGGCAGAGGTAATTGTGGTCCTGCAGTTATACTAACAAGAGTGGTTTTTGTCCATAGACAAGTTCATAAGAGCTTTTGGATTATTAGAAGATAACTTACTGAGGGCTTCCACTAGCAAGCCGCTTAGTTGCTCTACTCATACATTTGCTTGCAGGTGATACAGGCTGGCTGTGATGTGTCTTATTCTGTTCTTGGAAAGGTAGATGTTGGTGTCAATGGCCTTAAGATTGGTGCCCCCATCTGTGATCAGAAGGTCAGGGTTACCAAACTTGGCTATGATTTCTTTCCCAATAAATCACCTCACATCATTGCTTTGTGTTCTTTTGTAGCTTGTGCTACAGGCTGTCTAGTCATATAGTCAATAGATGTGATAATGTATTTTTGCCTTTGTTATTGCTGGGCATTGGTCTTTCAATATCCAGTGCCCACACTTTGAAAGGCTGTATGACTGACACTGGTATCACTGATTTGGCGGGTGCCTTAGAGTGGGAATACTTTACACAGACTTTGCATTGCTCTATTACCTCTCTGATATTGTCTAGTATGTTGTGCCACCAGAGTGTGTCTTGAGATATTTGTGCAAGTTCCTGATACAGGTGTGTCCCAGGTCTCTGTGATATTGAAGTATTGTGTCAATATTTTGCGTTGACAGGACGTAAGGTATGGTGTCACCAATTGGAAATACTTGGTGCAAGGTACCATATACGTTTTTGAACAGATGTTTGTTCTTAAAGACCTTCTCTTGGATGTCCTTTGGGGTGAAAGGTGGGAACCTCTCTTGGAGATTCCCCATGATAAGCATGGGTCAGTCAGGGTCTCTATCAGCGCATAGAATGTGTTTACTGTATAGCCTTGAAAGGGTGTCTGCAGTAAGCATTTACTTGCCTGGCTTGTATTTAATTTGCATTGGGTATCTCTGTATGAGACTCATCCACTTGTCTTATCTTCTTGAAAAATGCTGTTTTGTCTTGAAGAATATTAATGATTTGTTATCAGCAAGGTCTTTGAAAGTTTGGGCTCCTTCTAGATTTCATTGCCATTTCATGAGACAGTTTACAATGGCAACCAGCTCCTTATTGTGTATGGGGTATCTTTGTTTGCTGTCTGATAACTTCCTTGACTTGTACGCCACAGGGAAGAAGTCTTTTTCTGCTATCTGGATACAGAGTACTCCTTCTATTGCGCCGTAGGAAGCATCAGCTGCCAATTTGTATATTATTACATGGTTTGGGTATTGTAAGATGAGGGCAGTGACCATACACTCTTGCAATTGTCAGAAATGTTGATCTCTTAACGGTTTCCATAAAATTTTTGTTGTTTTTACTGTGATTGCAGATAAGGGGGCATTCAAGGCACCCCAGTCAGGAATGAATCTTCTAACGTAGCCTGTTATGCCTAGGAATTTACAAAGATCACTCTTATTCCTTGGAGCTGGCATGTTGGTTATGGAATGAATCTTTTCTGGGTCTGGTTTTACTCTGTTCTTGCTGATAATGTGTACTAAGGTCAGGAGTTCTGTTGAGAGAAAGTCACATTTTGAGGGCTTAGCTATGAGTTAGTTGTTTTAGAGGGTGTGAAATTACCATGCAGATTTAAACCAGTGTTGTTATAAAGTCATGCTATATATGATTTTATTGTCAAGGTAGACAGTAACCCTTTTTCCTATGTGTTTTTTTAGACTTCATTCATAAAAGTCAATAAAGGTGAAAGGGGCGTTTGTCATGCCAAATCTGAGGACAACACATTCAAACAAGCCATACTTAGTTTTGAATGCATTTTTGAGGATATCTTCTGATTTAATGCAAATTTGATGATATCCTGCTGTCAAGTCAATTTTGGTGAAAAGTTGGGACCCCTAGGGCGTCAAAAAAGTTGTCAGTCAGGGGCAGGGGATACCTGTTCTAAATTGTGACCTCATTGAGCACCCTGTAGTCTGTGACTAGGTGAAGTCCTCCATCTTTCTTTGCTACAAAAATTCACAGCTTCACCAAAAGGAGATTTAGAAGGTTAGATAAGTCCTTTTTCAAGAGCTTTGTCTAGATAATTCTTAAGTGTGTTGTATTCTTGTGGTGTTAGGTGGTAGATAGGTTATAATTTTGATACACTCACTTTGAGATAGATTTTGTGCCTGATTCCATGGTTGGGCAGCAGCCCTGGTAACATTTCTTGGAAGACAGAAGGAAACTCTATGGTTAACTGTGCCTAGATTAGGTCTTGCTCATGTGAAGTCTCTGTACTTTTAAAATGGATAATTTTATACGTGCAAGTGTTCCAATTGATTTTGATAGGGTCCTTTTCCTATTCTAATCCTTTGATTTTAAAAAACACATGATCTCTCATAAGTGTATCAAGATGAGTTTAATATACATGGCGGTGCACCTTGCCTTGTTGTATGGTGAGGGTAGCACATCCCAGTCAATGTGAGGTTTTGTCTTCTTCATCCAGTGTAGGCCAAGTACAGCATTGTACTTGGGCATTAGTATGATTGGGCCACTAAATGTAGTCTTCATGTCTTTTATTTGGGCACAATAAGGCTTTGCTTCTCTGGTGAATGGTGTGCTTTTATTATCTGCCATGTAACTATTTGACACTGCTTTGGACTGTGGCTAGTTTCATGAGGTTGGAAATTTTTTCAACAAGGGATTGGTCTTTTACAGTGTCAAATAATGATGTGCCCTGATATCTGCAAAAGAGGAAATAATAAGTGAGGCGTTTATTTTCAGTTTGGGTAGTAAATAGTATGTTATTGCTGGAGGGTACTTGAATTTTGGTAATTGAATCCATGTTTTGGTACCTGAACAAGTCTTACAAAGTAGGGGAAGGAGGCTCGCCTAAGCACTCCCCTGAGCTTTTCCCTCCTTGATGTTGTTATTAGTGCTCATATGATTTGCTTGAGAGGTAAAATTTCCACTTCATGGATGGGAGTTATTGGCTCAGTTGTTCTGCTTGTTAGATTGAGGGTTCTTTTTTTCTGTGGGACTTTCCTTTTTTTGTTTGTTGCATGTAGGTTGTCAGATTTTTGAGCATCTTGTTTTCCTTCTGATAACACATCCTAAAGCTTCTTGCAGCAGGTCATGTTAAAATGACTCCTAATTTTTGTGGGGAGGCAATTGTAGAAGTCCAATTGTGGCCCAAGTTTTTCAAAATTAATAGTATCAGGAGTTTGGTCACATAAGTCTTTGTAGGCTGCAATGTGCTCCTCAATTGTTCATGTCATTTTGAAAGTTTTGAGTTCTGTCATGATTACAATTCCAAAGTTCTTTATGACAAACTTCTCAAGGAAGGCAGCTTTAAACATATACCAGTCTTTGTTGTGATCAGGATGTTGGTCAAACCATTTGGTTACAAAGTGTGAGGCAACCCCTGTGACGCGTAAGTAAATCTTGCTGGCCCAGAGTTTGCAGGGATAGCCTACTTGTGTAAACTTGTTTTGTGTGGTTCAAATACAAAATTTGGTGTTTTATTAGTGTAGTCCTGAAAACTTTCTAATCTCTGCTGAGTGTAGGTGTTGAAATACTATTTTGGGTATTTTGGCTGTTTTGGGAGTTGGAGTTGGAGGCGTGTTCAGGACTCCACATGTGCTGAGGAAATTTTATTGTTTGGTAGAGACAAGAACGTTGTCAAAGAAAAAATTCCAGCTGGGACGTCTTGTCCTTCTTTGTAGTGTCTCCAGCTTGTGGGGAGTACCATTTGCTGGTTTTTTCTTTAGAGGAGTTTTTACTTTAAGCTGTGTAGGAGTGGATAACCTACTTGTGCTACCACTGTCAAGGGAACAGTTGGCATTTAAACTTTCTGCATGTCAACTGTCTATATTTTGAATGTCAAAATTAATTTTATACCCAGGTTGACACATTAGAAAAGTCTAGATAAAGTTTCCTATCATGTAGCCTACTGAAAGTTTACACTTTTTCTAAGAAAAACCTGTTTCCTGAAATTTTTTACTTAATAGAAAATTAAGCTCCAAAATACTTTTTAGGATAATATGATCATGTAGAATCCAAAAATAAAATAAAAATTATGCAAAGCTATGAGATTAGGCTGATTGAGCACAAATGATCAGGCTAATCATTGCACACAGATCTTTACCAGTTACACGCTGTATTATCACTAGGTGTATTTAAGTATATCAAACAAGTGATGCACATATGGCTAGGAAATAACAAGTTTGGATTACCATAACACAGTATATAATTGGGTTCCTTATTGGTTCGGGTCAGCATTACACGACAGATAATTCACGAGTTGATATTGGATTGAGTCACTATTATACAGCAGATAATTACAATTAGAACCATTGAATTAATAAGAAGAAGGCTTGTCATCCAGAAAAGGATCACTGATTAAGCCCTGTATATGAAATAATGGAATTATACCTTCCAATGTAGGAGGACTGAACAGGGACAATTTCTAAGCGTCAAACAAATACAGCATAGTTTCCTAGCGCAATAACAGGCATGTAAGGATACAGCCAATTAATAATTGCCAGTAGGCTAGCTCAAGAAGAGTGTAGGCTGTAGCTGAAACACCATGTAAGCCTTGCTAAGGCCAGTAGCAGCACACATTCCAAGGACAACCAATCAAGATAATTGCAGCCAGCAAAGATGGACTTTTTGCAAAGGTAGCCACTGAGATCTGTCTGAAAGGACAAGAACAAGGGTTGTTACAGTATATATTGGTACATTGGTTTTAAAAGCTATGGCAATAACCAAAAATATCTCAGATTTAAACAAAAATGGTTTCAGATTTAAACAAAATACAACTATCAAGTTAAAATGTACACTCTGTTAACAGGGTTTTCTGGTGTTAATAGGCAAGATGGGTCAACACAGCAAAGAAGTGCTCACGCGCAAAGCAAATCCATTCAAAATACAATCCAAAATACATTGATTCACAAACAAAATGATGTGAGTTGACTTTTGGTATACATATGTTTACTATGTGAATCAGTTACAAAATATGCCCAAGCGCAGTGTGTCAAAACTCAATCCAAAAACAAAACACAATAGCAACTCACTATGTAAACAAAATCACTCAAATGTTGATGCAATGGATTGTTATCAAGAATGATACAAAGGTAGCTAAAATAGGGCACACAATCTGAAACACAAATTTTAAAAATATTGTGTTGGGTGTTTGAATTTGGCAGTAAAATCTTGGAAAATGGCTGGAATTTTTTTGAGTATTCTAAAATAGGTGTTGTAAAACCAAAAACAACTAATTAAGAAACAAAAAATCTATAATTGGGATATTGAGGGGGGATATTAATTAAATATCCATATTCAGATAAAAGCAAAAATTAAAATTAGGGAGTAACTTCATTTGAATTTTATGTAATATTTTATTAAATTCTCAAAATGAAAGGAACACAACAGCAGAGTGACAATGCACCTGTTGTGCGCTGCAGTTGTGGTTGCCCCTGAGGGTCAAAGAATAGAGTTAGAGCAACACAAATGCTTACTCAGGAAGGAGATGGGAGAGGAGAGTTTGATAGTGACGCTGCACTGACACAGCTGGTTCAAGGAGCACAAGCTGCTAGGGTGCAGAGCATAAACCCTTTGGTCCCAAAGCTAACCCGGAAGCCCACCAAGGTTACCTTCACCAGAAAGTTAGAGACACAGAGGTAGAAATTACTTCATATATGTTCAAAATTGTGTACCGGCAAGAGTTGGTCCCATCAGCCATGATGGAGAAGGTGAAGCCTGTATTTGATACTAGCTACAAGCCCTACGTCAGTGATGGCAATCAGGAAGAGGACAAGGAGCCAGAGATCTTCAGAATTGATAAGAGACAGTTAGTGCTAAATAAATTTTCTGCGTTTTACATCAAGGTACCCATGCCCTGTGTTGTGCCCAATGCCAACAAGTCAATCCCCACCGCAAAAACACCTGTCCAGAAGCGCATCCCCAATATCAAATTATCATCCTTCTTAAGCTAATGTGGGAATCTGGTGATTACAAGGCGGTTGTGGCTCTTGTAGGGTGGATCCCAAGTACGCCTTGAAGACATTCAACATTTTCATCAATACTGGCTGAGTCTTTGCTGCAGAGAACTCCTTGTGTGTTTCCACTATGCTCACCAAGGAGCACAAATGGGAAATCCGCCAGTAGATAGCCCAAGATTGTCATCTTGAACTGGCAAATATGCAGGCCATGATAAAATCAAGATTTGTGGTTGAGGGCTCAATTTCCTTTTATTATCATTTGGTCAAGGGAATACAATTTTACAGGAAAAGCTTGGGGTATCTCCCTACAATTGTAATAGTCCAGCCAACATCAACTCCAGTAAAAATATGCAGAGGTGTACACTGCTCTCAAAGCCAAGGGGAAAGTCAAATTCTATTACATTGACAAATCAGCATTTGCCTTGTCAATGCGCAATGAGCATGGGTATGTCCCCAAAGGCTCAAATGACGGGATGGCTTGGTGTGCTGCAGTCCCCGCCACAGCCTATTTGATGATGGCTCTCCTTGGTCCAAAGGGGGATAAGCTGTATTAAATGATATTGGGTTCTCACAATAACTGTACCTTTCTATCATTCCTCTGATTAGTCCAGGAGCACCTGAGGCGCACAAGTCTGGGCTTCACCAACGTCATTGTGCTGGACAATGTTGGTCTCCATAAGATGGCTGATATTATTGAGGAATTCCCAATGATTGACACTAGTATCACAGTGGGCCCCCAGCAATTGGCCAAGGCAAATATGTGCCTTCTCTTCCTCTCTGCTTATTCACCCTTCCTAAATCCCATCAAGGAAGTCTTTGGATGGCTCAAGCAAGTTGTCAAGCAAGGGACCCCAACTGGGACCAAGGACCTGTTTGATTTGCTCCAGGCCAGGGTCCACACCTTCCCAGCTAGACCATGTCCAAATTCTATGGCTACAATGATTTATTCATCCCTGCGTGCCTAGCCAAACTACCAATCAATTAAAGACTTAGTGTGTCCAACTTTTTTTATATTCTCTAATTTACTATTTAAGATTTATTAATTATCATTTTATATTTAGAAGCTTCTAAGCCCACAATCACATTTGGCAGGACCATCAATGGAGGTTAGTAATTTATTTATTTTATGTTAATTTTTTTATTATGCCATCTGAGGTTATCCAAAACACTTGATAATGGATTATGTGAATATATTTATATCACTTTTGTCAAATAAATATTAAATCAATAAAAAAAGTTAAATGTACAAGGTATAAAGTAGAATTGTATTTTATTAACATATATTAATATGCTTTTATAAAACTTTCTCTGGGATTTATTTTGCAAAATTGTTTTTTAAAATAAGGTTTTATAGAAGTTTTTTTATAATAAGTTTTTATAAAAGTTTTTTATAATAAAAAAATCTAAAGTGTAAAGATATTTATTGGAAAAGAGAGTTTTAAGGGCGCCTGTAATGGGTTAAGCAGTATGTACCCGCCCCATAATGGAGGTGGCGCACAACCTCCACTGCCACACTGTGAACAGTGGATACACCCTTATTGAAATACTCCTGCCTGCTGGTGAAAGGCAGTAGGATCAGGTGGGAGTGAAGCAGCAGCTTTTCAGGTGGGGCTGCATACCCGTATATCTCATCCAGGACCAGGGCATCCTGGATCACATGGTTAACTGAGTTGTATCTGAGGGGACCTTCTTCCCATCCAGGGAGAGCCGGGCCTTGTCAATCCCCAGAAGGACCTTGTCTAGGTCCTCCACGCTGGCGCTCATTCCAAAGTAGAAGTGATACCTGATGTAAACCACCAGATGAAGCCTTTGACCAGCAAAGGCTTCAGCAAACTTGCACAATTTATTAAACACTGCGCTGATTTTTTTCTCATATTTTGTATCAGCAAAGGTGAGATCCATTGCCAGAGAGACCCCTGTCTTGTTGGCACTCCAGGCCAGCTCAAAGTCTGCCAGGAGGGTCTTAGTCTTCTTTACAGCTGTTGTGTCTGCAACAGCCAATTTAACCACCACGCGCCCAAAGTTCTCAAACAGGTAAGATATGGTGTGCACCACTGGGAAGCAGAAGCAAGCAGCCGCATGTGCCCGGCCCATCTCCGGTATATTCTTGAATGGGAGCATTGCCAGGAAGTCCCAAACAAGCTCAATAGAGTTTACACATTGAACTACACTGAGGACCACTGGGTCAAGGTAACCAATTGGTCAATCTTGTAGGCAGTAACTGCCCACTTGGATGACCCCTTGCCATGCAAAAGCCCAGCTAATGCCTCCTGGGATATTGGGAAGGTACTATGAATCCAATTGTTGAGCTCCTGCAAGACAGGAAGAGATAAAAACAGCTGCTTGTCCATGTAAGTGGCGTAGTTGGCGTAGAAGGTGGGGGGGACAAAAGGTACCAGGACCTAGCGGAGTTCTGTGTCAACGTTTTATAACAAAAAAGTTAAGTATTTGGAAATTTTTATTAATTTATTTTTTAGGTTACCTTTGCAGGTTTCCTCCTTACCTGCTCTTTGGCAGGCTTGGCCATTCTTGGCGCAAGAAAAGAGTGGGCAATTCAGTATCATCATTTAGCGTGTGTGCTTTGCAGGTTTCAGGTGGGCATAAATTTCAGGGTTGAAAGCCCAGACAGATTGAGCAGAAAAATTGTACGCCTTAAACTGAAAGCACTCAACCACTGTCTTCTGAATGTTTAGTAAGCTCTCAATTGTCTTCTCAGGGATGTCTGGTATTTTAGTCATATGGGCCTTTGCATAAACCTTGTCTATTTTATCTCTGTCAAGTACAGCAGACTTAACTCTTGCTTTGACTTTGCAGTCAATTTCTTTGATCTCTGCAATTGCAGAGTCAAGGTCCTTCAAAAGCTTCTCCAATTCTCTCATTGTTTTTTACTAACCTTTCCATATGTTTTTATAGCTTTCATCCCAATAACTTGTGTTATTCTGATACTATTGTTTCTTTGTTTATTCATGTTTTTTCCCATTTACTACATTATCCTATTTTTTACCCATTGTGTATATGTTTTATGCTCAACTCAATATGTGTTGTTTGCTTTGTATTGGCATTGTTTCCTTAATTACAACATTATTTTTGGCACTTTGCATTGCCCCTTGTGAAAATAGTAACAACAATTTGGTGATCAGCTAAATTTGAATTAGAAAGTTATAGTGTTAACTGTTTTTAGATAAAGCTGTTACTGATCCAAATACAAAACCTTAATGATAAAATTTAAGCCAATCAGGGGCCAAGTGATAAAGTGATTGTTGTGACATAAAGGGTCATTCAATAATTCTTTGATGAATGACGCTAATTAATATGATTAGCTGGTTGTTTTGCCATTGTGCACCATTGCTGCTGTGGTGAGATGTTGGTGGACTAGTGCTAACCCAGCGGCTGATTGGGCACTAGTCCACCAACAACTTGCCACAGCGGCAATGGCGCACAATGGCAAAACAACCAGCCAATCATATTAATTAGCGCTCATGCATCAAAGAATTATCAAATGTGCCTTTATGTCACAACAGTCACTTTATTGCTTGGCTCCTGATTGGCTTAAAGTTTATCATTAAGGTTTTGAATTTTGATCAGTAACAACTTTATCTAAACACAATTAACCTATGATTTTCTAATTCAAATTTTGACAACTACCAAATTGTTGTTAATATTTTCACAAGGGGAAGTCTTTGGTTGCTAAAAAAGACTGTGTTGTGGATCTAGATACATAGCATATTAAATATATGAATTTATATAAATAAGCTGAAAATAAAGAATAAAAGCAACTATAAACAAAGAGAACATGAAGAATTGAAATTTGAAATAAAGATAATATAAATAGAATATGTTTGGCAACAGGGGGTTTATTGGGGTAGGAGAGAGTGATGCCTAGTAGACAGAATAGCGCTGGAAGGAAGACATAGAGGCAATGCTGGCCTGGGATGTCTGGGATTGGGTGGGTGGACTGAAACATGGGGGGTAGTGGTGGCAGGGGTAGGGGTAGGGGTAGGAGGATTTCACATGATAGCTGCCATATACTGCTTGTCATATTCCTTGTCTGTCATTGGCTTGATTAGCTGGTAGGCGGCTGTGGCACGGGGTGGAAGGCGCTTATCCTTACGTGATTGGTTGCCCATGTTCACATGAAAAACCATTTGCGCAAACAAGTCAGCCACCATTTGGTGACTAAAGAGAGAAGTGTGGTCAAGGACCCCAAGATAGGGGTTGTTAAAAATGAGGGTGGCACTCTTGGCGTGTATCTCCAATATCAAAGAACATAACATCAGCCATATGGATGTCTGCGTGACCAGTGGGGTAGAATGAGGCCTGGTGCCTGCGTCCCTGGATGGCCTCAAGAGCAGTGGAGCTACCCTCCATCTGGTGGCTCAAGAAAACCTGGTACTTGGAAATTTGAGCCATCCTAGGAGTTGAGTAATCCACCAAGGATGAGGCTGTGCTTGTAGACATTGGTGAAATCTGGGTTTGTCCAATAGTAGACAAACACCTTGGCTGAAACATCCAGAAATGCACCAATGAACATCCCCTACTTGACATGATTCCTTCTATTCTTGACGGCGGCTTTTCCTTGCTCACTGAAATTGTCAAAAGCTATTGATAGCTTGTAGTAGGAGATGAACATGATGTTATCTGTTAGACTGTTCAAGAATTGCACCAGGGTAGATTCAATGGTATAATAATATGGGGAATCCTCAGCGCCATCCTATTGGTTGCTGGCAATATTGGTAAGAACCTGTATTGAAGCCACTTTTCCATAAATCCAGAGCTGTGTCATGCGCTCAGACACCCAAATGCCATGGTGCGCAAGTTGCTTCCAAACCTGGGTCAAGGGAAGCTTGGGGTCCCACTGCAAGAGATCAAGTATGATTGGGAGGCCTTGCTGATTTGAGATTTGGGGGCCTTCTTGGGCTTCTTGGCTGTCCCAATCATATTCCCCTTATTCATTAAGTTATTAAATTCTTGGATTATTGTAGCCTTGATAAATTGCAACTGGGCGGCAATCTGATCCCAGGACAGACCCTGTAAGTTCAGTGCCACAATTTCCTAGAGAATTGGGTGGTAATGATTTGTTGCTTGGGGTGCTGGGCCATGAGAGCTGAAGCTGAAACCTGATTGACTATAGGGGGCTGGTTGACTGGTGGCAAGAAGTTGTTCTAAATCAAGGTTGCCATACTGATTGGTTGGTTGACAGGCAGCTTGTGCAGGGGTGGGTAAGGGATCAGGGGCAGAGCTAGACACTATAATTGACTACTGAACAAGTCAAAGTCATATGGGTCAGGGGGCAGGTACAGGTCAGCTTCCTTGTTACCCGCCTCAAAGGCTTGGGAGTAAACAGGTGCCTCCACATTCTGAGCCTTGCCTCTATTGAAGCTGGATTGGCTGCTGGCGCCGTTGAAAATGTTGCTGTTGAAAACCATCTTAAAATAAAGCCTAATGTTGCAACCAAGTTTCCTGACTTGCCTTCTAACATATCTTACAATGCACAGGGGGAGCTTGATGAGCTGCCCCTTGACGTATCTAATGACATGGATTAATCTGATGGCAATATCAAATGGCGAGTACTTCACCCTAATTAAGAGCATTACCAATTTGACTTGTAGATCCCCGCACAAGTTATTCCTTGGCTTCAAACCTTACATGGAACTTCTCACTATGCCATCCCCTTGTGGCCTTGTGGCTTTCCCCATATAGTATATAAATCACAATATTCTACAATAAAAGATACCTTATTCTTATTATCTGTCCTTTCTATTGGACTGTTGTATTCCCCAATTCCAAATACTGAATCCTCATTGGTTCAGTTGCAACAGTGGTAGCAGTGGTGGTTGATGGCCTACCTATAAAAGATTCCCCCTAAGAAAGGACAGAGTACGGGCCATATGGCTACTCCCCAACAAGAAACTTTCCTGCCAATCCTCAAGGGAGACATCCCTAACAGGTATGTCATTTATCAAGACCAGCTAGTCCTCACAAGTGTGTACAATTGGCTCCACCTCGGGCAGGGTGACGCCAGCGTCACCCTGCCCCAGTCAGACCTGTCCCAACGCATGCTCAACCTTCAGTTAGAATCCTTTGCAGGGGGTATTGAAGGGGCCAACGTTATCAGTTGGTTCCAATCTACCAAAACCAGTGTTGTAAATTGCGCAATTAATGCTATTTCAATATGGCTTTTGAATTGTGATAGTTGCAAAGATTTAGCTGGGTTTGCGTTTGACTTCAGAAATTCTTTGCCTTTTACAAATAAGTCTGGTTCAATATCCACCCATTCCAGATTATCATACCTGTCTGTGATTGATCCTGGTATGACCTCATCCCAACGTGATCCCCTCAGCCACTCTGTCTTCCTAATGAGTGATCACTGTCCCTTGCCTACTATTTAAAGTAGAATCATTATTCCTAATAAAACCAAGTTTATCCACATTTGTGTTGGAGTTTATAATCTTAAAGCTTTTCCTGTCCTTTCTGCCAAAATGAATTTTACATCTTGTTTTCCAGAAAATTAAGGTATGTGTCCTAATTTTGCCCTGAAGGCTAACCCAAGGTTAGCTTCAAACCTCAAATCTTTTGTTAAAAAGATTTCCCGCCATGTCCTCCAGGATGTTGTCCCCTGGAGCCAAAAACAACAAAATGGTGCTCACTACCAGGGCTGTAAGACCCTTGGTTACCCTGTTTCTGTGCGCATTCTCTGGTCCTTCTCCCTTTTTTTCTGAAGTACCCAATCAACCTAAAGTTTCTAGTCCCCCTCTAGAAGAAGTCATCACCAATGCCCCCTTAAATCCTATGGTATTGGTTCTGTCTCCTGGGCCCGCATGGGCCCCCCTTCTCACTTTCTCTCTAAATTACAAGCAAGCTTGTGCTACTGCCCGCTCCCTTCTTCATTCTGGCATAGTAGCCATGCACTCTATCCCTGGCCTCTGTCCCAGGTACGTTTCTGAAGACCTGTACTCCTTCCTTTTGGACTTTGGTCTCCCTCTTGCATTGATGGAATCCATGGATACTATTGATGTGTTAGTTAACTGGTTAATCCAGCCTGCCCTAGTTCACCACCAACTTGCCTTAAGATCCCAGAATCAACTATTAGATGCTGTAGCCACTGCTGTATCAAATAACCATGCTCAAAATATGGTCTACCAAGAATGGACACACAGTCTCTTTGCTTGTATTTCTGACAACCAGCACAACTCATTGGTGTCACAGAAGTACCTAACTGCCTCCCCTGAACTCCCTTTCTTCCTTGCTCCCTGGATACATAAAGGATTGACTATGCAAATAGGATGAACATCAGGCAGCGTGTAGTGAGCGAATTGAGGCCTTTCTGCTAAACTATTGCCAGGATTTTGAGACTCTGGTTAATGAGCTTAATCAGTTCAGAGAGCATGTCAACTTGCAACTCAAATTGATAGAAGCTCATGTCAATACTTGGGGCCACCATCTACAGCATCAGTACGGTCTGGATAAGGCTGCACTAGGCAACACTCTATACCGGGTGCAAAATTATGTGGATGATAGGGTGGTGTCTATTGAGGTGACTTCTCCCGCTCCTCCTGTCAAGACCCCATCTGATTTTGAAACCAAGGTATGGTAGGTAATTGCCAAACTCAAGGCTACCACTTGACGTCAAGCTTTTTTGCAGAAAACCCCTCCAGTCAATCCAATGCCTGACCCTTGTATCGCCTCCCTCACTGATCAGGTGGCTACCTTATGGGGCAAAATTGAGTACTTAAGACAGCGCCTCTCCAACTCTGAGGATTAATCATCTGAATCTGAATCTGAAGAGGAAGAGGAAGAGGAAGGGAAAAGTTGTTAATACTACCACTCATGACAATCATGGTTGTTGCCCTGGTTTGGAAGGTCAACCCCAGGTCAACTGTGCGTGTGCACTAGATCAACTTACCAAAGTGACAAATGAGGTAGCTGATAGGCAGGACGCGTTGGAAAGAGAGGTCCAAAGCCTCACCTGCTTTACCAAGACCCTAAATGGACAAGGCGCCCCATTGGTCACTCAGGCCACTTCTCTGACTACTTGTGTCAATGGGATTGCTGGCACCTTGGCAGTACAACAAATCAAGATTGACAAGTTTGGGACTGCTGCTGTCACTTCCAGAGATATTAGTGGACAGAACAGCTCTACCTTGGACACTCTAGAGGAAAGCCTTTGACTCCTCTGGGCTAGACAACCTGCTGCTGAGTCCCAGTTTGAAAGCAACCCTCATATTAACGTCCTCAACCCTGGTGAAAACAGTCATTACTTGTCCTCGTTCATTGAACCAAACTATAAACCAACCTTCAAACAGATAATTGATCCAAAAACCTCTACCATTGCCGCCTTTCTAACCATTTACAAAATTGCAATGCAAAGGGCTACCAACAAGCTCAAGAAAGAACACATCCTCACCTGTCTCCATTCCACTTTCCAGGAAGTTGTGGTCCCCAAGCTCCCCTCCATTGTCACTTGGGAGGACATGAAGCGCCTCTTTGAGGAGTTCAGAGGAGATCACAGCTTGGAGGTCAAGAAGGATGCATTTATGAATGTTGCCTTTAATACCAAGGAAACCCTGGCCAAGTTTGCTGATTGCTTCTATATTGAAGGTCAACAGTTAATTATCAGCCAACAGTTAACTCCCCGGGAAGCCTACACGGCTTGCTCAAACGCTTTGAAGGTGAACCAGCTTTTATGCCTACACTTTAAGGCACACAAGGCTTTGCTCACTTCCATAAAAATATTAATACTCTCTTACAAGACATGCATTTGACCCATGGAGGAACAGTGGTACACAAAAATAAGGCCAGCAATGCTGGAACTACCTCTTGTACGCCGCGCATAATGACCCTGGGTGCTGGTGGACAGGATAAGAGGCAAGGTTGTCATAACTGTGGCCAAATTGGGCACCACTCACGCACTTGTACTAATCCTTGAGTGGAAGGTTGTGACCCCAAGGAACAGGCAGGAAAATAGAGGTCAGCTTAGAGACAGAGACTCTCTCTGCTGACCAATATCCCCTGTCTTCCCCTGATCCTCTGTCTGATGAGGAAGCTCTGTCTTCCTCTGGTACAACTATCCTTCATCTGTTTCAAAATCTCTCCAGTGATTCAGAGCCTGAAGATTCTGATAGTGAAGATTCTGATAGTTATGGCTATTCCGTCTTGGCTGTTCCAGAAACTATCTCTGTCTCATACAAGCTTTGCTCTGGGAAGACTACCACCACTTCCCAAGTACCTGCAAGTGAAGCTAAGTCTATGGTGGCTTGTCCTTACTTAGCTCAAGCCCATTATCCTCCTGTCTTGGTTGACTCCTCCAAGGAAGCTTCCAAACTAGCCGACACTCTCTTTCAAAATGTAACTGTATCTCTCCTGCTACAGACTTTATATAAGGAGATTCCTGTGTTACAGTGCATGCTAGCTAAATGGGAAAAGAGCTAGAAGCTGCTCAAGATGTGTTGGCAGTCTTTCCCCCCTTTGGGAAAGATACAACCCACGTGGAAGTATCAATCCAAGAGGTTAAGATCAAAGCCATTTTGGACACGGGTTCCCCAGTCAATGTGGTATTGTCCAAACTAATGAAGAAACTTAAGTTGGCCCCTGACCTCAACTACACGCAGTTGTATGGCACAGCTGGTATGACACATACACAGGCCATTGGTGCCTATTCTGCTATACCCATGAGGTTTGGGAAACTCCTTATTGCTTCCCCCGCCGTAGTCCTTGAGAACAAAAGCTATGACCTCTTGGTTGGTATGCAATTCCTCCGAGAGTATAATGGGATTGTAAACTTACAAGATGGATACCTTTTGCTCTTGGGATATGAGGTTCTTTTGATTTTTAAAGAGCCTCCGCGCCTTCCAGGGAAACGTCTTAAAACTTGTGTGCTTGAGTACCCTACAGGTATCTTCTCTCTCAAGTATAGGACTCACTCTTCCACATGCATACCCCTCCTCCTTCCTTCCCTGCGGAAGAAGGGGTACCTCTGCTAGCACCAGAGGCTATTACCATCCCCCTGGCTCTCAAGTGGTGATTGATTCCCAGATCTCTTATGAGCTACCTGAAAAGTCATTCTTGGAACTCTACTCACCCGAATCCTTAAGTTGTACAGAGCCCTGCCTGTGTCCTGGGATTTTAGATCAAACCCACAAAGAGCCTGTACAATTACTGCTTGCCAACCTGACAGCCCTACCCATGCAGGTGACCCAAGGCCAGGTTGTGGGACATGGTCGTATACTGGGAGCAGAACAGGTGGCCTCTCTATACCCCTTCAGAACGTTCAGTGATTTTAATCTACCTGAGGACAATCCTCAAGTTCTCTCGTTGTTCACCGCTGCTGATTTCCCCCAACTGTCTCCTGTTCAGCAAAAAGACGTGTTGGACCTACTCAATCAGTTCAGCAACATCTTTGCCTTTGGTCTTACAGACTATGGCCTAGATAAAGGGGTAATCCATCAGATTGATACTGGGGATGCACCCCCTTTTTGTGCCAAACCATACTGCTGTAGTAGGGTGGAAGATGCTCAGGTGTCCAAAGAGCTCAAACAACTTCTGGACGCCGGGTTACTAGCTCCTTCCCAAAGTCTGTGGGCTTCCCTGTTACTGATTCTCAAGAAGAAAGATGGTGGATATTGCATTGTAAGGGACTATCCCCGCCTGAACTCTCTCACTAAGAAAGAATCATACCCCTTTCCTAGAATTGACAATGCACTTAGACAGCTGGGTGGTTCCAAGTTTTTCTCAGCCATGGATCTAGCTTCTGGGCACTGGTGTTGTAACTGTGCTCTTTTAGCAGAGTTACACGGGAAAAAATATTTAGAAGCTAGATAATAATCTTTATTATGAGATAGTGATTATATAGTTCATGTGAATCAATGGATAACAGGAACATGATTGGTGATCACACAGTTGGATGGAAGAAGGGGGTGGCTTGATCCTGATAACAAGTCAAGCGCCAAAACAAGGTATCCACCGTAAAGGATCATCATCTGTTCATGTTGTTGAATTTGGTAATTTGAGTCGACTTCCTAGTCTGGCTTCAAGTGACCAGATAATTGGATTGCAGGTCACAAACCTGCTTGGTTGGAACCTTGCTGGCAGGTCAAGCCTGTGGTTTTAATACTGGCAAGTTGACTTATCTCCTGAAGATTGAGAAAAGGCTGCACTTATCACTTCAGAAGGCCTGTTTGAACCCACTCAAATGCCCTAGGGACTCTGCAATGCCCTTTCCACATTTCAACGGGCTATGGACGCCATTCTATGAGACCTAAAGCTCTTGTGTGTCCTTGTATACCTTGATGATATCACTGTGCTCAGCGCTACCTTTACCAATCACTTGGAACACCTCAAGGCTGTATTCATCAAGATTTGCAAAGATGGATTGAAACTTAAACCCTCCAAGTGCTCCTTCTTCAAGGAACGTCTTGAGTTCTTAGGTCATGAGGTCACTCAAACTGGAATCTGCCCCATGAATAATAAGGTGGAAGCCATTGACAAGATGCTACCTCCAACAAATCTTTGAGAGGTTCAAGTATTCCTTGGTATGATGGGTTACTACTAACAGTTCATATCTGACTTTGCTGAACTGAGTGAACCCCTCATGCAAATGCTTTGCAACGTCCCCTTTGAATGGACTGACAGCCAACAACAAGATTTGAAGCACTAAAGGCCAAGCTCAAGGAGGCTCCTATCCTAGTCTATCCTGATTATGATAAAGAGTTCATCTTGTACACTGAGGCTAGTGGAGTAGCTGTGGGTGCCATCCTTGCTCAACTTGACAATGAAGGCGTGGATTGACATGTAGCCTACTTGTCAAAGGTCCTCAATAAGCACAAGAAGAACTACAGCGTCACTGAGAAGGAATGTTTAGCAGTGCTGTATGCAGTGAAACAGTTTTGGCATTAAATTTATGGGACCCACTTCACGGTAGTCACAGATCACTCCTCCCTCAAATGGCTGCAGCAGTTAAAGGAGCCCAAAGGTCAACCAGCACGTTGGGCTCTGCGTCTACAAGGGTACAATTTCACTGTGATAACCTGTCCTGGGGCCCAACATCAGAACGCTGATGGCCTGTCCAGAATGCCAATCCTAGCTATCCATCCAGCTGACGCTGATTGTCTATACAAGTTAATAGGGTATCCTGACTCTTGGACCACTGAGCCAGAAGACATCTGCTTTGCACTACAGACCTTATCCAAAGACACTGTTATTTGCAATAGACAACTCTTCAAAAAGGTTAACAATTCCTACCTACCCTATGTTTGCCCTAGCATGAGGGTAGCCAACATCCCCAAGCTCACATTGACACTGGCCAAGGAGGCATAGCCAAGACTCATGACTGGTTGTGCAAGAACTTCTATTGGGAGAACATGTGTCTCCTGATCCCTGATGTCCTTGCTTCCTGTCACTCCAGTCAACTCCAACGCCTTTGCCTGTCCCAACACCAGTTCAAACTCATCCCCCCAAAGCATGCCTTCCACACGGTGAGTATTGATGCTGTTGGGCCTTTCCCTTGGTCTAGGTCAGGATGTTGTTTTAACTTAGTTTCCTTTGACCATTTTAGCAAATGAGTCAAAGCCAGAGTAACAAAAGATATAACTGTCAAGACCACGGCTACTTTCTTGCTGCAAGACATCTTCTATTGACATGGCTGCCCTCAAGTCCTGCTTTCTGACAATGGTACCAACTTTAATGCTCACCTCATCACTTCTATTGTTGAAGCTATGGGAACTCACCAATTGTTCTCCGCGCCTTATAACCCCTCCACCAATGGAACTTTCAAACAAGCAAACTCCTCTCTGGTGTCCATAATGAGAAAGCTCACACTCTCTGATGCTGCCAATTGGGATATGTTCCTCCCTGCTATCCTCTTCACTTACTGACTCAGTAGGCACCGCATGACAGGCCAGTCACCTTTTGCCATGCTGTATGGACGTGAGGCAGCTACCTCACAATCTTGGGACCCCCTTTGATCAAATTTTATACATCTTTAAATCCTGAAGCCCATGTTAAAGACTTAACCAATTGTATCATTGATATCCAGGAAACAGCGTACTCTACTGCTTACAAGGTTAAGGCCCTGGAGCTCTCCCCTGTTCAATGCTGCTAGAGCCCCCCTCCCTGAGTATCAAATAGGTAATCTAGTTCTCTACTATCAGAATTGTACAGGTGGTAGAGCCCATAAGCTGGATTCCCTCTGGGTTGGGCCCTGTGAGGTCACCTTTAAGAAGGGTGTTGAGTATACAGTAGAACTGCTGTTCTCTGGGCGTCTTTTTGCCTGTGTTCATTCCAAATTTCTTGGCAAATACCACCTCCCTGTGTCCAATCTTGAGGGGGGAGATGTTGTAAATTGCGCAATTAAAGCTATTTTGATATGGCCTTTGAATTGTGATAGTTGCAAAGATTTGGCTGGGTTTGTGTTTGACTTCAGAAATTCTTTGCCTTCTGCAAATGGGTCTGGTTCAATATCCACCCATTCCAGATTATCATACCTGTCTGTGATTGATCCTGGTATGACCTCATCCCAACGTGATCCCCTCAGCCACTCTGTCTTCCTAATGAGTGATCACTGTCCCTTGCCTACTATTTAAAGTAGAATCATTATTCTTAATAAAACCAAGTTTATCCACATTTGTGTTGGCGTTTATAATCTTCAAGCTTTTCCTGTCCTTTCTGCCAAAAGGACTTTTGCATCTTGTTTTCCAGGAAATTAAGGTATGTGAACTTAATTTTGCCCTGAAGGCTAACCCAAGGCTAGCTTTGAACCTCAAATCTTTTGTTATAAAGATTTCCTGCCGTGTCCTCCAGGATGTCATCCCCTGGAGCTGAACACAGCAACCTGCTTCTGTATCTGTCAGGTTCCTGAGCCCATGTGGGTCCCCACTGAGTCTGGCTGCCTCATAGGGCCTGCCTCTGTGTGGTTCACTAACTGAGCCAGTCAGGAGCTTGACGTCACTTGGGTGGCATTCCAAGACGCCGCAATGTCCCGCTACAGCGAGACCTTCTCCCCCATTGTTGTGGGGGCTCTGCTTCTAGCAATCAAACAAACTGGGTCTGTTCCTGAGTACCTTGCCACCTGGCAACAAGCCCTTGCTGCTGCCCCCAAAGCTGTGACTGATGGAAATACAATGCTACTCACTCTCATCATCAATGGGTTAAAACCCCATATCTGTAAGTGGGTCCCCGTAGGTTGCTGCACCTCCATCAATGACTGCTACAAGGCCATTGTGGAGGCCAACAACCAGGCGTCAATGGGCTTCTGTTGTACCAGTGACGCTTCATCCCAACCTTGTACAATACCTGGCAATGGTCACAATCAAGTGGGCCGCTGTCAGCCCCGTCAGCAGGATAATGGGACTAAACACCCCCGCAAGGGGGGAGCTCTAGCTAGCGCAGATTGAGAACAGGGAAAAGCCTGGGGGTTGTAGCGACAAGAGGCCTTGTAACCCCACCTGACCCATCCTCTCAATCCTTGCTTGCAAAAGAACCCCTGCAACTACAACATCCATGAAATTGAAACCTTGGTCATCTTCCAAGTCCACAGTGACAACCCTGTACTACAAGCAAGTCACTCTTCAAATAAAGTAACCTGCTTATCCTATCCCTTCTGTTTCCACGGGAACACCCACAAATTACTGGTAGATACCAGGGCCAACCACACTATGGTGGACCAAGCGTTTGCCAACTCTCAACAATTAGACTGCATGCCAAGCAGATTCAAGGCAGTACAAGTAGCTGACTCCCGTAGAATTGCAATTACCCATGAGGCAACCCCTTCTCTGTGAGAATGGGGAACATCCAAGTTAAGCTCTCTGGGCCAATCATGGTAGGGCTCAGCCACAATGTAATTGCTGGCCTTGACTGGCTTTGGCACAACTGTCCCTACATCAAATGGGATACATCTTTTATCACTCTTAACAGAAATGGGGTGGGCTTCCAGATTTACCCTGTGGAAATGAGCAAGTTACTCCACAATATTGTATTTGTTAGTATAACAGAGACAGGCTTGTACAACTTCAAGGGGGAAAACTAGACTTCAACCAATGTTTAGTCAAAGTTATACGCGCTGAACCATCTGCAGTCCCTCCCTTGACCTCTTTGTCACCACCAGTGCTCACAGCACTCCTTGAGGAGTACAAGGACGTGTTCAGTAAGACACTTGAACAACTACCTCCTCCCTGGGAGATCCAGCATGCTGTGCAACTCCAAGGGTTGTTACCTAAAGCACAACCATTATATTGTCTCACACCAAAGGAAGATGAGACCCTCCACTAGCACCTTGTGGACGCGCTTAATAAGGGCTTCATTTGCCCCTTGCTCTCTCCATACGGGGCAGCTGTCTTCTTTATAGCCAAGAAGGACGGGTCCCTTTGCCTGGTCACAGACTACTGCGCCCTAAATGAGGTGACAGTTAAGAATAAGTACCCCCTGCCACTGATTGACAGCCTGTTTGATACACTTTCAGGTGTGAAGGTCTTTAGCAAGATTGATCTCACTGCAGGGTACAACCAGGTCTGCATTGCATCAGGGGATGAGGCAAAAACTGCCTTCCTCACACACTATGGGTTGTTTGAGTGTTGGGTCATGAACTTTGGAATGACCCACGCTCCCTCCACCTTTGTCATGTTGATGAAAAAAGCATTTGAGGAACTGATTGGAAAATGTGTGGTTGTGTACCTTGACAACATTATTGTCTTCAGTCAAGATTAAACCACGCACCTCCAACACCTCTGTGCTGTCCTTAACACCCTTTGAAAAAATCAGCTGAAAGCTAAACCCTCCAAATGCAAGTTTCTCAAGTTGGAGGTGTTATTCCTTGGGCACATCATCTCTGCCCAAGGGATAAAGCCTGACCCTACCAAAATAAAGGCAATCACTAGCATGTTGCCCCCCACTGATGTGGACCAGGTGCAGACATTCTTAGGCATAGTTGTCTACATGCGCAAGTTCATTCCCCTTTGCAGGGAACTGATTGCACCTCTCACTGAGCTCCTCAATACCAAACAGCGCTTTAATTAGACCCCTGTCAGAGATTGGGCCTTTTAAATGTTGAAGCAGAGGCTCATAACAGCACTGTTACTGCAGTTTCCTAACCAAAACCGCCAGTACAAACTTGAGACTGATGCCTCTGACAGGGCCATAGGGGGTGTGCTAAGGGTAGAAACTGATAATGGCGTCTTCCTCCCTGTGGCATATGAGTCCAGGAAGTTTACCAACTTGGAACAACATTACCCCATTCATGATAAAGAATTGGCAGCAATTGTGCACTGCATTGAGAAGTGGTGCTGTTACCTGGAAGGTGCTACCTTCCCCCCTGCATTCTGATGGACCATAAGTCACTCCATTACTTCAACACACAATCCCACTTGACACGCCGCCAAGCAGGTTGGGTTGAGCGTCTATCCCCTTACCAGTTGTGCATCAAGTACAAGCCTGAGAAGGAACTTGTCACAGCTGACGCCCTTTCACAACTCTACGTAGTGTTCATCACTGGGGATAAAAGTTTGGATCCAGATTGGCCTATGCTCTACCTCTGCCCTGAGGCAACCTGCTACAAGGGCCTCAACTTGGTAACCATCTCCAAGTTGAAGGACAACAAAAGTCAGTTCACTACCAATGCTGGTAACGTCTACCGTTGGGCAGAGACAGGTGAGAAGACGCCTTACATTCCCACCACGCAATGAGGTGACACAATATTGCACTACCACCAAACCCTGGGTCACATCAGAGGGCGTAACATCTTTGAGATCATGAAATAGAAGGTTTGGTGGCTGCACATGCGCCAAGACATCTTGGATCTCCTTGAAATGTGTGTGCTGTGCACAAAAGTACAACCAAACCTGCACCCCCAAGTCTGTCCTGCCCATCAAGGCCATGAAACCCTTCAAGCAGTGGGCCCTTGACATTTTGGGACCACTCCCCAAAGACAGACTGGGGAAGAAGTACATTATCACTGCCATCAACTACTTCATTTGCTGGCCAGTGGCCTGGGCAACAACTAATCACACTGCCACCACCATCAACTGCTTCATTGGCAAGGAAATTGTGGCCTGCTTTGGGCAACCCAAACGTCTCATCACAGATGGCAGCCCCAAGCTTGTTGGACATGTCATGAAGGCCTACTGCGCAAAGAACACACTCCAATTTATAGTTATGGCCCCATACCATTCTCAAGCCAATGGTTGCATAGAACAGTTAAATGGATAACTAGTGCAACTGGTTGCCAAGCTCTCACATAAGCATCTCAACACTACATGGACTGAACACCTGCCCACCACTCTACTTATCCTGCGAGCAAGAATCAACAGGGGTACGGGGTTCAGCCCCAGCACCCTGGCTTTTGGGACGCCTGACAGTCTGATAGGGGTTGAACAGGGAAAGCTATGGTCCAGAGTTCCCAACAAGCCTCCCCTAGTAACAGCCCCATCCCTAGACCAATGTAATTCCAAAGCCTGGGAAATTAAACACAAGCAAATTGCAGGAGGGACAAAGCACCTCAAAGCCAGGTACGCTGTAGGTGACCCCGTCTACGCCCTCAACCCCAATTCATCCAGGTTGGAGCCTAACCACCTAGGGCCCTTCAAGATAGCTGCTGTATATGACAATCATACCTATCAACTCAAAGATGCCCAAGGGAATACCAGGAATCTTATCATGATTGCTTGCGCTCCTGCTGCACCATCCCCACACAAAGGCTATTGGTGCAGACCTTCCCAGACCTTCCACAGACTCCAGTCTTGGTGTCTGACAGCAAGCAGGGGGCAAGGAGGGGTGTTGCAACCAAGTTTCCTGACTTGCCTGCTAATGTATCTTACAATACATAGGGGGCGCTTGATGAGCCGCCCCTTGATGTATCTAACAACATGGATTAATCTGATGGCAATATCAAATGGCGGGTACTTCATCCTAATTAGGAGCATTACCATTTTGACTTGCTGATCCCCGCACAAGTTATTCCTTGGCTTCAAACCTTACATGGAGCTTCCCACTATGCCACCCCCTTGTGGCCTTGTGGCTTTCCCCATATAGTATATTAATCACAATATTCTACAATAAAAAATACTTTCTTTTTATTATTCTGTCCTTTCTATTGGAATGTTGTCTTCCCTAATTCCAAATACTGAATCCTCATTGGTTTAGTTGCAATACTAAAATAAAATCACAAAAAGTAGAAGTTTAAAACTTTATGATTTTTTTATTGAAATATTGAGTCCATATTTAGAAGGTCCTCAAAACCATTTAACACAAATTAGAAGCCATAAAAATGAATAAAATGTCTCTGTTCCTAAAGTGGATAGCTTTTAATTGGCTGTTAAACTGTTAGATTTCTATTTTAGGCTGCTCATACTACACATCTTGTGTGGCTTCATTTTGCTTTGTGCTTTTGGAATCTTGCTTCTAGATTAATTAAATCTGGTTTCATTTTAGTCCTTCTGTTGGTGCCTCATATGAATCCTGATTGAATTTTAATATATTCTGGATCAGCATCCATTCATCTCACTTGTTGTGTCAGTTCATTTTGTTTATGGTTTAGACTACGCCACTTGATGTTTGATATAATTTTGTATAATGGGCTAGTAAAATTTTGTTTTTTGTTTGAAAGTTCATTTATCAACCAAAAATATTTAAATTATTTGAATCCTGAATCTTGCGCAACTTGGATTTTGTTCAAATCTGAAATCATTCTGTTTAAATCTGAGGTATTTTTGGTTATTGCCATAGAGTTTAAAACTACTGTATAGTATCATGTGAAGCCACATGTTGTCCATGTACGTCATGGAGGTCATGGGGCTTATCTGAGTAATGTTCTCTTAAGTCACAAGGCTTACTTAAGGTGTGTTCTGCTTAGGATCTGGATTGTGTGATCCATGTAATAAATGGTCAACTGATAGCAGTACCACCAACTTATTAGTTGATTTGTGAGCCATTCAGTGACTCATTTAATGATCTTATTAGGGCATTAATTCCGCAAGAGGGAGTAATCAAAGATCTTGAAACAATCTCAACATAACTCAATCCCTGACAAGACTAATCTTGGAATGCCCAAAGAAAATTACTGCCCAGAGATAAGCCAAATATATACCTTAACAACTGCAACTAAGAGGCTTATGAAGGCAAATGGCTTTAAAATCACATCAATGCCACTCAAGGCTAGACATAAAGTAGGGTAAAAATTCTGGGTGATGAATATCAAGAAGAGAAAACTGCAACCCAAAAGGTTAGGCCCTTATTTTTCTAAAGATAAAAATAGCAATACTTAGCTAGTCCAAGGATTGGAAAATCAAAGACAGGACAAGACTCTGCATCATAACTGGCTATAAACATAAAAGTCAAGTCAGAAGCAGAAAGAAGCTATACTACCTGAAGCTGAGCAACATCTAGTGTATTAAGGGGCTTGTGCCCCATAAAAACTGCCTGCTGAAGAAACACATGTGATGCTCCTGTGAAGTAGCCATTGGTATCCTAGATCAAAGCCAGTGACTTACTGGGTTGGGTGTCATTCTTCAAGTGATAGTGTTCTAATTTAAGAGCCCTTTATTTAGCTTAGAGTACTGCAAAATCCTCCAAAACTTTTCCCATTAGCATCTTACTATCTTCTCTATGATCCATAACATCTATCTTATTCAGTACTTCTGGGGGATGTATGGTTCCTTGAAAATGGTCCTGATCTCCTTTTATAGGAAGTAATTTCCTCTTGGGATCAATTCAAGTCCTCTTGAAATTCCGGTTCACTCACCACTTGGAGTCTGGCTTCTGGAGAACCTTCCAAACTTCTTCCTTTACTGCTCTTCTTGCAAAACATAGTGATATAAGATATGGGAAAAAATCCATATTTTTAATATTGTAAAAATAAATAGTTTAATTGCAAGTATTTTATTGACAGAAGGAAGATCAACATTAAAAACTTCTGGAAATGCAGCTGTTTGCGGAATTTTGGGGGCCTTTTATTAGTTGAGGAGTCATCAGATCCAGATCCACTACTTTTGGATAAAAATCTAAAAAATTTTAAAACAAAAGAAATGTTCAAAATTACAGTAGTTTTAAAAGCTATGGCAACAACACAAATACCTCAGATTTAAACAAAATGGTTTCAGATGTAAATGAAATCCAAGTTGCGCAAGATTCAGGATTCAATTAGTTTAAAAAAATTCAGTTAATAAATGAACTGTCAAACAAAAAACAAAATTTTACTAGCCTGTTATACAAAACTATATCAAACATCAAGTGGCGTAGTCTAAACCATAAACAAAATGAACTAACACAACAAGTGAGATGGATGGATGCTATTCCAGAGTATATTATAATCCAAGCAGGATTCATATGAGGCACCAACAGAAGGACTAAAATTAAACAAAATTTGAGCAAACTAGAAGCAAGATTTCACAAGCACAAAACAAAATTGAGTCACACAAGATGTGTAGTATGAGCAGCCTAAAATAGAAATATAGCAGTTTAACTTCAATCAAAAGCTATCCACTTTAGGAACAGGGACATTTTATTCATTTTCATGGCTCCTGATTTGTATGAAATGGTTTTGAGGATCTTTCAAATATGGACTCAATATTACAATAAAAAAATCATAAAGTTTTAATTTTCTACTTTTTGTGATTTTATATTAGGCTTTATTTTAAGATGGTTTTCAACAGAAACATTTTCAACGGCGCCAGCAGCCAAGCCAGCTTCAATGGAGGCAAAGCCCAGAATGTGAAGGTACCTTTTTACTCCCAAGCCTTTGAGGCGGGTAACAAGGAAGCTGACCTGTTACTGTCCCCCAACCCATATGGCTTTGACTTGTTCAGTAGTCAATTATAGTGTCTAGCTCTGCCCCTGATCCCTTACCCACCCCTGCACAAGCTGCCTGTCAACCAACCAATCAGTATGGCAACCTTGATTTAGAACAACTTCTTGCCACCAGTCAACCAGCCCCCTATAGTCAATCAGGTTTCAGCTTCAGCTCTCATGGCCCAGCACCCCAAGCAACAAATCATTACCACCCAATTCTCTAGGAAATTGTGGCACTGAACTTACAGGGTCTGTCCTGGGATCAGATTGCCGCCCAGTTGCAATTTATCAAGGCTACAATAATCCAAGAATTTAATAACTTAATGAATAAGGGGAATATGATTGGGACAGCCAAGAAGCCCAAGAAGGCCCCCAAATCTCAAATCAGCAAGGCCTCCCAATCATACTTGATCTCTTGCAGTGGGACCCCAAGCTTCCCTTGACCCAGGTTTGGAAGCAACTTGCGCACCATGGCATTTGGGTGTCTGAGCGCATGACACAGCTCTGGATTTATGGAAAAGTGGCTTCAATACAGGTTCTTACCAATATTGCCAGCAACCAATAGGATGGCGCTGAGGATTCCCCATATTATTATACCATTGAATCTACCCTGGTGCAATTCTTGAACAGTCTAACAGATAACATCATGTTCATCTCCTACTACAAGCTATCAATAGCTTTTGACAATTTCAGTGAGCAAGGAAAAGCCGCCGTCAAGAATAGAAGGAATCATGTCAAGTAGGGGATGTTCATTGGTGCATTTCTGGATGTTTCAGCCAAGGTGTTTGTCTACTATTGGACAAACCCAGATTTCACCAATGGCTACAAGCACAGCCTCATCCTTGGTGGATTACTCAACTCCTAGGATGGCTCAAATTTCCAAGTACCAGGTTTTCTTGAGCCACCAGATGGAGGGTAGCTCCACTGCCCTTGAGGCCATCCAGGGACGCAGGCACCAGGCCTCATTCTACCCCACTGGTCACGCAGACATCCATATGGCTGATGTTATGTTCTTTGATATTGGAGATACACGCCAAGAGTGCCACCCTCATTTTTAACAACCCCTATCTTGGGGTCCTTGACCACACTTCTCTCTTTAGTCACCAAATGGTGGCTGACTTGTTTGCGCAAATGGTTTTTCATGTGAACATGGGCAACCAATCACGTAAGGATAAGCGCCTTCCACCCCGTGCCACAGCCGCCTACCAGCTAATCAAGCCAATGACAGACAAGGAATATGTCAAGCAGTATATGGCAGCTATCATGTGAAATCCTCCTACCCCTACCCCCGCCACCACTACCCCCCATGTTTCAGTCCACCCACCCGATCCCAGACATCCCAGGCCAGCATTGCCTCTATGTCTTCCTTCCAGCGCTATTCTGTCTACTAGACATCACTCTCTCTTCTGCCCCAATAAACCCCCTGTTGCCAAACATATTCTATTTATATTATCTTTATTTCAAATTTCAATTCTTCATGTTCTCTTTGTTTTTAGTTGGTTTTATTCTTTATTTTCAGTTTATTTCTATAAATTCATATATTTAATATGCCATGTATCTAGATCCACAACACAGTTATTTTTGGCGCTTAACATAGCCCCTTGTGAAAATAGTAACAACAATTTGGTGGTTGTCAAAATTTGAATTAGAAAATCATAGGTTAATTGTGTTTAGATAAAGTTGTTACTGATCCAAATTCAAAACCTTAATGATAAACTTTAAGTCAATCAGGAGCCAAGCAATAAAGTGACTGTTGTGACATAAAGGCACATTTGATAATTCTTTGATGCATGTGCGCTAATTAATATGATTGGCTGGTTGTTTTGCCATTGTGCGCCATTGCCGCTGTGGCAAGTTGTTGGTGGACTAGTGCTAACCCAGCAGCTGATTGGGCACTAGTCTGCCAACAACTTGCCACAGCAGCAATGGCTCACAATGGCAAAACAACCAGCTAATCATATTAATTAGCGTCATTCATCAAAGAATTATTGAATGACCCTTTATGTCACAACAATCACTTTATACTTGGCTCCTGATTGGCTTAAAGTTTATCATTAAGGTTTTGAATTTGGATCTGTAACAACTTTATCTAAATACAATTAATCTATAATTTTCTAATTCAAATTTAGGATATCACAAAATTTTTGTTAATATTTTCACAAGGAGCTGTGCAAAGCGCCAAAAATAATATGGCAATTGAGGGAAAAAATGCCAATACAAAGCAAACAACACATATTGAGTTGAGCGTAAAACATATACACAATGGGTAAAAAAATGTGATAATGTAGTAATAGAAAACAAAAAGTAATAAAAAAGAGGCAATAGTATCAGAATATTACAGATTTTATTGGGGCAAAAGATATAAAAACAAATTGAAAGGTTAGCAAAAAATCATATGAGAGAAGTGGAGAAGCTGTTGAAGGATCTCAAGTCTGGAATCTCAAAAATCAAAGACATTGACTGCAAGATCAAGGTAAAAGTCAAAGCTGCCATTCTTACAGGGGACAAAATTGAAAAGGTGTCCGCAATTCACTCATGGCCAAGATGCCAGACACTCCTGAAATAACAATTGAGTGTCTTAACGTTCAAAAAACTGTAGTTGAGGGCTTTAAGTTCAAGTTGTTTGCCCTCCCTGCGCTGTCTATCTGGGTCAACAATCCTGAGATGTATGCGCATCTCAAGCCAGCCAAGCAAGCAAGAACCAAGGATACAGAATTGCCCGCCCAATTGCTTGCGCCAAGAATGGCTAGCCTGCTGAAGCCGCTGCAAAGAGGAAACACATGAAGGTAACATAAAAATAAAATTAATAAATTTTCAAAAAAACTTACATTTTTTTAGAAAACATTGACTGCGAACTCCACCGGGTCCTGGTCCCCTTTGTCCCCACCATGTTCTATGCCAACTATGCCAATCATGTGGCTAGGCAGCTCTATCTGTCCCCCCAGTCTTGAAGGAGCTCAAAGACAGAATTCACGGGTCCTTCCCAATGACAAGGGTTGCGTTAGCTGGGCTGACGCATTCTGAGGGGCATCTGAGTGGGCAGTTACTGCCTACAAGGATATCCAACTGGTCCTCTTTAACCCAGTGGTCCTCAGTAGATTTTACTGTGTAAACTCCATTGAGCTTGTTTGGGACGTCCCGGAGACGCTCCCATTCAAGATTGTACCAGCCCATCTCTGGTACCATCCAGCTGCTTGCTTCTGCTTTCTGGTAGAGCATACAACTCTTACCTGCTGGAGAACTTCAGGCGTGCGGTAGGAAACTTGGCTGTTGCAGATGCAACAGTTGTGAAGAAGATCAAAACCCTCCTTTCTGACTTCAGGCTGGCCTGGAGTGCCAATAAGACAGGGGTCCCTCAAGCAATGGAGATGACCTTTGCTAAAACCAAACACAAGAAAAAAATAAGTGCAGTATACAATAAGCTGTGTGAGTTTACTGAAGCTTTGCTGGACAAAGGCTTCATCTGGTGGTTTACCTGGGGTTACTATTTTGCTTTGGGATGGCTGCGTCTGTAGAGGACCTGGACAGGGTCCTCCTTGGGATTGACAAGGCCCAGCTCACCTTGGATGGGAATAAGGTCCTCCCAGGTACAACTTAGTGGACCACGTGAAACAAGATGCCCTGATCCTGGCAGGGATTACAGGTTTGCAGCCCTGCCATAGAATCTGCCCCTACATTCCCACCTGACTCTTCTCCCTTTTACTAGCCACCAAAAATATTTTAACCAGGGTGTATCCACTGTCCACAGTGTGGCGGTGGAGGTTGTGCGCCAAACCCATTGCAGGGTGGGTACATACCAAAGGACTCACTATAGGCGCACACAATAAAAATATGATTCCAAAAAATTATATTACAATTTATATTATTTTCTTTATAATAAACTTAAATAATTTTTATTTCAGCAGACCAATTTTGCAAAATATATTGCAGAAACAGTTTTCATAAAAGCATAAAATTATATAATAAAATAAATTGTAACTTGTACAATTTACGTTTAATTTTTTTAAAACTGTTTTTATATTTATTTGATAAAAGTGATATAAATATATTTGCGTAATCCAGTATCAAGCATTTGGGATAACCTCAGATGCCATAATAAAATAATATAAAGTAAAATAAATAAATTACTAACATCCCTTGATGGTCCTGCTGAATGTGATATTGGGCTTGGAAACATCTAAATATAAAATGATAATCAATAAATCTTGAATAGTAATTTAGAGAATTTAAAAAAAGTTGGACAAGCTAAGCCTTTAATTGATTGGCTGTTTGGCAAGGCATGCAGGGATGAACAAATCAGTGTGGCCATAGAATTTAGCCATGTTCTCAGCTGGTAGGGTGTGGATCCCAGCCTACAGAAAATCAAACAGGTCCTCAGTCCCAGTTGGGGTTCCTTGCTTGACAACTTGCTTGAGCCACCCAAAGACTTCCTCAATGGGAATTAGGAAGGACAAATAGATGGGGAGGAAGAGAAGGCGCAAATTTGCTGTGGCCAATTGCTGGGGGCCCACTTCAATACTTGTGTTAATCATTGGGAATTCCTCAAGAATGTGAGCCACCTTGTGGAGACCAACGTTGTTCAACACAATTACATTGGTGAGGCCCGGGCTTGTGAGCCTCAGGTGCTCCTGGACCAATGAGAGGAACAACAAGAAGGTCTGGATGTTGTGAGAACCCAGTATCATTTGATAAATCTCAACCCCCTTTGGACTGAGGAGTGCCATCATCAAATAGGCTGTGGCGCGGACTGCAGCACGTCAAGCCATCCCATCATTTGAGCCTTTTGGGACATAGCCATACTCATTCCGCATAGAAAAGGCAAATGCTGATTTGTCAATGTAATAAAATTTGACTGTCCCCTTGTCTTTAAGGGCAGTGTACACCTCTGCATATTTTTTCTGGGTCTCAACATTGGCTGGGCTGTTTCTGTTGTAGGGAGATATCTGAGCTTATTCCAGGAAAATTGCATTCCCTTCACCAGATGGTAGTAAAAGGAAATAAAAGCCTCAACCCCAAAAGTAGATTTGACCATGGCCTGAATATTTGCCAGTTCAAGATGGCAATCTTGGGTTATCCATTGGTGGATTGCCCATTTGTGCTCCTTGGTGAGCATGGTTGACATGTGCAAGGATTTCTATGCAGAAAGGACTCGGCCAGTATCAATGAACTTATTGAAGGTTGTGCTGGTATACTTGGGATCCACTCCAAAAATAGCTGTGGCTGCCTTTTAGTCATCATATTCACACATGAGCTTGAGCAGGATGATGCATTTGATATCTGGGATGTGCTTCTGAGCGGGCTTAGTAGGCTCAGATGAACTGTGATCCTGATTGGTGACAGGCTTGCAAGGCATGGGCACCTTGTTGTAGAAGGCTGCAACCTTTTTGAGCACTAACTGTCTCTCATTAGTTTGATAGAACTTGGGCTCCTTGTCTTCCTCCTGATTGCCATCACTGACGTAGGGCTTGTAGCTAGTATCAAGTACACACTTCACCTTCTCCAGCATGGCTGATGGGACCAACTCTTGCTGGTACACAATGTTGAACACATATGAAGTTAGTTCTACCTTTGTGTCTCTAAATTTCTTGATGAAGGTAACCTTGGTGGGATTCCAGGTCAGCTTGGGAACCCAAGGGTTTATGCTCCTCACCCTAGCAGCTTGTGCCCCTTAAACTGGCTGTGTCAGTACAGCGTCACTATCAAGCTCTCCTCTCACATCTCCTTCCTGAGTAGGCATTTTTGTTGCACTAACTCTGTTCTTTGACCCGCAGGGGCAACCACAACTGCGGCGCACAACAGGTGCATTGGTACTCTGCTGCTGTGTTCCTTCCATTTTGAGAATTTAATAAAATATTAAATAAAACTTAATTAAGTTACTCCATAATTTTAATTTTTACTTTTATCTGAATATGGTTATTCAATTAATATTTTTCCCACCCAATATCCCAATTATAGATTTTTATTTCTTAATTAGTTGTTTCTGGTTTTACAACGCCATTTTTAGAATACCCAAAATAATTTCCACCCATTTCCCTAGATTTTACGCCAAATTAAGCACCCAACACAATATTTTTAAAATTTATGTTTCAGATCTTGTATCTTGTTTTTGATACCTTGGTATCATTCTTGATTACAATTTATTACACACACTGAGTGAGTGATTTTGTTTACATAGTGAGTTGATATTGTCTGTTGTTTTTGGATTGAGTTTTGACACACTGCGCTTGGGTGTATTTTGTCACTGATTCACATAGTAAACATATGTACACCAAAAGTCAACTCACACCATTTTGTTTGTGAATCAATGTATTTCAGATTGTATTTTAATAGTTAGGCTTTGCGCGTGAGCACTTCTTTGCTGTGTTGACCCATTTTGCCCATTAACACCAAAATTTCTCTGTTAACAGAGTGTATATTTTAACCTGATAGTTGGATTTTGCTTAAATCTGAAACCATTTTGTTTAAATCTAAGGTATTTTTGGTTATTGTCATAGCTTCTAAACCTACTGTAAGGATATTTAATGATATCCTCCCTCTAGCTACTGTTCAGCCAACACTCTTAAAGCTCCTTTTTATCTTAAGATAAATCCCCTTTATTCTAGGATTCTCAAAGGCTTAAACTATATAGACTATCACTTTTTTATAATAAAATAAGTCTACAAACTTTATGTAATCAATACATTGCATCATCCTAAATTTACTTAGTAAAAGCATTAATTTTCAGGTTATTCTATTAATAAAAATTATCAGTAAAAGTAGATTTGCACTTAACCAATCCCATCTACATTCTTCAGCTTCAAAGCCTGAAGTGTTTTGATTCACAGTTTTGACAAGCCAAAATAGGAGGCAAATATTTCACTAAAACATACAGCATTCACACCTTGTGTCCCAAATAAAATATCTGCTTTCTTCAATATTTTGTTGCATTTGGAATCAACTGTTTTCTATAGGAAACAAATAGTAGATTTGTTTTACTGTTCTTTTTTCAATGTTTCTCCTTTTATTTTGTCTATGCAGCAAAACCAAAGCAGAATGTTTCCCCAAAGTGCTTGGTATTTTACACCTTCTGCAATATTTCCTTGGAGAAATTCAGAAACACCTTCTCTCAACATTTCCACATTATGTTCTGCTTCTCTCTTTGCAAATGACCCACTTTAGAGAAATTCTTAACTGCCTATTTCAACATTTCTTTAAATTTTTTGGTATTTTCCATCTCTTTTTACTCACTTTAGAGAAATATTAAAGTATTTCTCTGAACTGTTCCAAAATCAACCTAATAGTCTAGCAACTAACATAGCTATTAAGCATACCATTAATCCCCATAAGAGACTTCCACCTAGGATATGTTATTGGTCCCCATCAGTGAATTCCACCTGGATTACCCCCATCAGTATCTTCTATCTAGCCTATCATAAGAAGTCAAACCTCATGCATCAATCCAGTTTTTACTCATACAAGTAGATAGCTTGATATTTCAGGGGCAAATTAATCAGCTTTAATCTAGGAGACATCTAAATCATTAAGTTCTGCAGCTGTATATCTTTAAACCCACATTAATGATGGTTCTGGGCAACTTATGCTTATAAAGCAAAGATAAGACCTCCTTAAAGCCACCCTTGAATCATAGGACTAGAGAATTTACCCCCTTCTCAGGTAAAGTAGCTCAACTGAATTTACCCCAGTTGATATAAGGACTTCAGTGCTACTTCAGCACATTTATCCCAGGGCAGAACCAAGTTGTATTATTGCCTAGCTATTTTAAGGATGTTTATATTCATTGATAAGCATCCCAGAGCAGCATTTCTATCCTTTCAAAGCACTAATAAGGGGACATCCCACTAATATCACAAGGCATAAAAACCTTCACCAACCACCAAGGCTAGTCAAATCATTAAAACAGCAAACATTTAACTTTATCAACAATCAGCATTTATTTAGCCCAAACACATTGTTTGCCTGAAAATCAGTTCCTTGTGTGGATTATCACACCACCCAATGAGGCCAACTCTCAGTAGGGGGGTGTTGAAATTTCCTGGTTAACTCCCTGGAAAAGCTTCTCAAAAAAGACTGATTTCCTCTCATTTTTACTGACACACAGCAAAAATAGGAAGTCAACTTGATTTTCTAAACAAGGAAACACAAAGCATATAATAACCCAAACCAAGTCAAACTTTATTTGTGCCTAACACATTAGTAGGATCAAGTCAACCCCTACACATTCAAGCAATTGATCAGTGGTTGCTCTTGTTCCTCCTAAGGAAATCACTTAAACTATATAATCTCCCATATCAAATAAAGATGTTATCTAGTTTCCAATAGTCTACTCTTGTAACTCTTCTAATACAAAACAGCTATAATATTATCATTTCACATTCTTACCCAGTAATTTGACTATCCCTCTTGCCAGTTACCCTAAGAGATTAAAGGAGATACTTGTGTATATTTCCTGATTTTTTTTACTTTTTTGCTCCCTTAAGGTGTCCCCTGCTTTCATATATAGCTTTAGCATGCTTCACATGGGCTTATCCCAAAAACTTGCAGGGATTGTGCTATATTTTAGTGCCAAATTCCTTATGAAAAATATCTCTGATCTTCAATAATTAACCTCCTAAGTAGACTAATGGTATTAAAAAGGGTAGAATTATAAGAAATGTGTATATGTAGCTTTTTTATTTGTATAGCTAGTTATCTTATATAGAGAGAAGTAGTATGATATAACCAATTGATGCCAAAACGTAGCTCTTCTGTTAAAAACTAATGAGAAAAGGGGATGTATAGCACATTTTAAAGATATCTTAAGTTAAAAGTCTATACACAGTTTCTTTCATCTTAATAACAGGTGAATATTACTTTAAGATCAGTGAAAAGCCCTGATTTAGGGATGCATAAAAGTATTCAATCTTCTGGACAGGTAACTTTGAGTTTATCTTCTAATTATCATTTGTAAGATAATAATGATCTTAGGGCAATGAGAAAATGTGTGATGGTAAAATTGTAGAATCTACCAAAAACTATTGACTATAGATGCCATCTTTTATTGTCTAATCCAATTAGTGCAGTTTAAATGTAACATATGCTGTGATTGGTTATGATATTTTAACCCAACTTTTGATTTAGATTTATCTTGGATAATTTAACTTAAATAGTATCTGATTGGCTCATTTTAGCTGGTAATTTGTTGATGTCATTAGCTGGAGATGAATTAATTTTATTTTTTTCTTGGGTGAGGTCCTGGCAGTTATCCAATGTAGTGGTGGCTTATAGATGGTTTCTAAACAAAAAAAACTCAACTTAATAATGAATATGGAGCTCTTTGTACTCCTGGTTTAAATTACAGTACAGAACTTACACAGCAGCCTTAATAGCTACATATCCTTGATTATTGGTTAATACAAGCTCATGTAAGGGGCTCCAGGTCAAAATCAACTTTAATTGAGAAACTTGGTGTCAAAACAGTAGGCTCATCCCACCAACAATGTTCTGACTAAGTGGGTTTGTGACCTGCAACCCAAACTTCCAGTGACCTAAGGCCAAACCAGGAAGTTAACTCTGATTGTTAAATCCAACAACATGAAAAGATGATGATCCCTTATGATGGATACCTTGTTTTGGCATTTGATTCATTACCAGGATCAAGACACTCCTTCACCATCCAATTGTGTGATCAAGACAATCATTTTCCTGTTATCTACAATATACAATAACTATATAATCACTATCTCTCAATAAAGAATATTGTCTAGCTTCTAAATATTTTTCCCCTTGTAACTCTGCTAAAACAGCACAGTTACAACATTGGTAGCAGAAGTAGGATTTCCATCCTAATTTATTCCCCAAAATTCTGCTTGTTACCTGTACTTGCTGCGGCCAACAAATCCTTGATAGAATCATGTCTGGCCTCCCAGTGGACTGGACACTGTATGCACCCAGCACTGAGATACCTGATGGTTTTGTCCTCTACCAGAACAATGTGATACCACCTCCTGCGTCCAATGCCCTGTCTGCCCAAGGGTTCTTCCAGGCACCCTCTGCCATGCCCTGTGCAACTGATGAAAATACCATGCCAGTCTACATAGCCCAAAGACTTTGAAGCGCTGCCCTGGAATCCTTTGCTGGGGCCAACAACAACAACACTGCTGCATGGATTCAGTTGGCCTAAAGCAAGCTGGCCCATATGGAATGTCCACAAAATTTGGGATTGCAGAGATCTCCATCTGACTGACTCATTACACTGGCACATGGTGCAACAAGTGGCATGAGGAACACATTGAGAAGGACTGGGATATGTTCAAACAGGAATTCTTGGCAAGTTTTGTGCTTAAGGACATTGCACTCATGATCATACATCAAGTAAAGAACTTAACCCAGACAGGCACTTTGAAAGAGCTTACCCATGCCTACAAGAAACTCTGTCTATGTGCACCCTCTGATATGGCTTTTGACACCCCAGCCAACACCCCATGTACTACAACACCCTCGATTCCCACGTAATGAGGCACGTGAACCTGGACAAAGTGACCAATTTACAGAGCCTGTATTGCAAAGAAAAGAAAGCAGAGCAAACGTCCAACACTCTCCAAAAAGCATAAACTGGGAAACAAGAGAGACCCAAAGACTCTAACCCAGCTGGCCGCTCCAGTTGACCACCCCTGGAAACAACAGCAATAGTACAAACCACAAACCCTCAGGCTCAAATGAACATAGAAACAAGAACAATGGTCAGTCAAACTGTACCCATTTCTGCATCACTGTAACAAAGGGAAGCCAAGAAAAAGGAAAAGCCTGGGGAGAGCATTAAGCAAACCAAGCTCTCCCCACGCAACTCCTGACTTGCCCAATAATGAGTACCACCCTGAGGATGTGGAACAGTGTCTAATGATCCAAGTGCCCTTGGAGGACCCAGTTCTCTACACCATTGCCAGACACCCCAATAAACTGATGTCTTACCCTTTCTGCTTTTGCAGTTACACAGGCTCAGCACTACTGGACTTGGGCACAGATCAAATCTTAGTCAACAGCAGCTTCATGGACAAGTTCAAGCTAACCACTAATCCTTTGCGGATTAAAAACATGGTTTTAGCTGATGAACATCACATTGCCGTGACAAGGGAGGCCGCCCCCTTCTCCATCATGCTTGAGAACCTGCACTCCACCATCCAAGGCCCTGTCATTGACTTTCCCAATTTTGTGATTGAATTGGGTTTGGGTTGGCTGAGAAAGAATAACCCCCACATGGACTGGGTAACCTCGGTATTGACCATCAAAAGCAAAGGCGTCAACCACCAGATATACCCTGAGTCAGTGGAACAACTCCTACACAACCATGTCTTTGTATGTATTACAGAAACCCTGGACAAAAAAGAGAACCTCAAGACCATTGACTGGGACTCTTGCCAGTATGAGATAATACACTTCAAAGATCACCAGGACACCACTACGTCTCAAGATTGCAAAATTGTGGCTTTTTACCCAGAAATCTTAAAGGAAGCGTTACCTGGGTTACTCCCAGAAAAACACATCAAACATTCCATTCAGCTCAAGGGAGCTGTACCCAAAGCACAACCCATCTATTGCTTGATCCCAAATGAAGTCAACGCCTTATGTGCCTACCTTAAGGAGGCCTTGGAGAAAGGACTTATCTGTCCCTCATAATCCCCCTTTGGAGCCGCCATTTTCTTTGTGGCTAAGAAGGATGGCACCCTGCTCCTGGTCACAGATTAACAAGCCCTAAATGAAGTTACCATCAAAAATTGTTGCCCACTACCACTCATTGACAACCTTTTTGATGCCCTGGGCGGTGCCTCAGTCTTCTCCAAGATTGACTTAACCACAGGCTACAACCAGATCTGTATTAAAGAGGAAGATATCCCCAAGACAGCCTTCCACACAATGCATGGCTCATAAAAATATGTGGTACTCAATTTCAGCATGAACAACGCCCCCTCAACCTTTGTGACCTTTATGAACGAGGTGTTTGCCCCCCATATAGGCAAGCATGCCTTGGTTTACCTGGACAACATTATTGTATTAGCCCCTTGGTAGAGCAGCACCGCAAAGCCCTGGAGGCAGTTGTTGCTACCCTGGCACACCATAAACTGCTAGCCAAACCCTCCAAATGCCAGTTCTTCTGTGAACAACTACCCTTCCTTGGACACATAGTCTCAAAAGACAGCATCAACCCTGACATTCAGAAGATACAGGCCATCTGCAAAATGCCACCGCCCAAAGACAAATTGGAACTCCGCACGTTCCTAGAAATGGTGGCCTACATACGCTGTTTCATACCTGATTGCCCCTCTATCCTCCATAACTGGTGCCAAATCCAAGTTTGTATGGACCCCCCAACACAACCTCTGCTTCAGACGTCTCAAGGAGAAACTCACAACAGTGCCTATCCTACAGTATCCCAAAAGAGACGGGAATACCAAATGAAAACAGAAACCTTGGATGCATCCATTGAGGGGTACTACAAATCAAAAATAATAATGGTGACTTCCTGCCTGTAGCCTATGAATCACAAAAGTTGACAGATGGCAAGTTTTGATACCCTATCCACGACAAGGGGCTGCTGGCCATTGTGCACTGTCTTTTCAAATGGTGTTGTTATCTGGAACAGCAGGAAGAGTTTACAGCATTAACCGACCACAAGTTGCTCATATATTTCAAAACCCAAGCAAATCTATCCCACTGTCAAGCCTGCTGGATAGAACTCTTAGAGAGATTCAAAAGCTCATACAATACAAACCTGGTCCAGAACTTGCCATGGCAGACGCACTCTTGCACCTGTACATCTGTGCCACAAGAGGGGAAAATGGGCTTGACGCAGACTGGCCCCTATTGGTACTATGAACAAAAGACAAGGGCTTCCCCCCTGGCACAAGCAACATAACAAAGGAAACAGTCATTAAGAACAAACACTTATTTGCAGACGTGTATGGAACCCTACATCAAAAAATGTCCAACAGAACCACCATCTCTTATGTTCCCACACATCAGCAAGTTGACACCATCCTACACTATCACAGAGACCTTGAGCATACCAAGAGCAGAAACCTATATGAGTTTCTAAAACACAAGGCCTGGTGGTCAACCCTATACCACAATGTCCAGGAAGTTCTAGACCAATGTGAGGTGTGCAAAAAGTTTGCCAAAAGCAAAACCCCTCTGAAGTCAGTACTGCCTATCTGCACGCAATTACCCTTCAAGGTGTGGGCTCTTGACATTGTAGGCCCCATGCCAGGAAAGCACAATTAAAAGAAATATATCATTACGGCAATAAACTTTGCCACATGCTGGCCAGTGGCCCAAGCAGTGAAAACACAAACCAGTAATGACATACAACGGTTCATAGTAAAGGAAATCATCAGCAAGTTTGGAAAGCCAGAACTCCTGATAACTAATGGCAGCAAGGAACTGACCTCCAAAGATACCAACATATACCTCACAAAGAATGGGTTCAAGCACACGGTAACAACACCCTATCATCCTCAGGCCAATGGACACGTGGAACAACTAAATGGCAGCCTCATGCAAGCCTTAGCCAAACTCACTGCCAGGAGACCTGAGGACTGGTATAAGCAATTAGAAACTGTGCTACTTGTGTGCAGAACTTGTGTAAACAGATCCACTGGGAAAAGCCCTTTTGAGTTGGTATACAGCACACAGCCCAATATCATTCAAGCATTATCAGGACCCAGGCTGGAAATTCCAAGCCAGGTCCCCCTCGGTCAGATCCCCAGGTCTTAGCAGTCAACAGTGATCAAACAGAGAGAGAAAACAAGTGTCTAGAAAAGACATTTGTTCCCATCCAAAACAAACATGAGGTTGGTGACAAAGTTTGGGTCATGAATGTTGACAAAAGTAAACTTCAACCAGAGAAAGTAGGCCCAGTGATCATCTTAAAGTTAAACAAAAACAACACTTACCTTATGCAAGGGCTTGGGAAACGTAAGCAAGACAAGGTCTTACCCCATGATTGCCTGAGACCCTGTAAGGCAAGACATAAACAGTGTAAGACCACCCTACCCACCACAGAATAACAGCTAGTCCAGTATGGCGCCTGGGCTCTTGACAACCTCCCTGACAACCTACCCCCAGAGGAGGCCAACCTTCAGTTGGGGGGGGGGTGTCAAAACAGCAGGTTCAACCTGCCAACAAGGCTCCAAGTAAGCAGGTTTGTGATTGCAATCCAATTACCCAGTCACTCAAAGCCAGACTAGGAAGTCAACTCAAATTTCCAAATCCAACAACATGAACAAATTATGATCCCTCACAGTGGATACCTTGTTTTGGCGCTTGATTCATTACCAGGATCAAGCCACCCCTCTTCACCATCCTGCTGTGTGATCAACGCTATCATGTTCCTGTTATCCACAATTCACAATGACTATATAATATCTATCTCTCAATAAAGAATATTATCTAGTTCCTAAATATTTTCCCCATGTAACTTTTCTAAAACAGCACAGTTACAACACTTTATTGGCATATTTACAACATAAAATGTTTGAAGCTTGTGTAGCAACATCTTCTATTGCTCCCTTTTGGGGAATTAACGGCCCAAGTATTTCACCAAAGGAATCACTGAATGACACACCAACTAACCATTAAGTTGGTGGCACTACTATCAGTTGATCATCTATTACAGGGATTAAAAACCCAGATCCTAAGCAGAACATAACTTTAGTAAACCTTGTGACTTAAGAGGAACATTACTCAGATAAGCCCCATGACTGTCACAGTAAGTTTCATAATGCCAGGAAACATTTAACAAAGCTAACTGATTTAACGGACTTGAATCAAACAGTTTATTGCAAATGGGGTTACAGCTGCTCCAGTTTGCTGTTCAAATTCAATTCCCCACTGTAAGTTGACGTTGACAAATCAATGTAACTTAAGGGTCACCAGATACAAGCTTATTAATCAGCATGGTCATCAGAAATTGATCACTTAAGGGTTCTTTGCAACCTGGACTAGATACTCACTTGGCAATGTGGAAGGAATAGGAGCCCAGTATCCAGGTGGTATTGCTTAGTCAATTTTTGATATATATGGGAAAAGCTTTTACTGTTCAACTCTTAAGATTTGAGTCCTCCCTAAATTTTTTTACTTAAATAAAATCATATATCCCTTGGTCTAATTTACATTTTTAAAATGCATCCTGTAGTCAGATTGTTGTGCTACATTCCCTATAATCTGATTCTAAGCTGGATCATTGCTGGAAGATTGAGCCCTGCAGTTGGAACTCTTTTGTTGGCACCTCCCAATGTTAATTCCATGCCTGCCAATCTTGGAGTTCTCCCCCCTGTCTTTGAAACTGAAAATGGTGTTACATCTTAATGTCCTGAATTTTATTCTGAAGATACTTTGATGCTTTCACAGGCTATTTATCTTGGGCTACTTTGGTTAGGATTAATTGTTTTACTTAATCCTATTATATCAATTGGAAATCTTAAAAAATAATATCTGAAGCCACATTGATGGTTAATCATTAATTCTATGTGGAATTGGGTGGTAATTCCCCACTATTTAGAAATGGCTTCATACTATCCCACAATTTCTGTCACAATGACCTCCATGGTACACATGGATGCATGTGGCTTCCCATGACACTATATATATTCCCATATTCATACTCAATAAAAGGCTTATTATCTTCTTAATTTTCCCCTGTGATGGATCCAGGAAATTCATACATGCTTCTTCATTATCCCAGGCCAACTCTTTTACTGTTTGAAAGGGAATCCTTTATGTAAAGCTTCAATTAGCTTGGATTCCAGGAAAGCAATCTTGGCGTTAAACTTGTTGCCATCCGGTGATTACTTCCACATTTTTCACTTTCCATAGTCTTAGCTGCAGACCTTTTTTCATTTCATGCTATTCTTCTTTCAGTTAAAATCCAAAATATAAAGCATAAAATAATAGAGGGGAAAACAGCCATTGTCACACATAAGTATCATTTTTATTAATTATGTCATGGCCTGGGTGACTCCCAGGGGAACCTTTGGTCAAGGGGAAGGGTCAAGCCTGGAAGGCCCAGTAAATGACAGGGGCCATCTGCATCACATAATTGGCAGCAGTAGCCCAAGGACGCCACACTCCCATGTGGGGTATCACTTGTTCAGTGAGCCCCATCATGGTCAAATAGGCAAATCTGAGCTTACTTTAGTCATATGATGAAGCAGAAGGAATGAGAGGAAGTTCTCCTGTGGCAACGCTTATGGTCAGGCTTGGCTGGGCAAGTTGTTGGAGCAGAGGAACACCAGGAAAGGAGGGCGCGGTGCAGAGGCAGGAAATATTCTTGGTCCAGCACTCTAGGAGATGGGGTAAAGGCTGGCGGTGGTTGGTTGGAGGCATCTAGGTGTTGCTCCGTTTCCCAGCGCTGGCGTTGGTACTGGAGGTACTCTCTGTTTGAAAGCACCAGAAGTATAAAATTTGTAATAATGTAATAAAACCCTGCAAATTATAAATTCTCAGTGTGCATTAACCAACAAAGTTTATTAGATGAAGATGTCAACAAAGAAAGGGGATACCAGTGTTCCCAGCTATATCCTGCTGGGAAACTGCAATTGGACTTACTGGCAACTTCTTATTGGTTGTCAATGGGCTATTCTCAAGCTGTGCCCCATTGGGGACTCTTGATTTGTCAGTTAGATGGATCCTTTCATTATTTTTGCCCTGGGGAAGCTGGTAGGGGAATTTTGGTCCATTTGGCAACCCAAGTCCCCAATTCCGGGTTTCAAAGGGTGTGGGCCAATTAAAATCTTTTTTGCTTGGCTTTAGGACGGTTTCCAATTGCCCCCAGTCTTGGCCTTGACCAGGGTTCAATTCCCCACTTGGAATTAAAGTTTCCTTTGGATAAATCTGCGTAATTGACAATGCAATCAATCAGTTGCGTGATTGCTCAATTGCAGGCGTTAAACCTATGTAACATAGAGTTTTTCTGGCCCATTCTGGGCCCTGGCAAATTATTATCATGTTTTCATTATATACCAATTGGGGTATATTTGGCTGAAAACCCCTCTGGTTCTGGAATCACACCTGGATTCCTATCACATAGTTTATGAAATAACAGCATCATCCAATCCAGATCTTTACCAAAAAGATCTTCACACTCTTAACCTATAAAATGTGCTCCAATACATTTCAGAATCGCCTGATTCCTTCCATGGAAATGTATTGTTTTGGCTTGAATCATTCCAGACTTCTGGCCCAAAACCCTGTGGAATATACATATTCCAGATCCAATCTATCATTGTTCCAACTGGGAATCAGCTGATCAATCACAAATGCATAGACACCATTGTCTACATTTAGCTGTTTTCCCATTAACTGTTTTTTTGCATTAAACCCCTATTAAAACACTTTGAAACTCAAACCAGGCGCAGCGCCCAGGAACTTTTCCAGGTAATGCCCCAGTGCCTGAACATTCACTGGGCAGTGCTTTACAAATCAATTAGGTGGCGCTTCTAACCTAATAAATTTGTCAAAACAGCGCTTTTAATCCAAAATTTGGGGGTTTAATTTTGGGTAACCTTAACCAAACTTCTTGACATAATCAAGGCAATTAAAATATAATTAAATCCTCATTAATTATTTTCTAACATATATTAATGAACCTTCCAAGTTAATTAATTTGTTTTAAGACAACAAGTCTTTACTTGAAACAGTCAAGTCCATTTGGCCCTATGATTAAATTCCCATTAATCATATTCCAGGGTATATATGTTAATTAACCTTCCCAGTTAATCAATTGGTTTGAGACACCTAGTCTCATAATCTGAACCGTTCAGATTATTAATTACGGCCCTCAATTAGTACAGCCTATAACAATTCCTGGGTAATCCATTACTACGCTGGAAAGTCTATCCAAGGCCAATCCTATTGTTTTGAATTTCAACCTATGAAATTCATCACAATTCAAACTCATTATGAAACCACAGCCTAATGTGACTTTAGTATGGTCACATCCCCTTTATCTCGTTTATTATACTTCCCAGAAGTATATACACGGCACTTGATAACTGCCTCTATTGAGATATTGGGAATTATATAAGAGTAGTGAGAACTTACAAGGAACAAGATTCCTGCTGATCAATTGCTTGGGCAGGCAGGGGTGGCTCAATCCTACTAATGAGTGAAGTTTAAAATAAGTTTGCCTCTAGGTCAAGTTACTTAGTTTCATATTTCCTTGTTTGGTAACTTGAGTTGCCTTCTGCATTTGGCTTTGAGTGCTAGAAAAGTCAAGTAACATGGGGGCTCTTATGTGGCTCTTTTCCAGGGTCTTTCTCTCAGTTTTGACAGGGTGAGGGCAGATACAATGTCAGGATTATTTGAGGAACCCTTGCTGCCATTTTATTTATCACTGTCAAAATTGGTCACCACTGAGACTGATTACACTTTAACATGCATCCAGAGCTGCACCATGTCAACCTTTAACCATATACCATGATAGAAAGCTGGTTCTGGACTTGGATCAGGGGAAACTTAGGGTTCTGCTGCAGGAGATCAATCTAATAGGAGATGCTTTGTTGTTTAGGGACCTGGGGCCTGCTTCTAATTATTGACCATCCCAATTATGTTCTCCTTGTTCATAGAGTTGTTGAATTCTTTCATCACAGTGGCTCAGGAGGATTTCAATTGGGTGGCAATCTGGTCCCAGGTTGGGCTACACTGGTTGAGTAGCACAATTTTCCTGGAGGATTTATGTGGTACTGTAAATTCAGAACCTGAACGTAAAAATGCGGGATTTTCAAATCCTTGGTCCAAATTTTGAATCACTTTTGCAGGCAACTCAGCTGAGTGAAAAGTGAAATATTAAATAAAATTAACCATTTAATTTGACTTTTTTGGTTTATTTAAATTGGCAATTTCAAATCTCTTGAATAGATAACTCAACTAACAAAAGACAAAACCCAACAAACAAATGCAGGATACATGAATCGGAAATGCAGGATTCTAATGTAAAATTTGAGATTTCCTGTATTTCAGACAAATCATAGACATCATGTAAAACTTAATGAATCTGAAATTGAGGGATTGTCAAATCCAAGAACCAAGTTTCAAATCATAATTGCAAGTAATTTGAAATAAATATAATTTATGGGTGTCTCAAAAAGGATGCCAAAGGATCTAGAGTGGATTTGTGCTGATTCTTTTAGAAATCATAGGCATTCTCAAAAATCTCCCTATTCCAATTTAGGACAGCTAAAATTTAGATCATAATATTCACTGGCTTAACATACATACAATAAAATTGACTAAAATATATACTCCTCTTTTTGAGTTTAGTTTTTTAATAAAAAATTATTATGTCTTCTTCCAACACCAACCAAGTCAACAAGCTGTTCCCTGGCCTTGACAAAATCATGCAGGGCTATGCTAGGTCTCTTAACGGTGAAGCCTCTGTCTATGGCCACTCCCAATCCACAGGCCCCTCTGCAGGCCCCACCCAGGAGTCTGTTCTTTCTCCTGTGTCCTCAAGCATGGCCCTGTTTGCCCATCACGCACAGGCAGCTGCCAACCCAAATCCCTTATCAGCAATGGCATCCGGAACCAGCCATTTTAGCCATGGGGTCACCCAGAGAGCCCAGGACCCCAAAACAGCCAATCAGATGTCATTTACCAGTTCACAAGATGGACATATCCCTCCCCCAGAATACAGCCTGCAAGACACAGAAGAAAACTAATCACTCCGGAATTTTTTTCCAAAATGGTTGAAAAGCAAGGCAAGCTTATGTCACTTGAGGAAATTGCGGCCGCAATGGGGTTTGCAAAGTCCACTGTGGCTGCAACCCTGCAAGCCCACGCCAACTGTGGCCCCCTACCAAGAAGACCCTGACTGGTGCCTGTACTCCAACCAAAGGTGACACAGCCCATCCCCTTATGATGACCATTATGGAACATGACCCGCAGATGCCCCTGGTCCAGGTACGTCTCCAGTTGGGACTCCACAGCATCTTCATCAACAAAAGAACGGTGAATTTGTGGATGCATGGAGTTGTGGTTGCTACTAGAATCTTGTCCAATCAAGTTCTCAGTGGCCCCAGTTTGATGGACACTGACCCCTACAATTCAACTAGTATTAATTTTATCAAAGGAAGGGCAATGAGGGCCTGTAATGACGTAATCTTCCTATCATACGCTAAGATTTCTGCAAGTATCCAAGACTTTGGAGAGAAGCGTATCCAGTCTGACGTGTACAAGTGCGGGCCAATCTTGTAAATTTTTTATTGGGGTTTTATTGGCAGTTTCCTTATTGGGCGTCAATTATTACTTGGCAATATTGAACACCGCAGATGGGTATGCCTACCAGACGGAGCTCAAGGTCATGCTGGAGGAGTGGGCCACATAAAACACTGTCCACACAGTTGTACTGAGTGCTGAGATAGAGCAGCAGGAATGGACTACCCAAGAAATCAGGGCTGAGGTGCATACCTGCTGGTCCTACCCCATCAACTACGCCAACATGCATCTTGCAGATGTATGTCTCTACAATTTTGGTTCTGCCCTCAGGCGCTTAAAGCCTGCCACCTACAACAAACTATGCACACAAATTGATAAGGGGTATGCACTTTTCCCTTCCGCGTCTGTCTAGGACTTATTTGATCTCATCATCTTCTATGCAAGTGATAGTGATAAGTCCAGAAAGGACCCCCATCTCCCCCCACGCCAGTCCATCTGATTTGTCAAGCCAGTATATGTGACAGAAGAAGAATTCAAGCAATTGAAGCAATCAGCTATTGCTGCCCCTTCCCAGTCAACAAACCCTGCCTCCCCAACCCCCCATCAAGCCACCTGCCTTCCAACCCTGACTCCCAAACCACCACCCATTCCCTCCCCACTATCTCTGATGCCGCCTCTCTCACAGGTGCAGATGAAGGCAATGTTCATTCTGCCCATTCCCTCCCCTTCCCGTCCTTTGATTAGTAAATAAATCTTTTCTTTGTGACAACTTATTAAAATTGATATCTCTCTTTTAATTCATAATTAATAATATTTTCGTTTTACATTTTCAACATTTCCCATAATTAATACAACGTTGTACATCTTACAAATAGCTTAAAATTATTAGCATACACATTTTTCATCATTATTAATAAATTAAAGACCATAAATGTAAATATTGCATTAGTATATAGCAATTAGACGTCAACTCTTGATATTTTGATATTATGTGCATAACTCAATGACTTTTTATTAATAAAATTCATTTTAAAATTGGCCTTTTTCATTGTAATTTATTTAAATGGACTGTGTTTATATTGGAGAGCCATTAACGCTTAGTACAAATATTGATATATAGTGCATTTTACAGCCTGTATATTTACCTATTGGTAATAATTCTATAAACTTTTCAGTTAGATTTTGCAAGGTAATAATAATGTAATGTGTTAACAAATTACTGTTTATTGTCATTAATTGGCTGATTTTCTTTGCTGTGGCAATAGTGCATTTTCTGATATTTACGCACTAGTATCCAATTGGTTGGCTTCACATCCAATTGAACAGGCAATAGGAAATCAAGCTGCCACCCTGAGACTGGATGTGGTTGGGGTGGCGGCTTGTTTTCCTATTGCCTGTGCAATTGGATGTGAAGCCAACTAATTGGATACTAGTGTGTAAATATCAGAAAATGCACTATTGCCACAGCAAATCAAATCAGCCAATTAATGACAATAAACAGTATTCTATTAACACATTACATTATTATTACCTCGCAAAATCCAACTAAAAAGTTTATAGAATTGTTATTAATAGGCAAATATACAGGCTGTAAAATGCACTATGTATCAATATTTGTACTAAGCGTTAATGGCCCTAATATAAACACAATCCATTTCAATAGTTTACAATGACAAAAGCCTTGTTTACAATGAATTTCATTAAAAAAAAATGCATTGAGTTATGCACATAATATCAAAATATCAAGAGTTGACGTCTAATTACAATATTTTAATCCAATATTTACGTTTATTGCCTTTAATTTATTAATGATGATGAAAAATATGTATGCGTTGAAGATAGTACTATAAAAACCAGTTTTTTGATGGAATTCAAACAATATGTCAACAATCTATAACTTGATCAACAAATTAGAGGCACACCTGCAAAAGGTTGTTGAGATAGAAAGAAATACCAGGGAAATAGTGACAGGAAAGCTGGATAACAAGGGCCAGCCACTGATCCAGTCAAAAGAAGATGCTCTGGATAAATTGGGAAATATTATAAATTGAAAAGAATAAAGAAAAATTACTTAATCTACAGGGAACAATTTTATCAAGTCTAAAGTTCAACAACGCGCCCTACAATTTGTGGGAGTTCTAGCAGGGGGCCAAAGAAAACAATAAGATCAAACTAATCAAAGGAACAAAAATTCAAAAGGAAATCAACACCAATGAAGAGGAAACTGACCAAATGGAAACAGATGAAAATGAAACACAATCAAGAAGCAGAAGCACTTCAAGAAATACAGAAGCTTTATCAAATGAAAACCAAGAAGAAGCACAAGTAGCAAGAAATATAAGAAAAATTAAGCCTAGAAAAATTAATGAAGAGCATCCAACACTCATGAAGTTCACTGAAGTGGCGCCTGTGGCTGAGGGGGCCACAGGGGAAACAATTAGTAAGTATTTTTATGTTTTACTTATATTTATTTTAGTCATCACCAGGAATGGGGACAAGGTTGCAGAAGTGGTGGCTTTTATGCCAAGTTGGTTCTACGGGGGTTACCAGTCATTGGTAGCCCCTGTAAAACAAATAAATTAAAACCAAATAAATAAAGTAATTCAACAGAATATGAATAATTTTTTTAATGTTGAAGCTCAAGATAGGGAATATTCACCACCTGTGGGGTGCTTGCCATGGATAAGGGAAGTATATGAACTAGGAGCAACTATCAAAATCAAGGAAATGAATGAAATTTGCGGGATATCAAACTGAACTTTGATGAATACATATACAAAAGCATTCAATGATTCCCCTTCACTAACATCAACAAATATGAAAAGAATTTAATAAAAACCAACTTTCAAATAGGAAATGAATATTTGAAATCCACATGTTTCAATGAAGTTTTTAAGGCACTATCAAATAAAGTTGGGGATGTAGTCCTCGAGAATAATTTTAAACCTTTATTTATTTCATTTGCCAAGGCCTGGGGGGCTGATTCAAGTTGGGTGCCCCCCAGAACCCTCTTCAAGTTCAAACAAACGTCCTATATTAATAGGTTAGTGCAAACATTCAAAAAATCATGCATGTTCTTGGAAAAGTAACCTTGCAAAGAATCCACATCGCAGTATACCTGGGAATCCTCCTCACCTTCATATTAAAAACCAACGTCAAAAAGTTGGAGGATGTACCTATTCAAATGGACATTTGCCGCGTAGCCCTCAACTGCCAGAAAACATCACGGGGATACAGGACAGTTGAACACGTCCTCTATGATTCATTTGCATTGGCAACGCTATACGGGTACTATGTGCCCCCCCCCAAAAAAACCTACTAGTCAATTCACTCACCCGCCTGCCTTTTATCAAACGATCAGCAACCACCGGGGTACAGGGCGCCATCCCCATAGCAATAACATCCAGGGTTGTCCACCACGTACAGAAGAGTACATGTATCCAATTAGCTGCATTAGCTTAAAATTTAATTTTGGGGTATAATTCCCCAGAATAATCACATTCCCTTTGCAATTAGCATCCCCCAATAAATATTTTCCCCTTGCAAATTAATTTTTTTTAATTTTTTATATTTTAATACTAAATATTTTTAATACTGAAATATGTACTATTAAAATTTTACTATAAAATTTTTATAACACATATTAAAAATTAAAAATATTTAAAATCTAAAATTTAATATCAAAGTTTTAATAATATGTATTACGATATTAAAATTTTTAATATCAAATATTTTGATATTGGAATAAATCACAATTTAATAAAAATAGCTAAATTTAAAATATTTAAACTTTAATATTTAACTTTTACAATTTATAATTATAATTTTTCTTTTAAAATTTTAATTTTAATTTTAACTTTTAGTATGTAAATTATAATATTAATATATCTAAATATATTACAAGGCATTAGTTAAAATTGCAACCACGTCAAATATTAAAAATAAGTTAAAAATGTTTTGATTTACTAACTCGTTGAGTACAGGTTCATTTATTACATATACAAACAATGAGAATTGAATTTATCCGCATCATGTAGCCTGCTTCACTATTGTTCTAAACAAATGATTGTTTAAAATTTGAATTACCTTTCCCTCATAATGTGATTTGTTAAACATATTCAATATACTTGACCTGCGTCCTAAGTACTAATTAGTAGCAATACATGAAAATCATTGGTGGTCATGTCGTGTGGCTATAGTGGCACTGAAATAACAAGGATCAGATGATGACATGCAAGGTCTGATTTGTGGCTTAAAAAAGCCTTAAGTACCATCAACAATTCACAATTATTTAAATAAAATAATTCTATTTCTATCTTTTTTAATTTATTCATTTGTTAGCGCAACAGTCAATATAATATTCAGTGCATAATAAAAATATATTTTTCATACCTAGTAATATTAATTTTACTTACCTTTTCTATGTATTCTTAAATGTCTATAATACATCCAAATGTCACATTATTATATATAAATAATAATTTTTGAGCCTAAATAAAATTCAAAATAAATAAAAATAAAAACAAATAAAACCTGGAGTGCCCATTTATCTGATTAGCTTGGAGGCCAGGGCTTTTGGGAGGAAGGATTCTGAGTGCTTGTAAAAAGCTGCCACCACATTGGGTGGCATCTCAAATTGGATGACCTCAAGAATATTGAATAGATCCTCAGTGTCCTGAGGAAGGCCTTGTTTCACCTTATTCTTGATCCAACCAAACACCTCCTTGATTGGATTCAGGAATGGGGAATATGGCAGGAGGAAGAGAAGTCTCATTGGACAATTGGTAAGTCAGTGGCTGGAGGTGTGGTTGTTTTTGTCAATGGGGGGAATTTGGACACAACCTGATCCACTTTGTGGAGCATGACATTATCAAGCACAACAATGTTGGTTGTGCTGCTGTAATTTATCCGCAGGTACTCCTTGACGGCTTGGAGAAAATTAAGAAAGGTCCTGCTGTTATGGGAGCCTTTAATCATCTGATACTAGCCCAACCTGCAAGGACCAAGAAGCGCAACCATGGAATAGGTCTGGGAACAGACAGCTGCACAATGGGCTACGCTGTCCTTGGACCCCTTCTCAACCCACCCATGCCTAGACCTGAGTGAGGAGGAAAATGACAATTTGTCAATCTAGAAGAATTGGACATTCCCATTCTCCTTTTGTACCAGATATGTCTCGGCATATATGTGTCAATCCTCAATGGTCTTTTCACTGTTCCTATTTTACAGAGAAACTCTGAGCACCTTCCACAAGAAGCCCAAATCAACCATTGTTTTGTAGACAAGGGTTTTGGAAACAGAAAGCCTGAACTCTGTGGCAAGCATTGATTTGACAGCAAGTGTGTCCAGGTGGCAATCCTTGGCTACCCACTGCTTGATTGTGTCAATGTGAACGGGCTGAAGGAGTTTGGGCTGTCTTTTTGCCTTGGTGGATTCAGCAATTTGCCCAGTATTGCCATACTTGGTGCTGATGTTGGCAATGTATCTGGCCGTGACACCAAATTGGGACGCAATATCTTGAACTGCCATTCCCCTGTTCAAGCAGTTGAGGAGAGCTTCACGCTCACTATCTGTCAACCAACGCTGGCCCTTGGCAGGTATCACAGCATCCTGGCTACCAGGCTTGACATAGGGAACGGGGACCTTCATGTAGAAGGTGGGATGACGCTTGCTTGCAGTGGTGCCGTCAATGGTTGAATACACAATAGGCGCAGATGGCTCAACAGTGGCTGCCAATGGCTTGTAGGTGGTGTCAAAGACGCGGGGCAGGAAGTAGCAACTCTTGGATCAAGAGTGCGGGGCCAGGTGACAACTGGGTAAATGGTGGAGGTGTAAGTAACCTCATTATTCTCAGTGACCCTGGTATAGGAGACTTTGTGGCAGGCCTTGAGAGTGGCTTCTGTCTGGGATTCAGGCTGGTTGATCAGGCTTGGGATGCGGGAGGTGGTTGGCTGACGCTGACACCTTGGGAGGCCTGTGTATTGGCATGACTCCCCTCAAGTTGGGTTCTGGGTCTGTTCTTGGACCCTCTGGGACATCCTTGTGGACAGGCTGCCCCACGGGCTGGTGCAGGAGTAGGTTGGGAATGCAATTGACGGTCCATAAAAATAAAATAAAAATATATATTTTAGATTAAATATGTATTTATTTGGAGTTATTGGTTTAGTTGTGGGTAGTTGTTTTCTCTTGATTTAGCCTTGAATAGTAGCAGATTTTCTATATCCATAATTTGAAGTGAATAATATTGTATACTTTCTGGGTTTGGATGATTTTAGAGTTTAATCACTTTTTACGTCTAAACATGGTTGTTGAGATTGAATTTTTCATTTGTTTTTAGTTGTGGTGGAGCTTCTTGATTTGGGTTGGTGTTTCCTAGTGTGCTTACTGTACATCAAATTTGGATTCCAGTTCCCGCAATTAATATCTGAGTTTACTAGTGACATTCAAAAGTGATTTGAAATTTGGTTCTTGGATTTGACAATCCCGCAATTTCAAAAAACATAGTAAACTTAATGAAAATGGTTGGTGGATTTGAACACTTCAAATCTGATTCCAGTTAATTCATTTTGTCCATTGGAAATATGCAGTTCAACTTGAACTTTTCAAAATGTCTATGAGTTCCTGCATTTTCAAATATTCAAATAAATACTCAAAGAATTCAATTTAATTAAAAAAAGGCCATCCTGCAAAAGTGATTCAAATTTTGGACCAAGTATTTGACAATCCTGCATTTTTACGTTCAGGTTCTTAATTTACAGTAATGATTTGTTGTTTGGGCGTTGGCCTCAGACACCGTAGCCTGATTAGCTGGAGCCATTTGAATATTCAAAGTCAGTTTTTCTAAAACAGATTCACCAATCTGATTGGATTGTTGACTGGTGTCATTTGAAGGGTAAGGAAAGGGAGCAGAGAAGAAATAGACTCTTGGTGAGTATCAACCAAGCCAAACCCATATGGGTCAGGATTCAGGTACAGGTCATCTTCTTTGTTACCCACATCAAAGATCTGGGTGTAAACAGGGGCTGCTGCATATCAAGATGCCCCTCTGCTGACACTTTCTTGGCTGCTGCCTTGCTTGTTGAGGCTGTCAATTTTTTTAAAAAAAATCATTATATAACAAAAGCAACCAAAAAAATTCTAAAAGAAGAAGCTTAAAACTTTACGATCTGAGTTTTATTGTAATCACAAGTCTGGATTCGGACTGTTCCTAAACCATTACACACAAATAAAGAGCCTTGAAAGTCAATAAAAAAGCCTCTTTCCCAAATTTAATATCATTGTTTGGCTGATAAAATGTTCTTTTCTCTTTTAGGATACAAACATTAAGCATCTTGTATGACCTCAGTTTATTTGATTCTTGTAAAACTTTGCTTCTGGGTTGCTCTATTTTTTATTTAGCCCTTCTTTTGATGCCTTGTCTGGATTCTGATAGGAATATAGTATATCTGGTAATAACTCCAATCTATTTCACTTGTTGTATCAAAGCATTTTGTTTGTAGTTTGGAACATGTTATTTGACATTTGATATAACTCTGTATTTTGAGTGAGCATTTATGGTTTCTTGTTTGGCCTTTTGCCAGTTCACTGAAAGTATTCAATGTATTTCAATTAAGGTTTAAACAATATGGACACAGATTTAATAGAAATACAAGTCAGGCAAGTTCCAAAGTTATTTTTGCTTATTATCATAGCTTTTAAACTACTGTATCTGAGTAAGTTAGAAGTTGGAATAAATGTTTAAAGATCTGGGGTTATTAGGGGTGCTTGGGATTGATATATGGGAATAGGTTTAAGATGTTAAAGATCTTGGTTTTATTTAACGTCTGTCATGTAGGTCACCTTATTTAGTGATATTGTTTATACACTGTAGATAAAGGTTTCTTGGGGAATTGCTTCAACTTGGGCATCTTGGTTATAGTAGATGATAGTGGGTTCATCATGGTTCTGGGACTGCACGTGTTGATTGGGCATATAAAAATTTTGGGACTTGTATTGATCAGGCTGAGCTCCAGGATATTGGATTTGCTGAGGGGGATAGTTTGGCATACCAGGTTGAGAACCAGGACGTCCAGTGGGAGATTGGGGCTGGTCAGGTTGAGAACCAGGAAGTCCAGTGGGAGATTGGGGCTGGTTAGGTTGAGAACCAGGAGGTCCAGTGGGAGATTGGGGCTGGTCAGGTTGAGAACCAGGACGTCCAGTGGGAGATTGGGGCTGGTTAGGTTGAAAACCAGGAGGTCCAGTGGGAGATTGGGGCTGGTTAGGAGGAAAACCAGGTTGAACATTGGTGGGCTGGTACTGATCAGGTTGAGATTCTTCTTTGGACTTTGAGGTAGTGTTTTGAGTTTGATTTTCTCCAGGAGACTCCTTATTTCCAACAATCTTCTTGATCCACGCGGCATAGGCAGATACACGGGTGAAGCTGGTGCCAGACTTGCTACACATTTGATCCCCATAAGAAACAACTCCAACTACAGTGTTGCCGTTAGAAACAAGGGGACCACCAGAGTCTCCCATGCAAGCAGAGTGTCCTGACACTGGTGAAGAAGCACATAGATGGGTTTGGGGCTCAAAAATAGCAAAGAGTCCCTTGCAGACACTGTCAGATACGACTTTGAGGTCAAGTGTTTTCAAATTCTGTGATGCTCCTCCTGAATAAACTTCCTTGCCCCACCCGGCCAAGTGCACAGGGGTTCCTTCAGAAACCTTACTTTCACCGAGAGTCAAGTAGTTGGTGAGGCTATGGCTGGGGTCAATTAAGATAACTGTAATGTCAGCACGAAACATCTGCTTGTTGTATTCCTTGTGGGGGTGTACGGAGATTGCGTGCAAGCGTTCAGAAGATTCAATCTCCTGTTGAGTTGTCTTGCCTTGGCGGATGTTGTAATCTTTGGGATCGGTGCTTAAGGTGCAATGGGCTGCAGTGAGGACGGCATTCTTAGCTATCAGGCATCCTCCACACATCTGATTGTTTGCTACAATGCGAACCAAATGTTTGTAATTGTTGGCATCACCATAGTCCCCACCGACAATGTATTGCACTGCCTTGGTTTCCGCTGACTTGGAGTCAATCCGAGAGAAGAAAGCAAGTAAAGATATAAATTTAAACATATCCATCTACTTCACATACCTTTGTTTATATACCAGGGCTCTTGGTCCTTGGATAGATGCCATCTTTAATTAAGATACATGTCCTTGCATCTCATCGCTGATAATCCACTGATTTAGTCCATTGAATCAACAAAAAGATATAAATACTTATACTTGTCGTTACCCTTCCATCCTCTTGGTCAAGATTAGATCTAAATTATATAAATTTTACTTCAACTTCCATTATAAATGTTATTTGATACAAATGGTGTCGATCCGACATCTCTTTCCACCCTTGTAAATTCCAAATTAAAACAATAGTTTACTCACAAGATACGCATAAAGCTGCGGATTTATGCTACTGGGCAATACCCCGCATCCCGAATATGCGATATCGACATATCCCAGTAGTGTGAAGGTAATTGTTGCCATGGTAAGAGGTATTTCCAGTACGAAAATCATCTATAAAAATGAATTTTATTAAGATCGATTCATCACGGGCTGTTTTGCCTATCTTTGGTGCTATTGCCAAACTGTAGTTTGTCTAATTTTAAATATAAAATTAAAAATATTTATCAATGGGACTAGAGCTGCAAGTCTGTCAATCTTTACATGATTCTTTGTGGATCAATTTACATTTAGCTTTTATGGCTTTGTTAGACACGGCCACTGATATCCAATTTAGAGTTTATTTAAAGGGAGATGTAGACTTCACTTCATTATATTATTAACTTAAGTTAACTATAACTCGCCAAAGAATAAAACTTAATTTGCGATCAGCACTTTACTTGTTTCAACCAGTCCGTTCAAAATGATTCAGCAACCAATGGCTGTAGAAATTTTTAGAATAAATAAATATTGGATGCAGCATGCCGATTTGACCACAATTCCTTAAAAACTCGCCGAATGATCTGGCCCATAGCCATTTGATTTGGGTGGAAGGCTGCCAGTTGAGCGAATAAGGTAAGCAACTGGCATCTTGCATCAACAGATAATCTGGTTGGTTAGACGCTGGTATTACGCAATGGTGATCTAAAAGAACCCTTGCTCCTTCGCTTGGATAAAACTTTCGAGGGCATAGATTTTAAGCTTCGCGCTGAGCAGACTGCTGCCTGTATGCAATAACCCGGGCCAATTTTTTGTCGCTGGACAAGTTTTGAGCGGGAGCCAGGCCTAGTTTTACCCGGGCTTGAGGCTTTGAAATCCGAGCGTGGCCGATCAGTCTAAAGAGGGCTAGTACCCCCACCCACCTGTATGGTTATATCACCTGGTTCCAAGCATATGGGTCATTATTTTAGGGATTGGGCCATTTTCTAATACACATGCTGCCCAAGTCGCAGCATAACACAGTTCAATTTTGAAAAAATCAAATTACAAATATTTATACTGTAAATTCAGAACCTGAACATAAAAATGCGGGATTGTCAAATCCTTGGTCCAAATTTCAAATCAAAAATGAGGTGAATTTGAAATAAATATAATTTATGGGTGTATCAAAAAGGTTGTTAAAGGATTTAGAGTAGATTTGTGCTGATGCTTTTAGGAATCATAGGCATTCTCAAAAATCACCATATTCCGGTTTAGGACGGCTAAAATTTAGATCATAATATTCACTGGCTTAACATACATACAATAAAATTGACTAAAATATATACTCCTCTTTTTGAGTTTAGTTTTTTAATAAAAAAATTATTATGTCTTCTTCCAACACCAACCAAGTTGACGAGCTGTTCCCTGGCCTTGACAAAATCATGCAGGGCTATGCTGGGTCTTTTAACAGTGAAGCCTCTGTCTATGGCCACTCCCAACCCGCAAGCCCCTCCGCAAGCACCACCCAGGAGTGTGTTCTTTCTCCTTCAACTTCCAGCATGGCCCTGTTTGTCCATCATGCACAGGCAGCTGCCAACCCAAATCCTGTATCAACAATGGCATCCAGAACCAGCCATTTGAGCCATGGGGTCACCCAGAGAGCCCAGAATCCCAAAGCAACCAATCAGATGGCATTGACCAGTTCCCAAGATGGACACATCCCTCCCCCAGCCAATCAGCCTGCAAGACATAGAAGAAAATTGATAACTCCAGAGATTGTTCTTGAAATGGTTGAAAAACGAGGGATGCTTATGTCCCTCAGGGAAATTGCGGTGCAATGGGTTTTGCAAAGTCCACTGTGGTGGCAACCCTGCGAGCCCACGCCAACTGTGGCCCCCCTACCAAGAAGACCCCAACTTGTGCCCGTACTTCAACTGAAGGTGAAAAAGCCTAACCCCTCATGATGACTATTATGGAGTGTGACCCATGGATGCCCCTGGTCCAGGTCTGTCTCCAACTGGGACTACACAGCATTTTCACCAATAAGAGAACAGTGAATTTGTGGATGCACGGAGTTTAGGTTGCCTCCAGACTCTTATCCAATCAGGTTCTCAGTGGCCCCAGTTTGGTGGATACTGACCCCTACAATGCAACAATCATTAATTTTATCAAAGGGAGCTCAATGAGGAGTTGCAATGATGTCATCTTCTTGTTGTATGTCAAGGTTTCTGCAAGTATCCAAGATTATGGAGAAAAGTGCATCCAATCTGACGTATACAACCGTGGGCCAATCCTGTATCAATTTATTGGGGTTTTGTTGACAGTTTCCTCATTGGGTCTCAATCATTACTCTGCATTGTCAAACACAGCAGACAGGTATGCCTAACAGACGGAGCTCAAGGTCATGCTGGAGGAGTAGGCTACCCAAAACGCCGCATACACAGTTGTACTGAGTGCCAAGATGGAGCAGCGGGAATGGGCAACCCATGAAATCAGAGCTGCGGGGCATACCTGTTGGTCCTACCCCAACAACCATGCTGACATGCATCTTGCAGATGTATGTCTCTACAATTTTGGTTCCGCCCTCAGGCGCTTAAAGCCTGCCACCTACAACAAACTATGCACCCAAATTGATAAGGGGTATGAGTTTTTCCCTTCCGCGTCTGTCCAGGACTTATTTGATCTCATCATCTTCTATGCAAGTGATAGTGATAAGTCCAGAAAGTACTCCTGCTTCCCCCCACACCAATTCATTTGTTTCATCAAGCCCGCATATGTGACAGAAGACAAATTTGAGCAATTGAAGCAACCAGCTCTTGCTGACCCTTCCCAGTCAACAAACCCTGTCTCCCCAACCCCCCATCAAGCCACCCACCTTCCAACCCTGACTCCCAAACCACCGCCCATTCCCTCCTCATTATCTCTGATTCTGTCCCTTTCACAGGCGCATATGAAGGTGATGTTCATTCCGGCCATTCCCTCCCCTTCTTGTCCTTTGATCAGTAAAATAAAACTTTTCTTTGTGACAACTTATTGAAGTCAATATTAAATCTTCCAATTTGTAATTAATAATATTTTCTTTTTATATTATCAATATTTCCCATAATTAATACAATGTTGTACATTTTATGAATAACATAAAATTATTAACATACATATTTTTGTTATCAATAAAAAATTAAGAACCGCAAATGTAAATATTGCATTAGAATAATGCAATTAGACATCAACTCTTGATATTTTGATATTATGTGCATAACTCAATGACTCTTGTTTAATAAATTTACTTTAAACTTGGCCTATTTAATTGTAATTTATTTAAATGGACTGTGTTTATACAGTAGTTTTAAAAGCTATGGCGACAATCAAAAATACTTCAGATTTAAACAAAATCCAACTCTCAGGTTAAAATATACACTCTGTTAACAGGGTTTATTGGCGTTAATGGGAAAATGGGTCAACACAGCAACAAAGGGCTCACATGCAAAGCAAAACAATTCAAAATACAATCCAAAATACATTGATTCACAAAAAAAATGGTGTAAGTTGTTTTTTGGTGTACATATGTTTACTATGTGAATTGGTGATGAAAACACCCAAGCGTGGTGTGTCAAAACTCAATCCAAAAACAAAACACAATAGCAACTCACTATGTAAACAAAATCACTCAATCAGTTTGTGCAATGGGTTGTAATCAAGAATGATACCAAGGTATCTAAAATAAGACACAAGATCTGAAACATAAATTTTAAAAATATTGTGTTGGGTGCTTAATTTGGAGTAAAATATGAGAAAATGGGTGGAAATTATTTTTGGTATTCTAAAATGGATGTGGTAAAACCAAAAACAACTAACTAAGAAATAAAAAATCTATAATTGGGATATTGGGTGGGAAAAAATATTAATTGAATATCCATAAACAGATAAAATCAAAAATTAAAAATAGGGAGTAACTTAATTAAGTTTTATTTAATATTTTTTAAATTCTCAAAATGAAAGGAACACAGCAACAGACTACCCTTACACATGTTGTGTGCCGCAGTTGTGGTTGCCCTCACGGGTCAAAGAATAGACTTAGTGCAACACAAGTGCCTACTCAGGAGGGAGGTGGGAGAGGAGAGTTCCATAGTAACACTGTACTGACACAGCCGGTTCAAGGAGCACAAGCTGCTAGGGTGCAGAGCATAAACCCTTGGGTCCCAAAGCTGACCCGGAAGCCCACCAAGGTTACCTTCACCAAAACAGTTAGAGACAAGGAGGTAGAACTTACTTTGTATGCGTTTAGTTATGTACCAACAAGAGTTGGTCCCGTCAGCCATGCTGGAGAAGGTGAAGCCTGTACTTGATACTAGCTATGAGCCCTACGTCAGTGATGGCAATCAGGAGGAGTACAAGGAGCCCAAGTTCTACCAAACCAATGAGGAACAGTTAGTGCTAAAGAAAGTTGCTGCGTTTTACACCAAGGTACCCATGCCCTGTGTTGTGCCCAACGCCAACGAGCCAATCCCCACCGCTAAAAAGCCCGCTCACAAGTGCATTCCTGACATTAAGTGCATCATCCTTCTCTGGCTCATGCGGGAATCTGGTGATTAAACAGCAGATGTGGCTCTTGTTGGGGTGAATCCCAAGTACGCCTTGAAGACCTTCAACAAGTTCATTGATACTAGCCGAGTCCTTGCCGCGGAGAAATCCTTGCCTGTTTCCACCATGCTCACCAAGGAGCACAAATGGGCAATCTGCCAGTGGATCACCTGGGACTGCCATCTTGAACTGGCAAATATACAGGCCATGGTCAAGTCTGCTTTTGGGGTTGAGGCCTCAATTTCCTTTTACTACCATCTTCTCAAGGGTATGCGCTTTTCCTTGAAAAAGCTTGGGGTATCTCCCTACAACAGAAACAGCCCAGCCAATATTGAGACCCGGAAAAATTACACTGAGGCGTAAACTGCCCTCAAAGCCAAGGGGACGGTGAAATTCTATTATATCAACAAATCAGCATTTGCCTCGTTGATGCGCAATGGGTATGTGTATGTCCCCAAAGGCTCCAATGACAGGATGGCTTGGCGTGCTGCAGTCTACGCCACAGCATACTCAATGGTGGCTCTCTTCAGTCCAAAAGGGGTTGAGCTTTATCAAATGATATTGGGTTCTCACAACAGCTGTACCTTCTTGTCATTCCTCCAATTGGTCCAGGAGCACCTGAGGCGCACAAGCCCGGGCTTCACCAATGTGATTGTGTTGGACAACGTTGGTCTCCACAAGGTGGCTGACATTCTTGAGGAATTCCCAATGATCAACACAAGCATTGCAGTGGGCCCCCAGCAATTGGCCACGGCAAATTTGCGCCTTCACTTCCTCCCCGCCTATTTGCCCTTCCTAAATCCCATTGAGGAAGTCTTTGGGTGGCTCAAGCAAGTTGTCAGGCAAGGAACCCCAACAGGGACCAAGGACCTGTTTGATTTGCTGCAGGCTGGGATCCATACCTTCCCAGCTGAGACCGTGGCCAAATTCTATGGCCACACTGATTTGTTCATCCCCGCATGCCTAGCCAAACAGCCAATCAATTAAAGGCTTAGTGTATCCAACTTTTTTTATATTCTCTAATTTAATATTCAAGATTTATTGATTATCATTTTATATTTAGATGGTTCCACACCCGCAATCACATTCAGAAGATCCATCAATAGATGCAAGTAATTTATTTATTTTATTATATATTAATTAATATGTCATCTTAGGTTATCCCAAACGCTTGATACTGGATTATGCAAATATATTTATATCACTTTTGTCAAATAAATATAAAATAGTCTTATAAAAATTAAACATAAATTGTAAGGTTGAAATTTATTTTATTACCGTAATATTTTATACTTTTATGAAACCCATTTCCACAATATATTTTGCAAATCTTGTTTGCTAAAATATTATTTGAAAAATTATTTATAATATAAAAATATAGTAGAGTATAAATATATTTATTGATATAGAGATAAAATTAAGTGCGCCTATAATGGGTTCAGCGGTATGTACCCACCCCGTAATGGAGGTGGCGCACAACCTTCAACGCCACACCGTGGAAAATGGATACACCCTTATTAAAGTATTTGTGCCTGCTGGTAAAAGGAAGGATGGTGGGGTGAGAATGGAGGAGCAGCTTTTCTGGCGGGGCTGCAAACCCAAAGATGTCAGCCAGGATCAGGGCATCCTGGATGACGTGATTCACCGAGTCATACCCAGGGGGGACCTTCTTCCCGTCCAGTGAGAGCCTGGCCTTGTCAACCCCAAGAAGGACCCCATCTAGATCCTCTACACTAGCACTCATCCCAAAGAAGAAAAGATACCCAAGGTAAACAACAAGGTGAAGCCTTTGTCCAGCAAAGGCTTCTGTAAACTCACACAATTTGTTGTATACAGCACTAGTCTTCTTCTTGTGCTTGGTTTTGGCAAAGGTCAGCTCCATAGCTGCTGGGACCCCCGTCTTGTTGGTGATCTAGGCCAGCCCAAAGTCTGCCAGGAGGATTTTTGTCTTCTTTACGGCTGTTGCGTCTGCAACAGCCAATTTTGACACTGCATGCCCAAAGTTCTCCAACAGGGAAGAGATGGTATGCTCCACCGGGAAGCAGAAGCAAGCAGCTGCATGAGCCTGGCCCATCTCTTTTATATTATTGAATGGGAGCGTTGCCAGGACGTCCCAAACAAGCTCAATGGAGTTTACACAGTAAACTCCACTGAGGTTAACCAGGTTCAGGCAGACCAGTTGGGCATCCTTGTAGGCAGTAACTGCCCACTCAAATGCCCCCTCACCATGCAAAATCCCAGCCAATGCCTCCCTAGACATTGGGAATGTACCATGGATCCTGTCTTCAAGCTCCTGCAAGACAGGGGGGACAGGAAAAGCTGTTTGGCCACATGAGTGGTGTAGTTGGAGTAGAAGGTGGGGGGACAAAAGGAACCAGGACCCGGTGGAGTTCACCATCAACATCTTTCTAAAAAAAGGTAAGTATTTAAGAATTTTTATTAATTATAATTTTTTAGGTTACCTTCTTGGGTTTCTTCCTTTCTAGCAGCTCAGATGCCTTTGCCATTCTTGGTGCAAGTAATTGCGCCGGCAATTTGGTATCCTCTGCCCTGGCACGCTTTGGCGGGTTTGAGGTGGGCATACATCTCCGGGTCATCAACCCAGACGGACAGCGCGGAAAGATTGTATGCCTTAAACTGGAGGCCCTCAACCACAGTTTTTTGAATATTTAGTAAGCGCTCAATTGTCTTCTCTAGGGTGTCTGGCATTTTTGACATTAGTGCCTTTGCGGACACCTTGTCAATTTTGTCCCCAGTGAGGACGGCAGACTTCACTTTGGCTTTGACCTTGCGGTCAATGTCCTTTATTTTGGCAATTGCCAAGTTGAGGTCCTTCAGAAGCTTTTCCAATTCTCTCATTGATTTTTTACTAACCTTTCCATATGTTTTTATAGCTTTTGTCCCAATAAATTCTGTATTATACTGATGCTGTTGCCTCTTTGTTTATTTCTTTTTATTTTCCCATTTACTAAATTATCCCATCTTTTTACCCATTGTGTATATGTTTTACGCTCATCTCAATATGCATTGTTTGCTTTGTGTTGGAATTGTTTCCTTGATTACCATATTATTTTTGGCGCTTGACATAGCCCCTTGTAAAAATAGTAACAACAATTTGGTGATCAGCTAAATTTGAATTAGAAAGTTATAGTGTTAACTGTTTTTAGATAAAGCTGTTACTGATCCAAATTCAAAACCTTAATGATAAAATTTAAGCCAATCAGGAGCCAAGTGATAAAGTGATTGTTGTGACATAAAAGATCATTCAATAATTCTTTGATGCATGTGCGCTAATTAATATTATTGGCTGGATGTTTTGCCATTGTATGACATTGCCACTGTGGTGAGTTGTTGATGGACTAGTGCTAACCCAGCAGCTGATTGGGCACTAGTTCATCAACAACTCGCCACAGCAACAAAGCAAAACATCCAGCCAATTATATTAATTATTGCACATGCATCAAAGAATTATTGAATGATCCTTTATGTCACAACAATCACTTTATCACTTGGCTCCTGATTGGCTTAAAGTTTATCATTAAGGTTTTGAATTTGGATCAGTAACAACTTTATCTAAATAAAATTAACCTAGAATTTTCTAATTTAAATTCAGTTGATCACCAAATTGTTATCAATATTTTCACAAGGGGATGTGTTTGGGTGCTAAAAATATCTGTGTTCAGGATCTAGATACACGACAGTAAATATATGATTTTATAGAAATAAGCTGAACATAAAGAATATATCCAACTATAAACAAAGAGAACACAAACAATTGAAATTCAAAATAAAGATAATATAAAAATAGAAATTTTTTGGGGCCAGGGGGTTTATTGAGGCAGGGAAGAGTGATGCCTAGTAGGCAGAATGGCGCGGGAAGGAAGACGTAGAGGCGGTCCTGGCCTGGGGGGTCTGGGATTGAATGGGTTGGGTTTGCAGGTGGGGGGTGTTGGTGGTGGGGGTAGAGGAAGGAGGATTGTGCATGATAGCTGCCATATACCGCTCATTGTACTCCTCATCAGTCATTGGCTGGATAGGCTGGTAGGTGGCTATGGCACCAGGTGGGAGGCGCTTATCCTTGCATGATTGGTTGCCCATGTTCACATGGAAAACCATTTGCGCAAACAAGTCAGCCACCATTTGGTGACCAAAGAGAAAATTGTGATCAAGGACCCCAAGATAGAGGTTGTTGAAAGCCTGAGGGCGGCGCTCCCAGAGTGTATCTTTAATATTAAAGAACACAAATTCTGCCAGATGGATGTTGGCGTGACCAGCTGGGTACACTGAGGCCTGATGCCCGCGTTGCTGGATGGCCTTGAGGGCAGTGGAGCTTCCCTCCATCTGGTGGCTCAAGAAAACCCAGTATTTGGAATTTGAGCCATCCCAGGAGTCAAGCAATCCCCGAGGATGTGGCCCTATGAGTACCCATTGATGAAATCAGGGTTTGTCCAAAAGTAGACAAAACCCATGGCTGAAACAGCCATAAATGCACCAATGAATGTCCCCTTTTTGACCTTCTTCCTTCCATTCTTGGTGATGGCTTTTCCATGCTCACTGAAATTGTCAAATGCAATTGATAACTTGTAGTACAAGACAAACATGATGTCATCTGTTAGACTTTTCAAGCATCTGACCAGGGTTGATTTGATTGTGTTGTCATATGAGGAATCCTCAGCGCCATCCCATTGGTTGCCGGCAAAATTTGTAAGAACCCTAATTGAAGCCACCTTTCTGTGCATCCAGAGCTGCACCATGCGCCCAGACACCCAAATGCCATGGTGCGCAAGTTGCTTCTGGAGCTGGGTCAAGGAAAGCTTGGGGTCCCGCTGGAGGAGGTCAAGCATTATTGGGTATGTCTCATTGATCTGGGACTCTGTGGCCTTCTTTGGCTTCTTGGCTGTCCCAATCAGATTTCCCTTATTTATCAGGTTGTTGAATTTCTGCATGACAGTAGCCAGGGTGATTTGTAATTGGCTGGCTATCTGATCTCAGGACAGACCCTGCAGGTTGAGTGCCACAATTTCCTGAAGAATTTGGGCAGTGATTATTCTGTGTTTGGGGCGCTGGGAGGCGGGAGCTGAAGCCTGATTGGCTGAGGGGGGGGCAGGTTGGGCGTTTGGCAGGAAGTTGTTCTAAATCAAGGTTGCCATCATGATTGGTTGGTTGATGGGCAGCTTGTGCAGGGGTGGGTGTGGGAGCAAGGGCAGAGCTAGACGCTAAGTGACTCTCAAACAAGTCAAAGCCATATGGGTTGGGGGACAGTAACAGGTCAGCTTCCTTGTTACCTGCCTCAAAGGCTTGGGTGTAAACAGGTGCCTCCACGTTCTGAGCCTTGCCTCCATTGAAGCTGGTCTGGCTGCTGCTGGCTTGGCTGCTGGCACAGTTGAAGATGTTGCTTGTAAAAACCATTGTAAAAAACCTAGGATAAAATCACTAAAAGTAGACATTTTAAAAATTAATAATTTATTTTTATTGTAATCTTGAGCCCATATTTGGAAGGTTCTCAAAACAATTTCATACAAATCTGGAGCCATTAAAATGAATAAGATGCCTCTGTTCCTAAATTAGATAGCTGTTGATTGGCTGTTATACTTTTATTTTTCTTTAATTAGGCTGCTCATACTACACATCTTGTGTGAGTTCATTTTGTTTTGTGCTTGTGTAATCTTGCTTCTATATTGCTCAAGTTTCATTTCATTTTAGTTCTTCTGTTAGTGCCTCATATGAATCCTGATTGGATTATAATATACTCTAGAACAGCATCCATCCATTTCACTTGTTGTGTCAGTTCATTTTGTTTGTGGTTTGAACTACACTGCTTGATGTTTGCTTTAATTTTGTGTAATGGGTTATTGAAATTTTGTTTTTGGTTTGACAGTTCATTTATTAACCAAAAATATTTAAATTAATTGAATCCTGAATCTTGCGCAACTTGAATTTTGTTTAAATCTGAAATCATTTTGTTTAAATCTGAAGCATTTCCGTTTGTTGCCATAGCTTTTAAAACTACTGTATAAAAGAGCCATTAACACTTAGTACAAATATTGATACATAGTGCATTTTAAAGCCTGTATATTTGCCTATTAATAACAATTCTGTAAACTTTTTAGTCAGATTTTGTGATGTAATGATAATGTAATGGATTAATTAATTACTGTTTATTATCATTAATTGGCTGATTTTCTTTGCTATGGCAATAGTGCATTTTCTGATATTTACGCACTGGTTTACAATTAGTTGGTTTCACATCCAATCACACAGGCAATAGGAAATCAAGTTGCCACCCCGAGACCAGATGCTGTTGGGATGGCAACTTGATTTCCTATTGCCTGTGTGATTGGATGTGAAACCAACTAATTGTAAACCAGTGCGTAAATATCAGAAAATGCACTATTGCCATAGCAAAGAAAATCAGCCAATTAATGATAATAAACAGTAATTAATTAATCCATCACATTATCATTACATCACAAAATCTGACTAAAAAGTTTACAGAATTGTTATTAATAGGCAAATATACAGGCTTTAAAATGCACTATGTATCAATATTTGTACTAAGTGTTAATGGCTCTCTAATATAAACACATTCCATTTAAATAAATTAAATTAAAAAGGACCAGTTTACAATGAATTTTATTAAACAAAATGCAGTGAGTTATGCACATAATACCAAAATGTCAAGATTTGACGTCTAATTGCAATATTCTAATGCAATATTTGCATTTATAGGTCTTTAATTTATTATTGATGATGAAAATATTCATGCATTGAAGGTAGTACTATAAAAATCAGTTTTTTGATGAAATTCAAACAAAATGTCAAATATCTACATCCTTATCAACAAATTAGAGTCAGCCCTCCAAAAGATTGTCAAGCTTGAACATAACATAAGGAAAATTGTGGTAAATCAACTGGGAAATGAGGGAAGGGCCTTGGTCCAGCAAAAAAAACCGCAAAAAATAGCCTGGGAACAATAGTCAACAAAAAACACAAGGAAATAGTTTTAAATCTTCAAAAAGAAATACTCAAGCGGTTAGATTTCAAAAGTGGAAGTTAAAACTTGTGGGAATTAATGAAAATCAACAGAAAAAATACTCAAAAAATCAAACTGATTTAAGGAAATGAAAGCTCAAAGGAAATTAACACAAATGAAGAGAAACCAAGCAAATGTAAACAGATGAAAATGAAGCACAATCAAGAAGAAGAGCTACAATAAACAATGAAAATGTGTCAAATGAAAATCAAGAGGAAAAAAAAGTAGCATGAAAAATAAGAAAGATCAAGCCCAGAAAAACAAATGAAGAGCAGTCAACGCTCATGAAGTTTGCTGAAGGGGCGTCTGTGGCTGAGGGGGCTGCAGGGGAAACAATCAGTAATTCTTTTTATGTTTTACTTATATTTACTTTAGTTATAACTAGGAATGGGGACAAGGTAGCAGAAGTGGCATCTTTCACAACAAGTTGGTTTTACGGGGGTTACCAATCACTGGTAGCCCCTGTAAAGCAAATAAATAAAAATGAAATAAATAAGTAATTCAACAGAATATGAATAATTTTTCAAATATTGAAGCTAAAGATAGGGAATATTCACCACCTGTGGGGTGCTTACCATGGTTAAGGGAAGCATACAAATTAGGATCAAATATCAACTTCAAAGAGATGACTGAAATTTGCAGGGATATCAAAATAAACTTTGATGAATATATTTATGAAAGTATACAATGATTTCCTTTTCAAATATCAATGAATATGAAAAAACTTAATAAAAACCAACTTTCAAATAGGAACTAAATATCTTAAAAGTGAAATTTTTAATGAATTATTCAAAGCATTATCAAATAAAGTTGGGGACACAGTCCTTGTGAATAAGTTTAAACCTTTATTCATTTTGTTTGCGGAGGCATGGGGGCAGATACAAGTCAGGCGCCTCCTGGTACAATATTTAAATTCAGTCAAATATCCTATATAAACATATTAGTTCAAGTGTACAAGAAATTGTACATGTTCTCCAAAAATATACCTCACAAAGGATTCACATTGCAGTATACCTAGGAATCCTACTACATTGTATATTAAAAACCAACATCAAAAAGTTGGAGGATGTACCTATACAGCTCAATATATTCTGATTAGCACTAGAACGCCAGAAGACACTGTGGGGGTATAGGACAGTTGAGCACGTCCTGTATGACTCCTTTGCATTGGCATTGTTGTATGGGCACTATGTGCCTCCCAAAAAGAATCTGCTGATTGATTTGCTTACCTGCCTCCCTTTTATTAAGCGTTTTGGCAACCACCAGGGTGCAGGGCACCACCCCTCTAGCAATTGCATCCAGGGTTGTCCACCACGTACAGAAGAGTATGTGGATCTAATTAGATGCATTAGCTGAAAATTTGATTTCAGGGTATAATTCCCCGGAATAATTGCATTACATTTGCATTTAGCAACTCTCTAATAAATTATATTCCCTTGCAATTTAACTTTTTAATTTTTATTTTTTATTTTAAATAATAAAATTTAAAGTTTTAGAATTTAAAAATTTAAATTTTAATATTTAAATTTTAATATTTAAATTTTAATATTTAAATTTTAATATTTAAATTTTAATATTTAAACTATAATATTAATATATCTAAATGTATTATAGAACATTAGTTATAGTTGCAACCACGTCAAATAATAAAAATAAGTTAAAAATGTTTTTATTTACTAGCTTGTCAAGTATGGGTTCATTTATTATATAGCTAAACTTTGAGAACTGAATTTATCCACATCATTCTGCCTGCTCCACTTATATTTTGAACAAGTGATTGTTTATAACTCAAATTACTTTTCCTTTTTAATATGATTTGATAAATAGATTTGCTATGCTTAACCCGCGTCATATATACTAATTAGTTTGATATACATGAAAATCATTGGTTTTTATGTCGCGTGGCTGTAGTGGCACTAAAATAATAAGAATCAGGTGATGCCTCACTAGGTCAACTCTGTGGTTTTTAAAATAAAAGTCAATGGTACAAAAAAGGGCTCACAATTATTCAAATACAATTAATCTATTTTTATCATTTTTGATTTTTTATTTGTTAACTCTACAGTCAATACACTATTTGGTGGATTATAATAAAAGATACATATCTCTATATCTAGAATAATTAATTTTAATTATATTTTTACTAATTCTTATATGTCTATAATACAATTCAACATTGTGTCATTATATATAAATAATAATTTTTGAGTCCTAAAAAAAACAAATAAAACCTGGAGCACCCATTTATCTGATTGGCTCAGAGGCAAGGGCTTTGGGGAGGAAGGTGTAAGAGAGGGGGGCTAAACTAACTAAGTTTGGCTCCCATCCTGGGGGAAGGACCCACCAGGACACCATCCAGTGCAGGACTGGTATGGCCGCTCAAAGGGGCGTCCATAGAGAGGACAAAGCAGATAGCCAGGGAAAATAATAGTCCAAACCCATCATAATCATTCTGCCAAGGAGCCAGGGAGCGCGCTTGGGGGAGGACTCTTGAGTACCCAAGCCTTCTTCTGGGACCAAGACAATTGTGTCCTCATAAAGAGAGGTATAGGGCAGGGCACATCTGGGGAAGTAGTGGGAGTGGTTCCAATGACAGGGAACTCAAGATTATCTCAGGCAAGACTTCTCACAACATTCTCACTAGTAGTGTAGATCTCCTGAGTGCATGTGGGAATGTCTTCAAAGATATTTAAAAACTGGTCAGGTTTGGTACCAACATGGAGAAAGGAATCTGAGATTCGGTCCCAAAGATCTGGGGAGGCAGACCATATCATTACCAAGGCTGGTGTCAAGGTAAAAACCACAAACTTGAATAGGGGCACCAACATTCTTAGAAAACTGAAGCAAAATGTTCACCAAAGACCCATATAATTTTGTAGGATATTGGTTTTCAGGCTAGTATAAGAGACTCTGCGGTAAGCAGATGGCTCTAAATCACAGAGAATGGGTTGGGAACAGCAACCAAAAGCAAACAGGTTGGAAAGTGTAACAAAAAGCTTTATGGAGCATATATGAAGCGTAAAAGCAAGAGAAAGTGAAGCAAAAACAAAATCAAACTTAAAATAGGTAATTATATAGAAATTATTACTAGTTTTTAAAATCAATTCAAATGCTTTAAAGTGAAAGGGGTAAGCTTTAACCTGAACGTCAATGACGTAGATAAGCCCTTCAGGAAGCTGCTGGAGGACCCAAAAGCAAGGGGATAAGGTAAGGAAGGACATAGCTTTTACTAACACTTTAGAAAATAAAAAGGACCAAGAAAAGGCCCCCAAAATCAACTAGAAAATATAGGTTTTGCAAAGTCCAAACTTTATTTGTAAGAATGAGCAAGCAGGGGACTGAAAGTCCTCTGTCTTGCTTTAAAGGAGGAGTTTAGAATTCAGGGTCACCTGACCCAAGGCGCGGATTTGATTGGCTGCAGGAGAAAATTTGCAAGGTGAATCCAGTTAGTTGAAGGGTTTTGCAATAATTTCCAACTTTGACTCTGATTGTCTGGCATTGCTGGGGTGATTTGAATCAGCATTCAATCCAGTTGGATTGAAATTTGATGAATTAGCACTAGTGCAACCTGATTGTTTAGACTTAATTTCAATTGCGGTCAAGCCCAAGCCAAAAAATAGTCCAAATTAATCAGATATTCCTCCAAAGTGGGAACTGAGTTCAAAACATTGGTATTTACCACCTGGGAAGGGTATGCTAATAAAAATCTCTCATCAGTTGTATGGGCTAAATCCTCAAGGGAATTAAGGGGCTTGGCTGGCTTCTGAGGATATTTATTGGTGCAATGTGGGAAGATTGTCCTACCCAAGGCCAAATGGGGGAGTGACTTTACAGAAGGATTCTGAGTGCTCATAGAAAGCTGCCACCACATTGGGTGGCATTGCAAAGTTGGCTAATCCCAAGAATATTGAGGAGATTATTGGTGTCCTGAGGGAGGCCTTTCTTCACCTTATTTTTGATCCACCCAAAGACCTCCTCAATTGGATTCAGGAATGGGGAATATGGAAGGAGGAAGAGGAGTCACATTGGAGAATCAGTAAGCTGGTGGTTGGAGGTGTGGCTATTTTTGTCAATGGGTAGAAACTCAGACAAAACCAGATCCACTTTGTGGAGCCCGACATTATCCAACACAACAATGTTAGTTGTGCCGCTGTAATTGATCCAGAGGTATTCCTTCACAGCTCAGAGAAAATCAAGGAATGTCCTGCTATTATAGAAACACTTGATTATCTGGTATTGATCCAACCTGTGAGGACCAAGAAGCGCTACCATTGAATAGGTCTGGGAACAGACAGCTGATTGATGGGCTACACTGTCTTTGGAACCCTTCTCAACCCACTCATGCCTAGACTTGAGTGAGGAGGAAAACAATGATTTTTTAATGTAAAAAAGTTGGACATTTCCTGTCTTCTTGAGAGCCAGATAGGTCTTGGCATAAATGTGTCAATCCTCAATTGTTTTTTTACTGTTTCTATTGCAGGAGAAACTCCAAGGACCTTCCACAAGAAGCCCAAATCAACCATTGTTTTGTAGACAAGGGTTTTGGAAACAGAAAGCCCAAACTCTATGGCCAGCATTGATTAGACAGCAAGTGAGTCCAGGTGACAATCCTTGGATACCCACTGCTTGATTGCATCAATGTGTATGGTTTGAAGTAGGCTGGGCTGCCGCTTAGCCTTGATGGATTCAGCAATTTGCCCGGTGTTACCATACTTGGTGTTGATGTCGGCAATGTATCTGGCTGTGACACCAAATCAGGACGCAATATCCTGGACCGCCATTCCCCTGTTCAAATAGTTGATGAGAGCATCACACTCACTATCTGTCAACTGACACTGGCCCTTGGCAGGTACCACAGCATCCTGGCTACCAGGCTCAACACAGGGGATGGGGACCTTTGTGTAGAAGGTGGGATCATGCTTGCTTGCAGTGGCACTGTCAATGGTGGCATAAGACACAGGCACAGATGGCTCCTCAGTTGTGGCCAATGGCTGATAGGAGGTATCAAAAATGCGGGGGAAGGAAGTAGCAACTCTTGGGTCAAGAGTGCGGGGCCGGGTGACAACTGGGTAAATTGTGAAGGTGTAAGTAACCTCAGTGTTCCCAGTGACCCTGGTGTAGGAGACTTTTGTGGCAGGCCTTGAGAGTGGCTTCTGTCTGGGATAAAGGCTGGTTGATCAGGCTTGGGATGTGGGAGGTGGTTGGCTGGCGCTGACACCTTGGGAGGCCTGTGTATTGGCATGACTCCCCTTGAGTTGGGTTCTAGGTCTGTTCTTGGACCCTCTGGGACGCCCTTGTAGACAGGCTGCCCCACGGGCTGGTACAGGAGCTGGTTGGGAGTGTGATTGACAGTCCATAAAAATAAAATAAAAAATAAATTTTAGATTAAATATGTATTTATTTGGATTTATTAGTTTAGTTGTGAGTAGTTATTTTCTCTTGATTTAGCCTTGAATAGTAGCAGATTTTCTATATCCATAATTTGAAGTGATTAATATTGTATCCTTTCCAGTTTTGGATGATTTTAGAGTTTAATAACTTTTTATGTCTAAACATAGTTGTTGAGATTTAATTTTTCATTTGATTTTATCCAGAGTGGAGCTTCTTGATTTGGGTTGATTTGTCCTAGTTTCTTACTGTACATTCAATTTGGATTCCAGGTTCCTGCAATTAATATCTTAGTTTACTAGTGGAATTCAAAGTGATTTGAAATTTGGTTCTTGGATTTGACAATCCTGCAATTTCAAAAAACATAGTAAACTTAATGTTAATGGCTGATGGATTTGAACGCTTCAAATCTGATTCCAGTTAATTCATTTTGTCCATTGGAAATATGCCGTTTGACTTGAAATTTGCAAAGTGTCTACAAGTTCCCGCATTTTTAAAAATTCAAATAAATACTCAAAGAATTCAATTTAATTAAAAAAGGGCATCCTGCAAAAGTGATTCAAAATTTTGACCAAGGATTTGACAATCCTGCATTTTTATGTTCAGGTTCTGAATCTACAGTGTGTAAAACAGTAATAACTCAACAAAAATTATATATTTTTTAACATTGTAAACTATCAAAATAAAGCTAATAACCTTATCTTTCTATTGGTGTTAAAATATTAATATATATAATATATTAATATTAAAGCAAAAGCAATTTAAAAGGCATATGTCATATTTTATTATATTATATTATATTATTTTGATAATGAAATAAAATAGATTGCTTTAAGCTTAAAAAAGTTGATTTTTCATTTTCTATTATGTTGTAACATCTTTGTTTAATCCCTCTTGGGGAATTAATGCCCCAATTATATCACTGAATGAGTCACTAAATGACCTACCAACCAACCAATAAGTTGGTGGCACTACCATCAGTTGGCCATCTATTATGGGGATCAAACAATCCAGATCCTAAACAGATGTCAAGGATCCAGTATTGGGTGGCCAGCCTGATATTTTCTGGGTTAATTCAGGCTGGGTTTTTTACAGGTAGAGCCCACCACAAGAGAGGAGCTAACTTAAAAAGGTAGGAGAAGGACTTCCCCACCCAGGACCAACAGCTGGCAGCTGGGATTATAGTGTCAATCACCCCTGTGAGGATGATATACACAATCCCAAATAGCTTAACCATGTGGTCATTTGGGAGGTCAGGTGAAGAGGCAAGCATAGGCTTGGGGGTCTTAGGCGGTTCCATGTGGAGGTTGTAAACAAGAAGGTAGGTGAAACTTTCTCTAAAAATTTTGGGTGTTGAGAATATCCACAGGCCTTGACAATTGTATCTAACTGCAGATTGAATGCGGGCTAAAGGATCTAGTTCAAGTATTTTCTCTGGGGTATAGTGCTTATATTCAGGCTTTAAAGGATAATCTGTGAAGTGGACAATGCCAAAGGAAACACCTAGAAGACAGAAATCTGCAGGCAGAGAGGCAGGAGAACCGGAAGATCTTGTACTGAATTGATAGATGGCAAATACAAAATAAGGCAGTAGCTGGGTAAGCCAAAATAACATAACCTTTATTCAAAAATGGCAATAAGGTTTGGGCGCGGCATCTATAGGCATATATAGCATCCTTCCTCCAAACTTAGCATTTTCCATGAGGGTTTCTTCAAAATATTGGGAAAAATGTGGGTGGGTGGCCAGGAGGCCCGGGTGCAGGATTGGTGAAATGGCACCTTGGCTGGTGTCAGGAATGAAGTATGGAAATAAGATTCCATGAGCCACCAGAACTTCAAACCATTGACTACTCCAATTATCTTATAATTCATCCAAGAAGATTCAGAAAGAGACAAGACAAGATAATTCATAAGACAAGGACAGGAGTGAAGAGCCATAAGATTTATTGAAGCACCATAAGGAGAATGATGGATAAGGGTTAATAGAAAGGGAAAGGGAAAGGTAATTTATACTCATCAATTCTTGAATGAGAGGGGTCAAGTATGCTACAAGAGGGATATAGCATTTTGAAGGTATATCAGAACGTGTAACAGTGGTTCAATAATGACACCAATAGATTCCTCTTGGTGTCAGCTTTCAGGAAGGCCTTTAAACTTTGATATTGGTTCTTTAGCCGCAGAGATATGATTTTTTTGAGGATCAGCAATTATACGCAAGAGGATAGATAGTTCAAAAGGTATTTGGACTGCAAAAGCACTCATAAATGGCACAATTGAATTAAGTTAATATAAAAACCTATTTCAAATCGAGTTTGAACATGATAAAATCAAGTAAATTGATATAAAATGTTGTCAGGATTCTGTATCCTGAAAGCTTGATGTTCTCTCATTGATTGGAATGTCCAAATTGGTCACTTAATTTTCATAATTTTGGGCTGTGGTTACAGGGATGGGCCTAAAGCCCGTGTTTTCCTTTGGTGATTGAATCTGATCAGTTACCCAAGAGGACTTCAAGTTCATGAAGTTCACAGAGGAACTTTCTCTGCCTCCATTAGGCAATTTGAGAAGCTCCTCCTTGGGTACCACCATAGCTCAACTTGCACTGGTATTCTGACTTCAGAACTTAGCAGGGGCTTCAGCTTGCAGAGGCTCAGTCTCAAGAAAATGCGGGCAGGCGGCCTGCAGGGAATCAAGGTCAGGGTTCAAATCCCACTCCTGGGCCCAGGTTCCTAGGGGAAAAGAATTTTCAATCCTGACAACAGAAAACAACTTGAATAAGCCTCAGGACTTAAGAAGAACATTACTCAGATAAGCCCCATGACCTCCATGACATACATGAATGACATGTGGCTTTCCATGATATTATATATATCCCTATATTCATATTCAATAAATTATCATTCTTTTCTAAATTTTCCCCTTTATCTTGTTCATTATACTTCCCAGAAGTATAAAATTTACAAATACATACTTTTAATTTTGATAAAATTAAAGATAAGATCAAGAGGATTATTTCCGCATTTTATTTTATTTAAAAAGCTTAATTATTTAGGATTTTATGGTAGTTTTAAGTTAAGACATTAATTTATTTGCTGCTTAGATGAATTTTAAGGTTCAAGTGAAATGTGAACCTCAAATTAAGTATTTTTTAAACACAATTCTTTAGTACTGTGAATTCAGAACCTAAACATAAAAATGCTGGATTGTCAAATCCTCGGTCCAAATTTTGAATCACTTTTGCAGGATGGCCTTTTTTAATTAAATTGAATTTTTTGAGTATTTATTTGAATATTTGAAAATTCAGGAACTCATAGACACTTTGCAAAGTTCAAGTTGAACTGCATATTTCCAATGAACAAAATGAATTAACTGGAATCAGATTTGAAGTGTTCAAATCCATCAACCATTTTTATTAAGTTTACTATGTTTTTTGAAATTGCGGGATTGTCAAATCCAAGAACCAAATTTCAAATCACTTTTGAATGTCACTAGTAAACTCAGATATTAATTGCAGGAACTGGAATCCAAATTTGATGACAGTAAGCACACTAGGAAACACCAACCCAAATCAAGAAGCTCCACCACAACTAAAATCAAATGAAAAATTCAATCTCAACAACCATGTTTAGACATAAAAAGTGATTAAACTCTAAAATCATCCAAAACTGGAAAGGATCCAATATTATACACTTCAAATCACAGATATAGAGGATCTGCTACTATTCAAGGCTAAATCAAGAGAAAATAACTACTCACAACTAAAATAATAAATCCAAATAAATACATATTTAATCTAAAATGTATTTTTTATTTTATTTTTATGGACTGTCAATCACACTCCCAACCAGCTCCTGCACCAGCCTGCGGGGCAGCCTGTCCATGTGGGCATCCCAGAGGGTCCAAGAACAGACCCAGAACCCAACTTGAGGGGAGTCATGCCAATACACAGTCCTCCTAAGGCGTCATAGCCAGTCAACCACCTCCCACATCCCAAGCCCAATCAACCAGCCTGAATCCAAGACAGAAGCCACTCTCAAGGCCTGCCACCAAAGTCTCCTATACCAGCGTCACTAGGAACACTGAGGTTACTTACACCTCCACTGTGTATCCAGTTGTCACCTGGCCCCGCACTTCTGATCCAAGAGTTGCCACTGCATGCCCCTGCGTCTTTGACACCTCTATGAGCCATTGGCCACCACTGAAGAGCCATCTGCGCCTGTATCATGTGCCACCATTGACAGCACCAGCGCAACCAAGCGTGATCCCACCTTATACACAAAGTTCCCCATCCCCTGTGTCAAGCCTGCTAGCCAGGATGCTGTGGTACCTGCCAAGGGCTGGCGTTGGTTGAAAGATAGTGAGCGTGAAGCTCTCCTCAACTGCTTGAATGGGGGAATGGCAGTTTGGGTAATGCATCCCAATTTGGTGTCATAGCCAGATACATTGCTGACATCAATACCAAGTATGGCAACACCGGGCAAATTGCCAAATCCACCAAGGCTAAGCGGCAGCCAAAACTCTTTCAGCCTGTGCATATTGACACAATAAAACAGTGGGTTACCAAGGATTGCCACCTGGACTCACTTGTTGTCCAATCAATGCTTGTCACAGAATTCAGGCTTTCTGTTTCTAAAACCCTTGGTTACAAAGCAATGGTTGATTTGGGCTTCTCCTGGAAAGTACTGGGATTTTTTCTGTACAACAGAAACAATGAGAAGACCATTAAGGATTGACGCATTTATGCTGAGACATATCTGTCACTAAAGGAGACTGGGAATGTCCAGTTCTTCTACATCAACAAATTGTCATTTTCCTCCTCACTCAGGTCTAGGCATGGGTGGGTTGAGAAGGGGTCCAAGGACGGCATAGCCCATTGTGAAGCTGTCCATTCCCAGACCTATTCCATAGTAGCGCTTCTTGGTCCTTGCTGGTTGGACCAGTATCAGATGATCAAGGGTTCCCATAATAGCAGGACATTCCTTGATTTTCTCTAAACTGTCAAGGAGTATCTACGGATCAATTACCACAGTACAACCAACATTGTTATGTTGGATAATGTTGGGCTCCACAAAGTGGATCTTGTTGTGTCCAAGTCCCCCCCCCCCATTGACAAAAATAGCCACACCTCCAGCCACTGGCTTACTGATTGTCCAATGTGACTTCTCTTCCTCCTGCCATATTCCCCATTCCTGAATCCAATTGAGGAGGTCTTTGGGTGGATTAAGAATAAGGTGAATAAAGGCCTCCCTCAGGACACCAAGGATATCTTCAACATCCTTGAGGTCAGTCAATTTGAGATTCCACCTGATGTGGTGGCAGCTTTTTATAAGCACTCAGAATCCTTCCCCCCCAACGCCCTGGCCTCTGAGCTAATCAGATAAATGGGCGCTCCAGGTTTTATTTGTTTTTATTTTTATTTGTTTTGTTTTTAGTAGGACTCAACAATTATTATTTATATATAATGATGTGATGTTTGATTGTATTATAGACATATAAGAGTATGTAGAAAAGGTAAGTAAAATTAATTATACTAGGTATGAGGAATATATTTTTATTATAATGCACTGAATATTATATTGACTGTTGCACTAACAAATAAATAAATTAAATCGATAGAAATAGATTAACTTTATTTAAATAATTATGAATCCTTGTCGGTACTTTGGCTTTGTTAAGCCACAAATTGGATCTTGCAGGTCATCATCTGATCCTTATTATTTCAGTGCCACTATAGCCACACAACATAACCACCAATGATTTTTATGTATTGCTACTAATTAGTACTTAGGACGCGGGTCAAGCATATCAAATATATTTATCAAATCATATTATAAGGGAAAGGTAATTTGAGTTCTAAACAATCACTTGTTTAGAATATAAGTGGAGCAAGCCCCACAATGCGGATAAATTCAATTCTCATTGTTTGTCTATGTAATAAATGAACCTGTACTCAACGAGCTAGTAAATAAAAACATTTTTAACTTATTTTTATTATTTGACGTGGTCACAACTATAACTAATGTCTTTTAATATATTTAGATATATTAATATTATAATTTACCTACTAAAATTTAAAATGAAATTAAAATATTAAAAGTAAAATTATAATTATAAATCTTAAAATTTATCTACTAAATTTTAAATATTTGAAATTTAACTATTTTTATTTAATTGTGATTTATTCAGTATTGAAATATTATATATTAAAAATTTTAATATTGAAATACGTAATATTAAAATTTTAATATTAACTTTTAGATACTAAAATTTTAATATTTAAACAATTAAAATTAAAATTTTACTATTAGAATTTAAGTTGCAAGGAAAATATTTATTAAGGAGAGGCTAATTGCAAAGGGGAATGTGATTATTCTGGGGAATTATACCCTAAAACTAAATTTTTGGCTAGAGCGTCCAATTGGATCCACATACTCTTCTGTATGTGGTGGACAACCCTGGATGTAATTGCTAGAGGGGTGGCACCCTGTACCCCGGTGGTTGTTGAACGTTTGATAAAAAGAAGCTGGGTGAGCAAAGTAATTAATAGGTTTTTTGGGGGGCACATAGTACCCATAAAATGTTCTAATGCAAAGGAGTCATACAGGACATGCTTGACTGTCCTATACCCCTGCAGTGTCTTCTGGCGTTCAAGTGCTAAGCGGCATATATCAATTTGAATAGGTACATCCTCCATTTTTTTGATGTTGGTTTTTAATATGCAGTAAAGGGGGATTCCCAGGTATACTGCGGCGTGAATTCTTTGCAAGGTTTATTTTTCCAAGAACATGCACAATTTTTTGAATAATTGAACTAATCTATTGATATAGGAAGTTTGATTGAATTTGGAGAGAGTTCTGGGGAGCGCCTGACTTGTATCAGCCCCCCATGCCTCTGCAAACAAAAAAGGTTTAAATGTGTTCACGAGGACTGCATCCCCAACTTTATTTGACAATGCCTTGAATACTTAATTAAAATTTTCAGTTTTTAAATATTCAGTTCCTATTTGAAAGTTGGTTTTGACTAGGTTTTTTTCATATTCATTTATGTTTGCAGATGGGAATCATTGAATGCTTTCATATATATATTCATCAAAGTTTAGCTTGACATCCCCACCATTTTCATTCATCTCTTTGAAGTTGATATTTGATCCTATTTTGTATGCTTCCCTTAACCACGGCAAGCACCCCGCGGGTAGCGAATATCCCTATCTTTAGCTTCAATATTTGAAAAATTATTCATATTCTGTTGAATTACTTTATTTATTTGGTTTTAATTTATTTGTTTTACAGGGGCTACCAATGACTGGTAACCCCTGTAGAACCAACTTGTCATAAAAGCCATCACTTCTGCAACCTTGTCCCCATTCCTGGTGATGACTAAAATAGATATAAATAAAACATAAAAAGTCTTACTAATTGTTTCCTTGTGGCCCCCTCAGCCACAGGCGCCACCTCAGCAAATTTCATGAGTGTTGGCTGCTCTTCATTAATTTTCCTAGGCTTAATTTTTCTTATATTTCTTGCAACTTGTGTTTCTTCCTGGTTTTCATTTGATAAAAATTCTGTATTTCTTGAAGCGCTCCTGCTTCTTGACTGAGTTTTGTTTTTGTCTGTCTCCATTTGGTTGGTTTCCTCTTAATTTGTGTTTATTTCATGTGGGATTTTATTTTCTTCAATTAGTTTGATTTTTTGAGAATTCTTTCTATTGGTTTTTTCAATTTCCTCAAGTTGTAACTTTCACTTTTGAAAACTAACTGCTTGAGTATTTCCTTTTAAAGATTTAAAAACATTTCTTTATGTTCTTTGTTGACCATTTTTCTCAGGCTATTTTTGTGGTTTCATTTTGCTGGACCAAGGCTCTTCCCTCATTTCCCACTTGATTTACCACAATTTCCCTTATGTTGTATTCAAGCTCAACAACCTTTTGGAGGGCTGACTCTAATTTGTTTATTAAGTTATAGATATTTGACATTTTGTTTGAATAACATAAAAAACTGGGTTTTATAGTACTACCTTCAACGCGTGAATATTTTTCATCATTATTAATAAATCAAAGACCATAAATGTAAATATTGCATTAGAATATAGCAATTAGATTTCAACTCTTGATATTTTGATATTATGTGCATAACTAAATGCATTTTGTTTAATAAAATAAATTGTAAACTTGGCCTTTTCCATTATAATTTAATGAAATGCACTATGTATCAATATTTGTACTAAGCGTTAATGGCTCTCTAATATAAACACAGTCCATTTAAATAAATTACAATGAAAAAGACCAATTTTAAAATGAATTTTATTAATAAAAAACCATTGAGTTATGCACATAATATCAAAATATCAAGAGTTGACATCTAATTGCTATATCCTAATGCAATATTTACATTTATGGTCTTTAATTTATTAATAATGATGAAAAATATGTATGCTAATAATTTTAAGCTATTTGTAAAATGTACAACATTGTATTAATTATGGGAAATGTTGAAAATGTAAAAAGAAATTATTATTAATTATGAATTGAAAGAGAGATATTAATTTTAATAAGTTGTCACAAAGAAAAGATTTATTTACTAATCATAGGACGGGAAGGGGAGGGAATGAGCAGAATGAACATCGCCTTCATCTGCGCCTGTGAAAGGGTCGGCATCAGAGATAGTGGGGGGATTGATAGTGGCTTGGGAGTCAGGGTTGGAAGGCAGGTGGCTTGATGGGGGGTTGGGGAGGCAGGGTTTGTTGACTGGGAAGGGGCAGCAAGAGTGGTTTGCTTCAATTGCTCAAATTCTTCTTCCGTCACGTATGCGGGATTGACAAAACGGATGAATGGGCAAGGAGGAAGGCAAGAGTCCTTTCTGGACTTATCACTATCACTTGCATAAAAGATGATGAGGTCAAATAAGTCCTAGACGGACACGGAAGGGAAAAGCTCATAACCCTTATCAATTTGGGTGCACAGTTCATTGTATGTAGCAGGCTTTAAGCACCTGAGAGCGGAACTAAAATTGTAGAGACATACATCTGCAAGATGCATGTCAGCGTGGTTGTTGGGGTAGGACTAACAGTTATTCACTGCAGCCCTGATTTCTTGGGTTGCCCATTCCCGCTGCTCCATCTTGGCACTCAGTACAACTTTGTACTCGGCGTTTTGGGTAGCCCACTTCTCAAGCATGACCTTGAGCTCCGTTTGTTAGGCATACCCGTCTGCTGTGTTTGACAATGCGGAGTAATGATTGACACCCAATGAGGAAACTGCCAACAAAACCCCAATAAATTGATACAGGATTGGCCCACGCTTGTATACGTCAGATTGGATGCACTTTTCTCCATAATCTTGGATACTTGCAGAAATCTTGGCATACAACAAGAATATGACATCATTGCATATCCTCATTGAGCTCCCTTTGATAAAATTAATGATGGTCAAACTGTATGGGTCAGTATCTACCAAACTGGGGCCACCAAGAACCTGATTGGATAGGATTCTGTCGGCAACCACAACTCCGTGCATCCATGAATTCACTGTTCTTTTGTTGATGAAGATGCTGTGGAGTCCCAGCTGGAGACGTACCTGGACCAGGGGCATCCACAGGTCACGTTCCATAATGACCATCATAAGGGGATGGGCTGTGTCACCTTTGGTCAAAGTATGGGCACCAGTTGAGGTCTTCTTGGTAGGAGGGTCACAGTTGGTGTGGGCTTGCAGGGTTGCAGCCACAGTGGACTTTGCAAACCCCATTGCGGCCGCAATTTTCCCAAGGGATATATGCATCCCTCGCTTTTCAACCATTTCAAGAACAATCTCCAGAGTGATTAATTTTCTTCTGCGTCTTGAAGGCTGATTGGCTGGAGATGGGGTGTGTCTGCCTTAAGAACCAGAAAGTGCGATCTGATTGGCTGCTTCTGGCTTCCATTGGTGGCCTCATGGCTCACTTGGTCAATTACGGATGCTAGTGTTGCTATATGATTTGGGTTAGCAGCTGCCTGTGTGTGATGGGCAAACAGAGCCATGCTTGAGGACACAGGAGAAAGAACACACTCCTGGGTGGTGCTTGCGGAGGGCCTGCGGGTTGGGAGTGGCCATAGACAGAGGCTTCACCGTTAAGAGACCCAGCGTAGCCCTGCATGATTTTGTCAAGGCCAGGGAACAGCTCGTTGACCTGGTTAGTGTTGGAAGAAGACATAATAAAAATTTTATTATAATTTTAAACTCAAGAAGAGGAATGTATATTTTAGTCAATTTTATTGTTATATACGGTAAGTTGGTGAATATTATGATCTTAATTTTAGCCATCCTAAACTGGAATAGGGTTTTTTTAGAATGCCTGTGATTCCTAAAAGAATCATCACAAATCTACTCTAGATCCTTTGATTTCCTATTTGAGACACCCATAAATTATATTTATTTCAAATTCCTTGTAATTATGATTTGAAACTTGGTTCTTGGATTTGACAATCCTGAAACTTCAGATTCATTAATTTTTACATGATGTCTATGATTCTTTTGATATACAGGAAATCTCAAATTGTACATTAGAATCCCGCATTTCTGATTTATGTATCCCGCATTTGTTTGCTGAGTTTTGTCTCTTGTTGGTTGAGCTATCTGCTCAAGAGATTCAAAATTTGCCAATTTAAATAAATCAAAAAAACTCAAATTAAATGTTTGATTTTATTTAATATTTTACTTTTCACTCAGCTGAGTTGCCCGCAAAATTGATTCAAAATTTGGACCAAGGATTTGACAATCCCGCATTTTTACGTTTAGGATCTGAATTTACAGTATCAGAAGATGCTAGTGGTGCATTAGGGCAAGTTCATGAAGTAGGGCAGCTTACTAGAGGGTGTATTTCAAATAGAGTTATTATTATTTCAAAAACAAAGACTTTTTTTCTGAAACAAACTAAGATTACTTATGATGGGCCAAAGATAGGGTAATACCATTTATAGCTTTGGAGCTGCTATTACTCCCCCATGCAACTCATCATAAATATTTTTAGCTTGTAGTATGTAGTAGCACTTAAGGTATTTTCAGGAATATTATAAGGTGCAACTTTCAATTCTAAAATTGACAAAAAAATTTAAAGTTCATCTAAGCCCAAGATCAATTAAAGATTTGACATTGAAAGTATTTTAACCTTTCTGAGTAATTTGAATATGAATAATTTAATTAAGTTATAAAATAATCAGTCCAGCGCTTAGGCATAACAAGAAAAATAATGACCCATATGGGTGCTTCCAATTAATTACATCAAGCTTAATTAAACTACCTGACTTTTAAATAATGAAAGGTTGTAGTAATGAATTGGCTAACATTTAATTTCCAGGCTTTGCTTATTGCCAAGATTAAGAATATTAATTTCCGATTCAATTTAATTTAAAGCTTGGCTCAGCATCCTTAAGTGGACCTGAGATCGATCTAAAACCAACCCGAAGCTTTTCAAGCTAAATTGTTCACTGCATTGAGTGGATTCCCAATCTGATATTTACGGAGCTCATTGCTGAGCTGTGTTGACCAAGTTGCATATTACTTAAGCGCCTGCAGATTGTTTGCTCCTTGTTTTTGCAAGTTATAGTAGATTTTCTTAGCTAGCTGACTGTTAACCCGCAAAGAAGGTTACCGCAGTATACCATACGCGACCTTTATTTGACATATCGCCAATACCTGGCATATAAAACATACAGAAAGAGCCCAGTAGCTCTATCACCTTTCAAGTGAGCTTGATCACCAAAGCCCTTCATAGTGACATACTAAATCAGTCCCAAAAAGAAGATACTGTTTTAAACCAAAACCTGCTTTAATATTGAATACTTTTAAATCAGCCCTGTAAATATTATTTTAAAGGACAAATCAAACATAAAAGCTGCCCAGCAATTTTAATATAACTTTTAAAATCCAAATGAATAATCATGAGTGCTTTAGTGGCCCAGTTAGTTCCATGAAAGGTAATAAGACAACCCCATTTGCAGTTATATCTTTTTCTTGCTTCTTTTGTAACAGCACAAGAAACAATAACATATGCCAACTGAGAACAACCAAATATCTGTAGCCCATCTATCCATTAAGTTCATAAAATTCTTAAGCCATTTTTCCTAGAAAATTACTTGGTATTATTGATAGCCTTTCTTATCTTAGGAGAACTGTTTGGAAAGTTTATCAAAAACGCATCGTTCTGTTTTCTTGAGTCTTTAGGGTGCTTTTTGTCGGGCTAATATACGTTTTTTTAAAGTAAACAATATCGGGGTTCGCCTACACTAGAAAGCTTTAAACCTGATTTTTTCCTTTGAGTCTAAAAATTGATCCTTGAAAGATCTCCACATTTCTGCTAAAGTTCAAAATGATTCCTACTCACCCTTATTGTCCTTAGAGTCCGTGGATCTTCTTTGTGAATTTCGTAAGCTCACCTTTTTGCTTTTAAATATATTAACGTGCTATTGATGCTTGGTATTTCTAGTTGAAACATGTATCCACATGATCCTTTTTAAGAGAAGCCTTTATTCTCCCGACCTCTTTACTCGTAAAAAGCGCTTTGGATCAGCAGTTCCAATGGCAACACATCCTCAGCTTGCCTCTTACATCTATGAAATGGTTCTAGCAATCAAACCAGAGCTCGAAAAGAAACAAGTTGAAGAGGTACATGTTGTTATTTTAGCTCCCTCAGAGATTCCAATTGAGCGCTTCAGATTTAAATTTACCCCAAGAAATGCAGCTGCAATGGATGCACTCCAATTACAGCCAATAATCAGAGCTATTTCAGTATGTGATGCTCTTCTGGCACCCATACCACAAAATTCAACATTTACAATGGTGATGGAAATGGCGTCTGGAGAACCTGTGCGTCATGGAGAAGATGTTTGTCCCTGGAGCCCAAGTCAGCCCGACGATGGCTTCAAAGTAGAGTTCGAAAAATCAAGCTCAACATCAGAAGAGGATCTTGTAATTAATCCTAATTTCACTCAAAATCGATCGTCAATGGCGGGGAGCATCCTTCACTGCTCCACTGTTCTGTTTGGGACTTGGAAGGTAAGTTGCTTCAGCTTTAATAATAATCATTTAGTTGGTATTGACTATCGAGGAGAGCATTTTTAAATCACGTACTTAGTGCGATTCGATGTCTCGGGAGATACCCAACTAATCTAAGCATTGCTCAGCCAGTTTTTCTACTATCGTGTCTTTTCCAATTAAACTGTAACGCACCTGTTACAAATGATAACCCATCATCGTTGGCTTACCAATTTAAGCAGGCAACATCTCTGCATTGTTCATTCCTCTATACTACCACATACTCATTATATAGTCACCCAAAGTAAGATGTCACTTTTTATAGCTCAAAGTGACCATTGTCAGATCTTAATATTTTTAAAGGGGTTACAATCGGAACGTAAAGTTTTTAAAAGCCACTTTCTCAGCTAAGCCATACTTTTAATAAGATCCAGCTTTATTATAGAGGCAAAAGCATACAAGTACCTCACAATTAAGTTAGGAAGCATTATGCGGCACAACGATCAGATTGCCTTACCCTTACTGTAAAGCTAAATTTCCCAGAAAGGTACGCCTAAATAGTTCGGGGGTTCTATAGATACTTGAGGGAGCCTACCCTAGAACCTGAGATATGTGCTATTCAGAGGGCAGGAATTATGAGGTTGCCAGGTCTCAAAAACTTTCCATAATGCGAAATTCAAGAGTTTGTAAAAAAGATTTTTTAAAGAAATCGCTTAAAAAGTATGCCTAGTAACTCTAGAATACTGGGCCATATTGTCTGGGAGTGAGATCCAGCTTACAGAGTGGTTTCAAGCAAAATCAGTTGTTGCAACTGAACCAATAATAGTCAGTATCTAGATTGGGGAGGCAACAGTCCAAATAAAAAGGACGATAATAGGAATAAGATGTGGTTTTTTGGAGAATATCATAATTAATATACCATATTGTTAAAGCCAAGTCCACCAGGGGTGGCATTGTGGCGGGTTCAACATAAGGTTCAGGTTGGGAATAAGTTGAACCAGGAATCAGTGTGTTGAATTGACGATACTCCAAATTAGGAGATAGTGCCCACAATTTGACATCACGCTCAGATTAGTCCATACTGTTAGTCAGTCATGGGCGACTCATTGAGCGTCCCCTGTGTATTGTGAGATATGTTAGCGGGCAAGGATGGAATCTTGGTTGCAACACAGTCACAAACTTTCTTTTTAGAAATCAGTACACAGCTCCTGTAGCACTACTGTAAACGCCCTTGCATGCCAGAACGTGCTATAACTATAGATGCTTTGACCCAGCTTCAGCCAGCCACTGGCTCTGGCCCACTACAGCCAACACAGTGATTCCATGATATCTAAATGTCCTAAAATAAATTTTGGGTTGTGGTGTCCCAGAGCTGGAAGCTAGCTCACACAGTCATAATCATATTAAAGTGTTGCAACTGTCAGAGAACCAACCCTGATCTGCCGGCTCACTAGTGTTTGGGAATTGGCAGGTCGCGGACTGGGTGGGCAGGACCCGCGAAAGGATTGGTGCTAACTTGATGAGGTAGGACATTGACTTGCCTACCCATGACCACAGGCCAACAGCAGGGACAATAGTATCTATTACTCCTGTGAGAGTAATATATATAATCCCAAATAGCTTGTTGGTATGGTCCAGGTGAAGCTCAGCAGTGGATGCGGGCATTGGTTTAGGGGTGACAGGTGGTTCCATGTTTAATTGATAGGCAGGGAGGAGGTTGTATTTATCCCTGAACAGGCGGGGCTTAAAAACGTTCCAAGGGCCTTTTTGGTTTTATCTGGTTAAATCTTTAGTTCTGGCCAAGGTGTCCCAAGCTAGAATATTTTCTGCAATGTAGTCCTTGTACTCAAGTTTCAAGGGGTACTCTGTAAAATGAACAGGACAAAATGGAGCACCTGGCAGACGATACATAGCTGGCAGGTTGACAGGAGGGTCAGATGATTTTTGAGTTAATTGGCAGATGACAAGGATAAAATATGGCACTAATAGGGAGACATCAATATATCATAACCTTTATTTAAAAATGCCAATGGGGATTGATCTTGGCCTGGTAGGTACTTATACCACACTGCCAGGCTTTATTTTCTGGTTGGGTTTCTTGAGCTTGGGTGGGTTGGCATCAGGGGTCTTAGATGGCAGGGTGGCGCTCAGCACTGGCGGGTTGCCACTGGTTGCTTTGGGGTGAGAAGACTTTAAATATTTCTGTTTGGTGACTCAGGCATTAGGTGGCCTTTCAGGTTCAGTATCACTTCCTGGGCTTTGGGGGAGTTCAAGAAACTCTCATTGGGGAACTCGTGCATTTCACCAAGCAAACCACCAGTGTCAAGTATTAGCACCTTGGAGAAACTCCTGGCATCTCGCACTAGCAGTTTGTTTGCAAAACCCTGCAGGGTAGTTAAGGGTTTGAATCCTGGCAGGTTGGTAACAACTTTGCCAATTGGTAGTGGGCTGTTGGATTCATATTCTTTGGAGCTGGCGTTCTGTGAAGAGTTTTGTTCAGGATTTGACTCTGGACCTGTACTTTGGGATTCAGGTGTATCCAAATTGTCATTCCTGACAGAAACTAAGATTTGCACCTTGTATGAAAATGTATCTTATGATACACAGGGGACTCTCAATGAGTCATCCCATGTCATATATAATGATATTCTTCCTTCACCTCAAATGTCAAAAATCAGGTAATACTTCCTTATAAAGAGTGAGACCAATTCTAGTCAAACTCTCTCAATAAGTTATTCAACCCTAAAACCATATTTTTATTGTGCTATCATGACACCCCCTTGTTGTCAGGGCCCAGAATGCCCTTGACAATCAGCTGGCCTTCCTAGAGGCAAAAAAAACCCCACAGCTTGGGAACCCCTACCAAGTATCTCCCAGAGCAAGAGAACCCCCTTTCAATTAACAAATGGCCCGGGATTTGAGAGGCGCACAAGCCTCAAATCCCTGGCTTCAATTCTATTATCAAATTTGGGCCTCTCAGCTATTGGAAAATGGTACATTGGGAGCGCAATTGTTTGATTGCGCAATTGAGCGCTCAATTGCTTGCAGGATCTATAAATAATTGTGGCACCTTGGCATGCTGCAGTTCAAGAAAGGTTCATGTTATACCAACCAATGAGCACCCACCCCCTGGCCCAAGTACGCAAATTCCAGTGAAAATTTTAAGTTCAACTGAAAGTGATGCCATCAGTTCCCTGGTGGCACAAAAGGCCACAAAATTACCAGTAAGTATAAGTAGTGAGGAGAAGAAGCCCTCCTCACTGTTGACATCTTAATAAAATGAGTTTATATCCAGAAATTATTATCTTATTGCAGGAATTGTCTATTTTTGCTCCAATTTAATTATTCTCTTTGCATCTATTTGGGAATCCACAACAAAATATAATATTGCCTACCCATATCCTCCTGGTTATACTCCTGCTATCTCAGTCAATCCACCCCGCGCTCTTGACTTGGAGTATTTTCATCCCCATCACCTGGATCTGCCACCAGCAATGAAGGAGATTCCTACTGCCCCTCCTCTCCCTGATGCGCCTCCCACCCAGGACTTTAGCAAGCTTGGGTTTGTCTATATAACAGTATTGGGGCTGGACAACCAGGTTGTGCCCCATACTGGGAGTTGGCGCCCCCTAGCTACTGCAGTCAACTACCTGGTCTGCATTACTCCTATTGTGTACATGGCTTTCCAGGCCTGGCCTGCCTCCCCTATGGGAGTCCAGTTGGAATCTGGTATGGGCTGTGGCATTTGTGGCCCTGTGGCAGCCCCTTTTCAATATAATTTTTTCCATTTAGCAATAAGGGCAACATATTACCTTAAATCTATGTTATTTTCCTTAGAAATGTTGTCTTACCCCTTCAAATAATGAACCATAATTAGTTCAGTTGTAACATTAGGACTTGACTGGATGGTGAAGAAAAAGCCACACATTGATTGGGAGAGTTTCACACTCACCATCCAACCAGGCAAAGCCCATCACAATGTCTGCCCCACACACCTATACACTCTTATGAGATACCATGTGTCTGTCTAGATCACTGAAACTGAAGAGGAAAACAATATCAGAAAAATTTATAAGAACAGTTGTACAGTAGTTTTAAAAGCTATGACAACAAGCAAAAATACTTCAGATTTTAAAAAAATGATTTCAGATTTAAACAAAATCCAACTCTCAGGTTAAAATATACACTCTGTTAACGGGGTTTATTGGCGTTAATGGGCAAAATGAGTCAACACAGCAACAAAGGGCTTGCACACAAAGCAAAACCATTCGAAATACAATCCAAAATACATTGATTCACAAACAAAATGGTGTGAGTTGACTTTTGGTGTACATATTTTTACTATGTGAATCAGTGACAAAATACACCCAAGCAAGGTCTGTCAAAACACAAACCAAAAACAAAACACAATAGCAACTCACTACGTAAACAAAATCACTCACACAATGTGTGCAATGAATTGTAATCATGAAAGATACCAGGGTATCTAAAATAAGACACAAGATCTGAAACATAAATTTTAAAAATATTGTGTTGGGTGCTTAATTTGGCGTAAAATTTGAGAAAATGGGTGGAAATTATTATGGGTATTCTAAAATGGGTGTGTTAAAACCAAAAACAACTAACTAAGAAATAAAAAATCTATAATTGGGATATTGGGTGGGAAAAAATATTAATTGAATATCCATAAACAGATAAAAGCAAAAATTAAAAAATAGAGAGTAACTTAATTAAGTTTTATTTAATATTTTATTAAATTCTCAAAATGAAAGGAACACAGTAACAGACTACCATTCCACCCATTGTGCGCCGCGGTCGCGGTCACCCCACAGGTCAAAGAATAGACTTAGTGCAACACAAGTGCCTACTTAGGAGGGAGGCGGGAGAGGAGAGTTCCATAGCGACGCTGCACTGACACAGCCAGTTCAAGGAGCACAAGCTGCTAGGGTGCAGAGCATAAACCCTTGGGTCCCAAAGCTGACCCAGAAGCCCACTAAGGTTACCACTACCAAAACAGTTAGAGACAAGGAGGTAGAACTTACTTTGTATGTGTTCAACATTGTGTACTGGCAAGAGTCGGTCCCGTCAGCCATGCTGGAGAAGGTGAAGCCTGTACTTGATACTAGCTACAAGCCCTACATCAGTGATGGTAATCAGGAGGAGGACAAGGAGCCCGAGTTCTACCAAACCAATGAGGGACAGTCAGTGCTAAAGAAAGTTGCTGCATTTTACACCAAGGTGCCCATGCCCTGTGTTGTGCCCAATGCCAACAAGCCAATCCCCACCGCTAAAAAGCCCGCTCACAAGTGCATTCCTGACATTAAGCACATTATCCTTCTCCGGCTCATGTGGGAATATGGTGATTACAAGGCGGCTGCAGCTCTTGTTGGGGTGGATCCCAAGTACACCTCAAAGACCTTCAATAAGTTCATTGATACTGGCTGAGTCCTTGCTGCAGAGAAATCCTTGCGTGTTTCCACAATGCTCACCAAGGAGCACAAATGGGCAATCTGCCAGTGGATCACCTGGGACTGCCATCTTGAACTGGCAAATATACAGGCCATAGTCAAGTCCGCTTTTGGGGTTGAGGCCTCAATTTTGCTTTACTACCATCTGCTCAAGGGGATGCGCTTTTCCTGGAAAAAGCTCGGGGTACTCCCTACAACAGAAACAGCCCAGCCAATATTGAGACCCGGAAAAATTACGCTGAGGCGTACACTGCCCTCAAAGCCAAGGAGACAGTAAAATTCTATTATATCAACAAATCAGCATTTGCCTCGTTGATGTGCAATGGGTATGTGTATGTCCCCAAAGACTCCAATGACAGGATGGCTCGGTGTGCTGCAGTCCGCGCCACAGCATACTCAATGGTGGCTCTCCTCAGTCCAAAGGGGGTTAAGCTTTATCAAATGATATTGGGTTCTCACAACAGCTGTACCTTCTTGTCATTCCTCCAATTGGTCCAGGAGCACCTGAGGCGCACAAGCCCGGGCTTCACCAATGTGATTGTGTTGTACAACGTTGGTCTCCACAAGGTGGCTGACATTCTTGAGGAATTCCCAATGATCAACACATGTATTGCAGTGGGCCCCCAGCAATTGGCCACAGCAAATTTGCGCCTTCTCTTCCTCCCCACCTATTTGCCCTTCCTAAATCCCATTGAGGAAGTCTTTGGGTGGCTCAAGCAAGTTGTCAAGCAAGGAACCCCAACAGGGACCAAGGAACTGTTTGATTTGCTGCAGGCTGGGATCCATACCCTCCCAGCTGAGACCATGGCCAAATTCTATGGCCATACTGATTTGTTCATCCCTGCGTGCCTAGCCAAACAACCAATCAATTGAAGGCTTAGTGTGTCCAATTTTTTTATATTCTCTAATTTACTATTCAAGATTGATTGATTATCATTTTATATTTAGATGGTTCCACACCCGCAATCACATTCAGAAGATCCATCAATAGATGCAAGTAATTTATTTATTTTATTATATATTAATTAATATGTCATCTTAGGTTATCCCAAACGCTTGATACTGGATTATGCAAATTTATTTATATCACTTTTGTCAAATAAATATAAAATAGTCTTATAAAAATTAAACATAAATTGTAAGGTTGAAATTTATTTTATTACCGTATTATTTTATACTTTTATGAAACCCTTTTCTGCAATATATTTTTCAAATCTTGTAGCTAAAATGTTATTTGAAAAATTATTTATAATATAAAAATATATTAGAGTATAAATATATTTAATGATATAGAGATAAAATTAAGTGCACCTATTTTGGGTTCTTCTGTATGTACCCACCCTGCAATGGAGGTGGCACACAACCTTCACTGCCACACTGTGGACGGTGGATACACCCTTATTAAAGTATTTGTGCCTGCTGGTAAAAGGAAGGATGGTGAGGTGGGAATGGAGGAGCAGCTTTTCTGGCGGGGCTGCAAACCCAAAGATGTCAGCCAGGATCAGGGCATCCTGGATGACGTGATTCACCGAGTCATACCCAGGGGGGACCTTCTTCCCGTCCAGTGGGAGCCTGGCCTTGTCAACCCCAAGAAAGACCCCATCTAGATCCTCTACACTGGCACTCATCCCAAAGAAGAAAAGATACCCAAGGTAAACAACAAGGTGAAACCTTTGTCCAGCAAAGGCTTCTGTAAACTCACACAATTTGTTGTATACAGCACTAGTCTTCTTCTTGTGCTTGGTTTTGGTGAAGGTCAGCTCCATAGCTTCAGGGACCCCGTCTCGTTGGCACTCCAGGCCAGTCTGAAGTCCGCCAGCAAGATTTTTGTCTTCTTTACAGCTGTTGCGTCTGAAACAGATAATTTTGACACCGCACGCCCAAATTTCTCTAACAGGTAAGAGATGGTATGCTTCACCGGAAAGCAGAAGCAAGCAGCCGCATGAGAACAGCCCATCTCTGGTATATTCTTGAATGGGAGCGTCACCAGGACGTCCCAAATAAGCTCAATGGAGTTTACTTAGTAAACTCCACTGAGGTTAACCGGGTCCAGGTGGACCAGTTGGGCATCCTTGTAGGCAGTAACTGCCCACTCAAATGCCCCCTCACCATGCAAAATCCCAGCCAATGCCTCCCTGGACATCAGGAATGTACCATGGATCCTGTCTTCAAGCTCCTGCAAGACAGGGGGGGACAGGAAAAGCTATTTGGCCACATGAGTGGCGTAGTTGGAGTAGAAGGTGGGGGGACAAAAAGAACCAGGACCTGGTGGTGATCACCATCAACATCTTCTAAAAAAAGGTAAGTATTTATGAATTTTTATTAGTTATAATTTTTTAGGTTACCTTCTTGGGTTTCTTCCTTGCCGGTGGCTTCAGCCGGCTTTGCCATTCTTGGTGCAAGCAATTGCACCAACAATTTGGTATCCTCTTCCCTGGCACGCTTGACGGGTTTGAGGTGGGCATACATCTCCGGGTCATCCACCCAGACAGACAGCGCAGAAAGATTGTATGCCTTAGACTGGAGGCCCTTGACCACAGTTTTTTTGAATATTTAGTAAGCGCTTGATTATCTTCTCTGGGGTGTCTGGCATTTTTGACATTAGTGCCTTTGCGGACACCTTGTCAATTTTGTCCCCAGTGAGGACAGCGGACTTCACTTTGGCTTTGACCTTGCGGTCAATGTCCTTTATTTTGGCAATCACCAAGTCAAGGTCCTTCAGAAGCTTTTCCAATTCTCTCATTGATTTTTTACTAACCTTTCATATGTTTTTATAGCTTTTTCCCCAATAAATTCTGTATTATTTTGATGCTGTTGCCTCTTTGTTTATTTCTTTTTGTTTTCCCATTTACTACATTATCCCATCTTTTTACCCATTGTGTATATGTTTTACGCTCATCTCAATATGTGTTGTTTTCTTTGTGTTGGCATTGTTTCCTTGATTACCATATTATTTTTGGTGCTTGACATAGCCCCTTGTGAAAATAGTAACAACAATTTGGTGATCAGCTAAATTTGAATTAGAAAATTATAGTGTTAACTGTTTTTAGATAAAGTTGTTACTGATTCAAATTCAAAACCTTAATGATAAACTTTAAGCCAATCAGGAGCTGAGTGATAAAGTGATTGTTGTAACATAAAGGGTCATTCAATAATTCTTTGATGCATGTGCGCTAATTAATATGATTGGCTGGATGTTTTGCCATTGTACGCCATTGCCGCTGTGGCAAGTTGTTGATGGACTAGTGTCCAATCAGCTGCTGGGTTAGCACTAGTCCACCAACAACTTGTCACAGCGGCAATGACATACAATGGCAAAACATCCAGCAAATCATATTAATTGGTGCACATACATCAAAGAATTATTGAATGACCCTTTATGTCACAACAATCACTTTATCACTAGGCTCCTGATAGCTTAAAGTTTATCATTAAGGTTTTGAATTTGGATCAGTAACAACTTTATTCAAATACAATTAACTTATAATTTTCTAATTTAAATTCAGTTGATCACCAAATTGTTGTTAATATTTTCACAAGGGGATGTATTTGGGTGCTAAAAATAACTGTGTTCAGGATCTAGATACATGACATAGTAAATATATGATTTTATAGAAATAAGCTGAACATAAAGAATATAGCCAACTATAAACAAAGAGAACTCAAACAACTAAAATTCAAAATAAAGATAATAGAAATAGAAATTTTTTTTGGCCAGGGGGTTTATTGAGGTGGGGAATAGTGATGTCTAGTAGGCAGAATGGTGCAGAAAGGAAGATGTAGAGGCAGTGCTGGCCTGGGGGGTCTGGGATTGGATGGGTTGGGTTTGCGGGTGGGGGGTGTTGGTGGTGGGGGTGGAGGAAGGAGGATTGCATGTGATGGCTGCCATATACCGCTCATTGTATTCCTCATCAGTCATTGGCTGGATGGGCTGATAGATGGCTGTGGCACGGGGTGGGAGGCGCTTATCCTTGCATGATTGGTTGCCAATGTTCACATGAAAAACCATTTGCGCAAACAAGTCAGCCACCATTTGGTGATCAAAGAGAAAATTGTGATCAAGGACCCCAAGATAGAGGTTGTTGAAAGCCTGAGGGCGGCGCTCCCAGAGTGTATCTCCAATATTAAAGAACACAACATCTGCCAGATGGACGTTGGCATGACCAGCTGGGTACACTGAGGCCTGGTGCCTGCGTTGCTGGATGGCCTTGAGGGCGGTGGAGCTTCCCTCCATCTGGTGGCTCAATAAAACCTGGTATTTGGAATTTGAGCCATTCCAGGAGTAGAGCAATCCACTGAGGATGTGGCTGTATGAGTACCCATTGATGAAATCAGGGTTTGTCCAATAGTAGACAAAACCCTTGTCTGAAACAGCCATAAATGCACCAATGAATGGCCCCTTCTTGACCTTCTTCCTTCCATTCTTGGTGGCAGCTTTTCCTTGCTCACCAAAATTTTCAAATGCAATTGATAAGTTGTAGTATGAGACAAACATGATGTCATCTGTTAGACTTGTCAAGCATCTGACCAGGGTTGATTTGATTGCAGTGTCATATGGGGAATCCTCAGCGCCATCCCATTGGTTGCCGGCAAAATTTGTAAGAACCCTAATCAAAGCCACCTTTTTGTGCATCCAGAGCTGCACCATGCGCTCAGACACCCAAATGCCATGGTGTGCAAGTTGCTTCCGGACCTGGGTCAAGGGAAGCTTGGGGTCCCGCTGGAGGAGGTCAACCATTATTGGGTATGTCTCATTGCTCTGGGACACTGTGGCCTTCTTTGGCTTCTTGGCCATCCCAATCAGATTTCCCTTATTCATCAGGTTGTTGAATTCCCGCATGACAGTAGCCCAGGTGAATTGTAAGTGGCTGGCTATCTGATCCCAGGACAGACCCTGCAGGTTGAGTGCCAGAATTTCCTGAAGAATTTGGGCAGCAATGTTTCTGTGTTTGGGGCGCTAAGCCAAAGAGCTGAAGCCTGATTGGCTGTAGGGGTGGAAGGTTGGCTGATGGCAGGAAGTTGACCCAAATCAAGGTTGCCATCCTGATTGGTTGGTTGATGGGCAGCTTGTGCAGGGGTGGGTACGGGAGCAGGGACAGAGCTAGACACTAAGTGACTACTGAACAAGTCAAAGTCATATAGGGCGGGGGTCAGGTACAGGTTGGCTTCCTTGTTACCTGCCTCAAAGGCTTGGGTGTAAACAGGTGCCTCCACATTCTGAGCCTTGCCTCCATTGAAGCTGGCTTGGCTGCTGCTGGCTTGGCTGCTGGCGCCATCAAAAATGTTGCTAGTAAAAACCATTGTAAAAAAAGCTAGGATAAAATCACTAAAAGTAGAAATTTTAAAATTTAATGGTTTATTTTTATTATACTAAAGTCCATATTTGGAAGGTTCTCAAAACCTTTTCATACAAATTTGGAGCCATGAAAATGGATAAAATGCCTCTGTTCCTAAATTGGATAGCCGTTGATTGGCTGTTAAATTGATATTTTTCTATTTTAGGCTGCTCATACTACACATCTTGTGTGAGTTCATTTTATTTTGTGCTTGTGTAATCTCGCTTCTAGATTGTTCAAGTTTTGTTTCTTTTTAGTTCTTCTGTCAGTGCCTCATATGAATCCTGATTGGATTATAATATACTCCAGAACAGCATCCATCTATTTCACTTGTTGTGTCAGTTCATTTTGTTTGTGAATTGAACTACACCACTTGATTTTTGCTTTAATTTTGTATAATGGGTTAGTGAAATTTTGTTTTTGGTTTGACAGTTCATTTATTAACCAAAAATATTTAAATCAATTGAATCCTGAATCTTGCGCAACTTGGATTTTGTTTAAATCTGAAATCATTTTGTTTAAATCTGAAGTATTTTTGCTTGTCACCATAGCTTTTAAAACTACTGTAACTATGAGATAATACATTTCAAGAATTTAAAAGCCTCACAGGTATAAGACCCCACACACTAACATCCAGCCAACAGTTCCCCTCTGCTTCTCAAGAGAAATTGCCAGGACTACCCTGTGATAGGGGCATCTAACCCAAAATAGACCTCAAAGGGAGCATACCCAAGGTAAGACCTATCTACTGCTTGAGATCACACAAAGTCAACACTTTAAAGGAGGACCTAAATGAAGAATTAGCAAAATGATCCATAAGACCCCCTAAGTCTTTATTTGGGGCAGGAAGATATTTTGTCAATTGTTTTTTGTCAACTGATGTTCTATCAAATCTGATCCAGCTATAATTTTCTTTGTATGTAAAATTTTCAACGTTGTAATAATTCAAAAACTTAAGCATACTTATTTACTAATAAAATCTATGATCTACACATATTTTTAATTTCATTTTTTGTTATTAATAGGCTTAATTTTGAAACATACCTGTTTGAAAGCATATTAAATCAAATCTCACTTCCAGAAACAGACTAAAACATTAAAAGTCCATAAGGATAATTTTTATAGAGCATGCATTATTTTTTTGTATTTAAAATTCCTATTTGCTACAAAGGCAAAAATTTATATATGAAGAAGACTACAGTTGGGTCAAATTTGGTGGAAAATTAGCCAACATAATTTTTTTCCCAGAATATCTCCCTACCCCTTTATTTGGTGCAGCTGCCTTGGTTGTGGTTAAGAAAGACAGCAACCTTCAACTTGTCACCAATTACCCAGAATTAACCAGAACCACAATTAAGAAAGGGTATCATCTTCCTCTGATTGATGACCTCCTCAATTCCTTAGGAAGTTGAAAGTATTCACTAATATTGACTTAACAGATGGATATAACCAGATTCAGATCAAGGAAGAAAGCATCCCCAAAACTTCTTTCCACACTAAATATGGATCCTATGAGTGTGTTGTTTTTAATATTGGAACATCAACCAAAACATTGACCTTTGTCACATTCATAATCAAGGTGTTTGCTCCTCACATCAGAAAACATGCTCTTGTATATCTAGACATTATCATTGTCTGTAGCCTAACCTTGGAACAACACCCTAAAGACTTGGAAGCCGTTTTTGCCATGTTGGCACAACATAAAATTCTAGCTAAGCTTTTGCAGTGCCAATTTTTTTGCAAACAACTCCCCTTCCTAGGGCATGTGGTATCCAAGGATGATATCAAACCTGATTCACAGAAAATCCAAGCCATCTGCCAGATGCCTTCCTGTAAGGACAAAAGGGAACTCAGGGAATTCCTGGGCATGATAACCTATGTGTGCCAGTTCATTCCTGACTGCAGCGTACTAACAGCCCCCAAGTCTGCAATCACAGGAATCAAATCCAAGTTTGTGTGGACTCCCCTAGAAGGACATCTGTTTCTGTTGCCTAAAGGAGAAGTTAGTGTCAGCCCCATTATGAAGTACCCTAAGAGAGATGGGAACTAACAAATGGAAACTGATGCCTTAGATGCCTCCATAGGGGGTGTACTCTGGGCCAAAACAGACACTGGAGAATTCCTACCATTGGTATATGAATCCTGAAAGCTAACAGATGACAAGTGCTGCTATCCCATACAAAAAAGGGACTCCTTGCCATCATACACTGCTTAGTTAAATAGTACTGTTAACTCAAGAGATAGGAAGAGTTTACAGCTCCCACAGATCATAAATACCTTATCTATTTCAAGGCACAAGCAAACCTCTATTGAAGACAATCACAATGGATGGTGTTCATTGAGGGATTCAACATGGACATACAGTATAAGCCTGGACCAGAATTAGTTACCGCTGACACTATATCATAACTTTATGTGTGAGCCTCAAGGGGAAAGAGCATATTGGACCCTGATTGGCTGCTCCTGATATTAAAAATCAAGGACAAAGGCTTCCCCCAGGCACCACAGATGTAACATGTGATAATGTCATCAAGAATGAATACTTGTTCACCAACGTCTATGAGACAGTATACCATAATATGTCAGACAGGATAACCATTCCCTATGTGCCTACACATCAACAGAGTGAACACAATCTTACACTCCCACAGAGATCTTGGGCACACTAATAGCAGGAACCTATAAAAATTCTTGAAGTCCAAAGAATGATGTCTTAACTTATACAGAGACATTATGAAGCACTTGATCAATGTATGGTTTGCAAAAAAAAATCAAGAGTGACACCCCCAATCCAGTACTACCCATTCAAACCCAGTTGCCTTTCAAGATATAGGCACTAGAAATAGTAGGTCTTATTCCAGGAAAGGGAAATGACAAGAAATATATAATTGATATTATCAACTTTGCCACACAATGATCAGTAGTTCAGGCTGTCAAAGCCCACACTGGCAATGATGTACACAAATTCATATACAAAGAAATTATCAGCAAATTTGGAAAGCCAGAATTGTTGATTACAGATAGAGGCAAAGAATTAACCTCCAAGGTCACCAATGTATATCTCATCAAACAGGGCATGAAACATGAAGTGACTGCTTCTTACCACCCATAGGTTAATGGCAGAGTCAAGCAAGTAAATGACAGCTTGGTGCAAGCCTGTGAAAAACTCACTTCCAGAAAACCTGAGAACTGGTCCAAACAGCTAGCAATCACCCTCTTTGTGTGCCATAGCCAAGTGAACAGATCCACTGGGAAGAGCTCTTTCAAACCAGTGTATGGCACATACCAAAACATTGTTCAAGCCCTCACAGGGCCAAAGTTGGAAATATCTAGCAAATTTCAGCCTAGATTAGACCCCCAGATACTCTGCACCAACAACAATAAAGCATACAGAGATTAAAAACACCTACAAGACATGATTGTCCCTCTGAAAGTCAGACATGATTTTTTGACAAGCTCTGGGAAATTAATACAGAAAAGAGCTAACTTAAGCCAGAAAAATTAGGCCCAATCATTTTTCTAAAGAAAAATGACAATAATAAATACCTGGTACTATGCTTGGGCAAAAGAAAACAAGACAAAGTCCTGCATCATAACAGACTATGCCCATGTAAGTCCTGTCAAAAACAATTCAAGACCATCATCCCAGCAACCAAGCAAAATCTGGTAGAGTATGGTGCCTGTGCTCCTGAATACCTTCCAGCAGATCTCTTTACTGAAGAGGCTGGCCTTCAGTAAGGGGGGAGGGTTAAAAACTGCAGGGTTGACTCCCTGGCAAGTTTCTTCACAAGAGGATCTATGTCCCCAAACCAAATTCCCCATGAACCATAGCCAAATGCCAAAGTTAACTCAAGTTACTAAATCCAGCAACAAGAACCTGTGACAATCACAGCTCAGTAGACATCTTGATTTGGGCTTCACTAATTACAAGGATCACACCACTCTCTGACCAATCCAACTGATTGAATATCCCAATATTGTTCCTTTTATAATGATTAACCCCAGCTTTATAATTCTAATTTCTCAATAAAGATAATTATCTAGCTTCTAAGCATTTTCCCCTGTGTAACTCTGCCAATACATCACAGTTATAACAAATCATATATTTCCTATCCCAGAGTCTTAAGGTAACAGTCCTTAATTATCAATATAGGCTAACCGTTTGCTATCTCAAACATCAAATATTGCATTAAAAAGATTTCATTCTTTGGCGTCTTGGATGGTGTCCTTAAGATCAGAACACAAAAAACATGATTTTGGTGTCACATCTACTCAGTTGATGTATCCCAATTTATGTTTAACCTAAAGTTATACCATTAACAGATTGTGGGAAAGAAACAGATAACATAAGTTTGTTACACTCCACAGAAACCCATATTATTATCTGATAATTTGCAGAAACTATGTGTGTTGATACAGCTTCAGGACACCTGGTTGGCCCTGCCAATACCTGGTTCAATATTTGTAATAATAAAAAGCTGATGTCACCTGAGTCACCTTCAAGGAGGCTGTCAGGTAACGCTACAGTGAGAATTCCTCCCACAGTGTGAAATTTTTCTATTGAGCATCAAGCAGAAAGAAAGTGTCTTAGAGTGCCTTACTGTCCAGCAACAGAAACTTGCTACTGCCTCATAGACTATAGACAATGGAAATTCCATAATCCTCACCCTCATCATTAATAGGTTAAACCTTCATGTCTACAAATGAGTACCTGTGGGACAATGTACTTCCATTAATGACTGTTACAAACAAATTTTAGAAGAAAACAACCAAACCACCATAAAGATTCAAAAATTAGAAAACTAATAGTTCATTCCTGTACTACACCTAGGAGCGCTTATAGCCAAGTGAGTTGTCATCAGTCCCATCAAAAGACAACAGCAACAAACACCTGCACCAGTGGTACTTCAGCTGGAAAAAAGTGAGAGATTAGAAGAAAACCTGGGGCTGTAGACAAAAGAGGCTTTAAAAAAACCCAGCAGCTATCCAAAATCTATCTTAGCCAAAACCCTCTGAAATTCTAATTTACACAAATTCAAACCCTTATGTGTCTTCCAAGTACATATTGACAATAATATATAAAATGCTAGTCATGCTCAAAATAAAATCACTTGATTATATCACCCCTTTTAATTCCATTGGAATAAGAACAAACTTCTTTTAGATACAGAAGAAGACCACGCCAGGGTCAACCAGGAGCTTGTGAAGTCATAACAGGTAGAGTATGTCCCTATTAATTCAAGGCTGTAACAGTGGTGGGCTCCAAAAGAGTTAAAATCACCCATAAAACTTCTTTTTTATTATGATGGAAAACATCCAAGACTCTCTGATCTCATCATGGATGGCCTCAATCACAATGTGATTGTGGGTCTAGACTGGTTACACCACAACCCCCTATATTAGCTGGGACAATTATGTTGTCACAATCAGAAGAAATGGAGTTGGGTTCTCTTTTATCCAATAGAGATGAATAAATTTTTACACAGCACTGTCTTCATCCAATCACCAAATAGGGCCCATATATGTTCAAAAGGGCAAGTTGAATTTTAATCAGTGTTTAGTTAAGGTGATTTGATCTGAACCTTTCCCAGCACCCTATCATATCAACCACCTCCAGCACTTTAAGAACCACTTGATGAGTTTAATTATGCATCAAGTAAGACACTGGAACAACTACTACCATCACCAGAAATTTAGCATTTTGAGAAACTACAGGGGATTTAGTATAATGGTGGAGTCTTGCTGAAATTCCAAAAAGTTAATAAAATGTGGGATATAAATCCAAATGCTGAAAAAGTTCAAGAAAATAAGATTATCAACAACAAATATGAAAATTGTAGGCTCCAAGTAAAGGTATTGGGAAAAGACAATCAGGAAAAACTAATACAAAAATAAGGAAGGCATCAATTTAAAGAAATGAGACTGATTTTTTTGCAAATAATTGGTTTTGCAAATCAGTTTAGTCATTTTCTCAATTTCAGGCTCAGGAGTCACAGCAAGCAGGCAGAGGCTGCAGACACAGCAAAATTATGCTGTAACTTATGAGAAGCTTTACAGGAATATAAGTGAGCAAAATTTCCATTTCCATGGAGAAGTTTTGGAAAATCTGTTAACTGAGATTTTCAAATACTTATGGATTTACTGTAAATTCAGAACCTAAACATAGAAATGCGGGATTGTCAAATCCTTGGTCCAAATTTTGAATCACTTTTGCGGGCAATTAAGCTGAGTGAAAATTAAAATATTTAAAAAACAACCATTTAATTTGACTTTTTTTGGTTTAATGAATTAAAAAATTCAGGATTCAATGTATTATTTGAGATTTCCTGTATTTCATATAAATCATAGACAACATGTAAACCTTAACAAATCTGAAATTGTGAGATTGTCAAATCCAAGAACCAAATTCCAAATAAAAAATGAGGTGAATTTGAAATAAATATAATTTATGGGTGTCTCAAAAGGATGCTAAAGGATCCAGAGTGCATTTGCTCTAATTCTTATAGGTATCATAGACATTCTTGAAAATCACCCTATTCCATTTTAGGACGGCTAAAATTTAGATGCCTGATTACAGTAGATTTTAGAAAATACTAATAATAAAATAGAATTATATATTATAATATATTTTATCATGTTGCCTTTTCCTTGGTGTGTTGATAGTTCATTTGCTGTTGATAATGTGCTTACATGTAATTGGATAGCTTCACCTCCAGTTGCCTTGGCAATAGGAAATCAAGTTGCCTCCCCAAGACCAGCTGTGATTGCAGAGGCAACTGGAGGTGAAAATATCCAATTAAATGTGAGCACATTATCAACAGCAAATAAACTATCAACATACTAAGGAAAAGGCAACATGATAAAAAATATTATAATATATAATTCTATTTTATTATTAGTATTTTCTAAAATCTACTGCAATCAAGCATCCTTAATAGCAATACATGAATACATAATGTAGTAATCCAGTGATGTTTTACTTTGATAGTTTATCTTTCCCACTGCTCTTTCTTCCTTGAAATTTTTTTAAGTTTTTTTGGACCCTGGCTAAGCTGGGGCCTAAATTTTTTAAAAAATTTCTGCGTCATCAGGAGGGTAGCTCATATACCATTATATGGTTTTGTGGTTGCTATACTGGTAATTTCTGGGTGCAGCATATTGCATTATTTCCAGTTTAGCAATTTTTCATTCTGCTTAATTTTATGTCTAAACATGGTTGTTGATATTGTATTTTTCATTTAATTTTATCCAGAGTGGAGCTTCTTGATTTGGATTGATTTGTCCTAGTTTCTTACTGTACATTCAATTTGGATTCCAGGTTCCTGCAATTAATATCTGAGTTTATTAGTGGAATTCAAAAGTGATTTGAAATTTGGTTCTTGGATTTGAAAATCCTGCAATTCCAAAAAACATAGTAAACTTAATGAAAATGGTTGATTGATTTGAACGCTTCAAATCTGATTTGAGTTAATTCATTTTGTCCATTGGAAATATGCAGTTTGACTTGAACTCTGCAAAGTGTCTATGAGTTCCCAGTTTTTTAAAAAATCAAATAAAAATATAAAAAATCATTTTATTAAAAAAGTCCATCCTGCAAAAGTGATTCAAAATTTGGACCAAGGATTTGGCAATCCTGCATTTTTACGTTCAGGTCCTGAATTTACAGTATTGAACTACTGGGGCAGTTCTGAGCTCTAAACAAGATCACATGGGTGTTTGGGAGAGAAAGTTGGCATCATAAGAGGAAATTTTCTCAACTAAACCATCTGAATTGAATAAAAAATATAATATCACAATTTGATTTTATGTCAAAGAACACCAAATAACCTGATTTATTATTTAAGGGTTTAAAAGGCTTTTTTCAACTTTTATCAAAATTTAACACATTAGGCCACAGCTCATTTCTGATAAATGGTTTGGTTGATATCCTTATAATATCTTAAAGACCCTTTCTTTGGCCTAGCTCCTTGATGCTTAAATTTTCCAAGGGCAGGAAATTCCTGATAAGATGAAATCATCTGTGACACAGTTTCTAAGGTGTTCCCACAGTACTCCCTAACACCCAAGGAGGATGAAACCCTCCATCAACACCTTATAGATGCTCTAGAAAAAGGGTTTATCTGACCCCTCTTATCTTTATATGGGGTGGCAGCTTTTTATAGCTGAGAAGAATGGTTTCTTACACCTTTCTATGGGCTACAACACCATCAACAAAGTCATCAGCAAAAAACAAGTACCAACTCCTGTTGATTGACAGCTTATTTGAAACAATTGCAGGTGCCAAGGTTTTAACAATATTGATATAAAAACAGGGTACAATTAGGTGGTATTTCTCCCAGGGATTAGGTAAAGATTACCTTTAGTTTTTTTAGATTATTTAAATGTAGAGTCTTAAGCTTTGGAATGAGAAATGCACCATCCACCTTTGTCATGCTAATGAAAAAAGCTCCAAAGAACATATTGGGAAGTGTGTAGCTGTATACCTTTACAGCAATATTGTGTTAATTCAGACCAGGGGACACTTAAAGCACATTTGAGCTTCTCTTATACTGCTGCATAGAACCACTTGAAAGCTAAACCCTCAAAGTGAAAGTTCCCGTAGACATAACTACTTTTCCTAGGCCGAACATTCTCATCTAATGGTATCAAACCTAACCCCACCAAGGTGAGTGCTTTAAATAACATGCCACCTTGACTGACTTGGGCCAGGTATAAAACTCTTATTGGCATGTTAGCATATTTAAACCAGTACATTCCCAACTGCAGGGAGCCTATTTCTCTTCCCCAAAAGCTGATAAACATAAAAAAGGTTCAATTGGACTCTGACTTAGGAACAGATATATGAGAACCTTAAACAAAGTTGGGCAAAACCCCCATCCTCCAGTTCCCCAGCAAGGATTTTCAATATGAGCTAGAAAACAGGGCCTCTGATCAAGCTGTAGGGGAGTGCTGTGGGAAGCAACATGAAATTGGGTCTTACTCCCTGTAGCCCATGTTTTGTGAAGACTCATGGATATAGAGCAGGGATATGCTATTAATTCTAAGGAGGTAGTTGCCAATGACCACTACATTAAATAATGGTGCTGATACTCACAAGGAGTCACCTTATATTAACCCTCCCCACAGGTCTTAAGTTGCTGCAATATTTCAATACCAGCCCCACCTGACTCAACATCCAGCATGTTGAGTCAAGCCCCTATTCCCTACCAATATTGTATCAAGTATAAGCCTGGGAAAGGGTTTTTCACAGATTAATCCTTTTCCTGATATACACAGAGTACATCACAGGAGACAATGGGATGGACCCTTCCAGGCTCATATTGTAAATACTGCCTGATCACACACTCTATGAATGCTTGAACTTTGCCATCTGTTAAAAACTCAAAGGAAATGTGAGTCAATCTTTAACTTGGTCAGGAAATGTCCACCAAAGAGTGGAGATGGGGGAGAGAAAACCCCAAGCTCCCATCCCTCACTGGGGGATATCATCAGGCATCATCATGGCACACTAGGACCCCTCCCTGGCTGTAACCTATACAGGATCACAAATAAAAGGTTGGGTCTTGCTTGTGGGGAAAGACATCATGAAACCCTGGTGACATGCATGTTGTGCATAAAGATCACATCTACCCAGCCTTCTTAGTTCACTAGTACCCGTCACAACCACAGGACCTCTTAAGCAGCGGCCCCTGATGTTGTGGGACCTCTACCTAAAGACAGGATGGGCAAGAAGTACACCATCACCACAGCTGGCCCCCTTCCCTGATGGTCCAAGGTACCGGTAGCTACCAATTATGCTGCCATCACTGTTGCCAGATTTCTTGATAAGGGGATAGTGATACATCTGGTTGTATAACCCACCTGTTGCAGATGTGGCCCAGAACTTGTGGGCAACGGCATGAAGGCGTCCTGGGGAGGAAGTCCCTCAAAGGGGTAGTTTCTTTTTGTAACATCCCCATGCTAACAGTGCATCAGACGCCTTGATGGGTTCTTATAAAAGATGATCACAAACTCTAGCAGGAGCATCCCAACACTGTACAGACCAAGCATCTGTTGACTGCCATGATTATCCTGGGTACCAGGATTGATTTTTGTTGGGGCTTCAGCCCCAGGGCTCCAGCTTTTGGAGCTCCAGAGGTGTGAAGAATCTACTCAAGGCAGACTAAAGCCAACAGTCCTCATTTGACCACCCCTGCTGTAGCTCCTTGGCTGGAATAATGGTTAGCCAAGACCCACAGATTAGATCTAGGTGGATCCAGGGAGTGACCAAGCACTTGGAAGATGACTATGCCATCAAGGACCTGGCTTATACACCAAACCCCTCAATTTCAAGCTTGAACCCAATCATATTGGCCCCTTATAGATCACTGAAGTGTATTTTAGTCACACCTACCGGCTTTAAGCTGCCCAAGGTAACACCAGAAGCCAACACCATTACCAGTATTAATCCTGCCACACTATAATTGCTCAGAAAAGTTTTCTTTGTAGCTTAATTGATGAACCACAGATCCAAGCCCTGATTGAGTATGTCAGGAAGGGGACAAGGGGATGATGATACTGGGCTATCAGTGTCCCTTAAAATATATCTTATTGTGTACAGGGCAGCTAGAGATATGCTCATGCTGTATCTGAAAACCTTGTGCCTCAAAGGTTGCAGTACTGTGCAGCACCTCCTTGTTAAGGGCATCAATTTTTCTGACCAAGCTCCAGCAGCAGGTCATAGAAGCCCTGAACCATAGTTGATTGTGCCACCCCTGTCAAGATATTGGCCTCTGATTCTCAATAACAGCATTTCCCTAATTAGATCTTGTCCTTCTCTGGACCAGTGACTTCCCCAACCCTGCCCCTGAACTGTAACCAGCCAAGTTGGGTCAGGCTTTCCAACCTTGGCCTGGCTATCTCTGGGCTTGACTGTGGAGTTCAAGCAACCTGAGCTGGTGTAATCACTGGCTCAGATTGTACCTGGGCACTGTAACCTGAGCTCCCCTGAAACCAGGGTGAGGCCCTCCCCTCAGGCTTCAAAGGGGACCTGGATCTAACTTTACTTCTCCCAGTCTACTCTTAGTGGTTTAAAGAAGGCTTAAGAAGGATATTTGGGACATGGGTTACACTCCAGGGGCTGCCCAAGGTTGCATCACCTTCATTGGTATGCCAGAAATTTCTGGGAGCTGAGGCTACCATGGGCCAAGCTTTGGGTTTACCAACATGGTTCCAGAGAAATTTTTTTGTGGGGGGTATCTGCTGATTCTGGCTGGGGCTGTGAGGCATCCCAGGAAGGAGATGGTCCCCTCTCCACTGGTTGGAGCTTCTGGATCAGCTTTAATGGATAGATGGCCAGCTCAGAAACCCAAGTATAGTTCCTGGATCTCTTCTCCCTTCCTGGTAAGGAGATGGACACTTATTTACAGGTGCTGGTAGCTCTCACATGTAAGCTTGATGAAGTTACCCCTACCCCTGTACTGCCACCCAGGACAGCCAGAGGGGGAAGGAAAAAGTAACTACCAATAAGAGAAGGATTTTACCTCCAATAAGCGGTCTGAAAAATAGTCTAATCTGCTTGTTGAGTGATTGGTTTTGAGTGGGCTTAAGTTGATAACTTCTTAAAGGGCTTCATGAACTCATCCTGTACCTGCCATTTCTATCTGTGGAAGGCACTCTACTCATCCCCTAAATATGCTTGGATCTGAACAAGGTTGTTGATATTGAAGGTAGTAATTAGGATAAGGAGCCTTTTGATGCCTTGCTTCTCTGGCTCTTGTGAGAAAATATATGGTTGATCACTTATATGACCCAATTTTATGCCATCACTATATTGCTGTTGACCAGGAAGAGTTTCCTCATTTCACTGAATTCTTAGAAACTCAGTGGGGATTGGTACTCTGAGGAGCAAAAACAGGTAAGAGAAGTTGGTGAATCAGTCATCTGGAACTGCTTCAAGAAGGTTAGAGATAGCTGTGACACAAAATGGTCAGATAATGGGAAGCAGTCTCCATATGATGGTTAATCACCACCCAAACCCACATGAAGTTAATGATTAACCACCAACAAAGCTTCAAATACTGTTTGATAAAATTTACAAAAGTGTCAAGGATCCAGCCTGTGGGGGACTCTTGAGAACTGGCGGGCAGACAGCCTGCGGGTCCTGAGGAAAGGACCCGCCACAAGATGGGAGATAACCTCAAAATATAGGATAAAAATTTCCCAGGAGTGCCCAGGGCCCACTGGCAGGCACCATTGAATCAATAAGCCCGGTAAGGGTGATGTACATCACCCCAAATATTTGAGTGGGGGTGGATTCATTGGTTGTAACTAATTCCTGAGGGCAGTTGGGCCACAGGGTGAGAGATAGTGTCATAGGAACTAGGTAGACAGTCAAAGAGTTGTAATTGTCTTGGATCAACAGGGGATGTATAGTGACCCTGGTTCCTTCTCGGTTGATGGTTTCAATCTCTCTAGTCCTAGCTTTGGGGTTGTAGATCAGGATTTACTCTAAGATGAATTCTGAATATGCTGGATTGGGGGATATTTTGTGAAATGTACCAGGCCAAAGGATGCTCCTGGTGGACAATATAGTTTGAGTGTTCAGTCCGGGGTTTATTGGGGTTGATGGGTATGGAACATGGAGCCATAGGAGGTAGACTGCAAAAAAAGAACTAAAATAAAATATGGGATAACCTGGTTGAACCAAAGGTTCATGTCACTTTATTGCAAGAATGACAATGGGAAACTTACTGGCAGCCCAGGGTATAAGTATGCCCACCTGCTACAGGAAAGTTTTTCAAACCCTTCCAGGCCAGGGGATACTGTCTTTCATTGTTTGGAAATCACTGAAAAAATTGTGCTCAGGGGATCTCTCATTGGCTGGGGCAGAATGAGGATATTTGAATTTCCCTTTTAAGCTGCAGGACTTGTCATCCTTAGGTGACCCACATTCTACAGGAAGCTTATTTCATTCTTTACCAGAGGTGGCCCCAGTTATATCAGGATTGTTGGATGGGCCCACACTCTCATTAGCAGGACTAACAGGATCCTTTTGCAGGCAAGGCATTGGCACATGGAACTCTAAGTTGATAGGTTCCAGGAGTTTCTCTAAAGTCAAATTTGACTCTGGATTGAGCCCAGGAAACTGTGGGCTGGCAGCCTGTTGGGTTTCAGGGTTCAAATCCTGTAGCTGGGGTTCTACCACATGCATTGTCAACAGGAACTTTTTGCTCATGACAAAAAGATACACTAGGATTAAGCAAAATAATTAACCCTAATAAAAAAGTCCAAGATAAATTGCCTGGGAGAGAATCAAGGTTTCTTCAGCATAAAATTCCAGACATTGAGATGGAGCAAGTGTCTTGGCTTCATATACAGCAGGGAAAACTCCAAGATTTGATGGCATTGTATTAACATTGTGAGTCAAGGACAAGAAAGTACCAACAGCAGGACTCATCTTCTTGTATCAATTCAACTGAGAATCAAATTATAGGGGATGTAGTGCAGAAGTCCAATTACAGGATGCATGATAAAATAAAGTTAGACCAGGATATTATTGATTTTATTTAAGTAAAAATTTTAGGGAGGACTCAACTCTTAAGAGTTGAAAAGTAAAAGCTTTTCCCATATATATTGAAATTTGACCAAGCAATACCACCTGGATCCTTAGTTCCTATTTCTTCTGCATTGTCAAGTGAGTACCTGGTCCAGTTTGCAAAGAATCCTTTTGTGACCAACTTCTGACAGATGTTCTGATAAATAAGGTTGTATTGAGTGACTCTCAGATTATGTTGATTTATCAGTGTCAGCTTATAAGCAGGAATCAAATAAAAAATGGTGAAATGGAGCAGAAGTAACCCATTTACAATCAACTATTTGATTTAAATATGTTAAATCATTTAATTTTGTTAACAATTTTCCAGATTTTTGAGCTTTTCAAATTGGGTGAATAATTCCCTTCATTATGGAATCTATTGTGATATTACCCTCTACTTTATCCCAGGGCACAATACTGCCATCAGGAAGATGAGACAGGGAGAAATTATTGTGCAAAGGGGGAGGTTTAATTGCTACCAGTATAACCTCAGAATTAACAATAGATGTTGGGTTGCAATTGTGGAACTTCTGGATGAGCTCAGGGAAAATGGAACAAACATAGTGCAGAGCCTGCAAATTTTAAGAATCAGGATAGACCTTCCAAGATACCAAAAACTCCAGTTGACAGCAATTCTTCCAGGAAGCCAGGATAAAATTTAACTCATACTCAGGCTTACCCTCCATAAAAATAGGTTGGGAAAGGGGCACCTCAATGACACAGAAGGGAGTGAGCAGACATTTGTGGAAGGTATGGAAAATCTTAAAGGAAGGTGGTAAATCCAAACAATAAGCAGAAAGACCAATCTGGTTTTCAAATTTAAAGGGACCAACCTAGTTAGGACCTAACTTACAACATGGGACATTCAACTTCATATTCTGAGCATCAACCATGTCTAGGTCACCTGGCCTGAAGGTAGGGCCCTCCTGACACTTGTAATCTATGTAGTTTTTTAAGTTGTCACAGCAGCAGCAAGAGTATTTTGAAGCTCCTGATGAACCTGCTTTAATACATCAGTTTGATCAGTTGCAGCTTCCATGTTGCTAACCAGTCAAGGACCCATGTTGCTAACCAGTCAAGGACCCATGTTGCTAACCAGTCAAGGACCCATGTTGGATGAGGGATTGTAACCCACATTGGCAAAAAATGGCAAAACCTGATTTGATGTATGCAGAGTGTTATTATAGGTAAATTATGCCATATGTAGGTTTGTGCACCAGTCATCTTGTTGCCCATTAGTATAGCAACGTAAGTAGACCCCCAAAATTCCGTTTACCCTCTTTGTTTGTCCATTATACTGGGGGTGGAAAGCAGTGGAGAGGCAAATCTTGATCCCAAGACTCCCAGTAAAGGCTTCCAAGAACTAAACAACAAATCAGGGCTCACAATAACCAACTATTTCCATTGTGATATTATTTAAGGAGAAGATCCTGTTCACAAACAATCTCTCTGTGTCCACTAATGTAATTGTGGTCAAGCAAGGAACAAAGTGTGCTGTTTTTGTAAATAAATCTAATAACACCATGATTGCATTGTACCAATTGGATTCTGGAAGTTATCCAATAAAATACACAGATAACAACTTCCAAGTCCTTACACCTGACTGTAATGTAACCAATGGCCCAGTAGTCTTGTTCCTTCTTGTCATAGACCAAACACACACCAAGCAATATCAAACATACCCTGCTACTTGCACCATCAAACCCTTCCAAGAGAACTGCCAATAGATTAAATCAACTTTTTTTATTTTTTCCTGGATGATCTACTGTAAGACAAAAGTGTGATATGCCTCCATGATTTCATCCTGAATAGTTCCCTCTGGGACCCATAGAAAGACTTGATGATAAAAGATTGGCCTTATCTTATAGTATCTCTGCAGCTTAACCACTGGATGTGCAAATACTAGTTCTAATAGTCTATCAAAACCCTTATACAGGGGCTGCAAAACTTAACTTTATAATATAAGTCTAAGACTGCATCCTCAGTTAAGGACATGATAGCAAGCATAGCAGGAGGAGTTAACACAAAGGGAACAACAGCCTCATCTGGAATCAAAGTATGTGTGTTAAACTCAACGTCCATACCAGCATCAGGGAGGTGGGAAGGATTTCTTCTCAACACGTCAGCCAAGTGGTTGTCAATTCCTTTTATGAACACATAGCAAAACTTGTATTTTTTCAAGTCACTATGCCATATGGATTGATGGCCCTAAAAACCCTAGGCTGACAATAGTATAGGAGAGACTTATGACTGGTTCTTAAAATGAAGAGATGGAACGCTAAGATGAGATTGTGATGTCAATGCTTCAAATATTCCACAACTTCCAACAATTCCTTGTTGTAGATCACATAATGTCTTTCACACTCCTCCATTTTCCACAATAAGTAACCCACCAGTCCTTCAACACTATCACTGGCAGTTTGAAACAACACTCCTGCTGCAGCATACTTAGAGGCATCCATAGATACCAAAAATGGGAGCTCTGGATCCACATGTTGCAAAACTGGGGAAGACAACAGGAGAGCCTTGACTGCTGCAAACGCCTTTGCGCACTCAGGCGTCCAGACCAAAGCTGTCTTCCTGCTTGCTGAATACAAGGGGGTAGCCACTTCTGACAAGTGAGGGGTAAATTTCTTCAAGAATGTAAAAGTACCCAAGAAACTATGAAGTTGGGATATTTTCACAGTTGTAGCATACTCTTGAACCGCTGCTTCCTTGTCAGGGGCAATAGTGTGGCTATCCTCAAAGATAATATTACCCAAAAAGGTAACCTTATGTTTAAAGAATTCACACCTCCTCCTTTTGATAATCAAATTGGCCTGAAGTATACGCTCTACAACTTCTGATAGATGGGCCTTATGGGACTCCTCATCTGGAGAAAACACCAAGATATTGTCCATGTACGCAATGTCATATACACCCAGGAGATCCCTCAATACCAAATAAATTAACCACTGAAAGCAAGAAGGAGCAATTTTCAACCCAAAGGGCATAACACAGAACTGGAATATGTATTTCTTAGTTCTAAACGTGATCAGCCACTTCATCCCCTCTTCAAGTCTAATCTGATTATACACATTCAAATGATCAAGTTTTGAGAACACCTTAGCTTTCTCAACACAACAAGAGATTTGTGCTTCAAGAGGCAAAGGGTAGGGATCAGGGTTTGTGATGTTGTTTGAATTCATGTAGTCAACACAAGATCTAAGAGACCCATCAGATTTTTGGATAAACAACAATGAAGAGCAAATTGACAAAGCCTTCTTAAAGATGTATCCCTTTACCAACATGCCACAAGTCCACTCCTCCAATCATGTATCCTCCCTTAAAGTCAAGAGGTAAATAGGAGAAGAAATAAAAAAGATCAATAGTAACCTTGAAGTCAAAGTTGAACTGAGTGTGTTTGGGAAAAACCTTGCCCCTAGTGGCGTCAAAGGCCGTGTACCAGGGTTGAAGGCATGCTGGTAAATATGAACTTGCAGCTGTGGGCACCAGGATAAACAGGATAGATTGAGAAGACTGCTCTAACTCTGAAATTCCCAGCAATGTTATACAAATAGCGATACCCAAAGAATTATCCACCTGCAACTTGTTTTCCTTTAGGAGAGTTGATACATTATGATCCTGCCACCAGACTACCCCTGAGATAATAGGATACATAAGAGTAGTGCATCTGGAAAATCTAGCAGTAAAGGATTGACCAGCAACCACAAAGGTCACAGGCTTTTTGAGTTGGAAAGAGGGAAATGTTTGACAGTTTCCACCCCTAACAAGCATTCCAGGGTGATACTTGAGTTGCAGTAAGTCTGCAGTCTCAACACTCATGAAGTTTTCAGAAGCACCAGTATCCAACAGAATTGAAGAAAAGAAATTAGTTTGATCATTATAAATGCTACCATAAAACAAGAAGTAATCAGAAGTAGATTTATTTGCTGCAAATGAAGCAGGATCTTGCTTCTTTTTGGTGACCCAGACTACAGCTAAGGAGGCAGGATGCTCCTGAAAATAACACTTGATCATTTCTTGAACAGCTTCAGGAAGGACAGAAAAATCACAATCAATAGGGACAAGAGTTAACTCTTTGGATTATACTACCACCAAATTTGAAGGCACAACGTTCTGGAGCATAGCCAAAGAGCTTTTGGAAGGTGCTGCAACTGGCACCTCCTTCACATCTATAGGTTTGTTATAAAAACTAACAGCAGCTGAGAAGATGCACAAGAAGAACACTCTTTGTATGGGCTAGACAAATTTGATGAGGGACATGCACCTAAAAACCACAAACAAGCAACAGGTTTGGCTTCAATAGCCAACTTACCTTGTGTGGTAACCAAAAAATTTGAGACCAGAGAAAAAATTTGGTTTACCAGGGCCTCAGTTGTGGAAAAAAGGGAATCCCAAACTTCCAAGTCCTGGGCAGTCTGGTCAACTGCTAACCACAACGCTGAGAGCTTATTGACTTCAGGGATATCAATTGTGCAACAATAAGCAAGAAACTGAGGAAGGAATACCAACAGCAGACTATTACTCTGATGGAAGGCGTACAACTTACAATATACTTTGAGCTCCTCAATTGATACACACACAGTATTTAACAAAGGATACAAAGAAGCACTTTCAGCTAAAAATGCGTGGATTGCGCTCCACCCTGGACAACAACAATTCCTGCACATCCACCAAAACTTTGTCATCACATGGTAACCCTGGAACTTGTGACTGAGGGTGGAGTTAGAATAAGATGATAAGGCCAAAACAACTTCATGCAAAACTTTGCCAGTGGTTGGAGCAGATAGTAATCTGGACGCCAAAATGACATGACATAATAGAACCAGCAAACAGAAGAACTGGTCTCAACCACTGTCACCAGAGAGGGAAATTACAAATTAAAGAACAGCCAAAACTGAAAGCTCAAGAAGGAGCTGATATAGATGAACATGGTAAAGGCAGATATCTCAACAGAGCAGGAGAAAAGAAACACAAACTCATGACAAACTGCTTCCAAAAACCCAGACGTCAAAGAGTTGAGTAATGTGACAGAAATCACGGGATAATAAGAAGCTGTCACCATGTAGTGAGGAATCACCCACCAAATCCACATAAAGTTAATGATTAACCACTAACGCAGCTTCAGATACCACTTTGTGAAATTTCCAAATGAGATACTAGGATCAAGTAAAATAATTAACCCAACCAAAAAAAGCCCTAGATAAATGGCCTACAAGAGAATCAGAGTGTCTTCAGCATAAAATTCAGGGCATTGAGATGCAACACAATTTTAAGGTTCAAGGACAGGGAGGACATCTCAAAGATCAGCAGGCATTGAATTAACATTGTAGGTAACAACAACAAAGTGCTGATGGCAGGACACCATCTTCTGATAATATTTTTACTGAGAATCAAATTATAGGGGATGTAGCGCAGCAGGTCAACTACAGGACACATGATTAATTAAAGTTAGACCAGGAGAATATTGATTTTATTTAAGCAAAAATTTTAGGGAGGACTCAACTCTTAAGAGTTGAAAAGTGAAAAAATTCCCATATGTTGTTGCAACTGAGTTTCCAGACTTGCCTGCCAATGTATATTAAAATTAACAGAGGGTACTCAATGAGTTGCCCCTTGACATGTCTAACAACATGAACTAATCTTATGGCAGTGTTGAACCATGGGTACTTCATCCTAATTAGGAGCGCTACCAATTTGACTTGCTGATTCCCGCATGAGTTATTCCTTGGCTTTGAACCCAACATGGAACGTGCCACCATGCCACCCCCTTGTGGCTTTTCCCATATGGTATATTAATCACAATATTCTGCAATAAACAACATCTTACTCTTATTATTCCTGTTCTTTCTATTGGACTGTTGTCTTCCCCAATCAAATACCGGACTCTAATTAGTTCTGTTGCAACAGTGGTAGCAGCAGTAGGTTGTTGACCTACCTAAAACAAAAATTCTCCCCAAGAAAGGACGGAGTACGGGCTGTATGGCTACTCCTCATCAAGAAACTTTCCTTACAATCCCCAAGGGAGACATTCCTGAGAGGTATTTTATCTACCAAGATCAACTGGTACTTACAAGTGTGTATAATTGACTCTGTCTTGGGCAGTGCAATGCAAGTGTCACACTGACCTAATCAGACCTTTCTTAATGCATGCTCAACCTCCAGCTAGAATTTTTTGTGGGTGATGTTGAAGGAGATGACATTGTCAGCTGGCTCCACTCCACTGAGACCCGCCTTTGTATCTGTCAAGTGTCTGAACCCATGTGGGTTGCCACTGCTCTAGGCCGCCTTATGGGGCCTGCAGCTGTGTGGTTCACCAACTGGGAAAGCCAAGAAATATATGTCACTTGGGCTTGTTCAGGGACGCTGCAAAGTTCTGCTACAATGAAACATTTTCACCCATTGTGGTGGTAACTCCCCTACTGGCCATTAAATAGACTGGGTCTGTCCCTGAATATTTTACTTCCTGGCAAAAAGCTCCTGCTGCTGTCCCAGAAGCTGTGACCAATGGGAATGTTATGCTCCTTACCTTGATAGTTAATGGGCTCAAACCCCATATCTACAAGTGGATTCCTGTAGGTTGCTGCACCTCCATCAACAACTGCTACAAGGCCATTATGTAGGCTAATAATAAGGCTTCAATGGGCTTCTGCAGATCTAATAATCCACCATCCCAACATTGTCCTTCACCTGGAAGTACCCACAATCAAGTGGGCTGCCGCCAGTCTTGTCAGCAGGATAATGGGACTAAACGCCCCCGCAAGGGGGAACTCCAGCTAGTACAAATTGAGGACCAGGGAAAAGCCTAGGGGTTATAGCTACAAGAGGTTCTAAAACTCCTCTTGACCCTCACTCTCATTCCTTCTAGCAAAGAACCCCTGTGATTACAATGTGCATAAAGTTGAGACCCTTAACGTATACCAGGTCTACACCAACATCCCCCTTCTCCAAGCAAGCCACTCCTCAAATAAAGTAACCTTCTTGGCATATCCCTTCTTTTTTGTGAGAACATCCACAAACTATTGATACTGGGACCAATCACACTATGGTTGACAAGGCGTTCACAGACGCTCAACAATTAGACCAGGTGCCAAGCAGGTTCAAGGCAGTAAAAGTGGCTGATTCCTGTAGAGTGGCAATTACCCATGAGACAGTACCCTTCTCTGTGGGAATAGGGAACATCCAGGTTAATCTCTCTGGGCTAATCATGGCAGGGCTCAGCCACAATGTCATTGTGTAAAGACCCAACAATTGAGGGAGTATTTTAGAAAAATAAGGTACTAAGTTGGCAACTTGGAACCCTTGAGCCCAGTCACAATGGGATAGACTATCATCATCCATCAAAAGACCTTTGTGTGTATGTTATAACATCCAAAATTACTGGCAAAATACGTGATTATGTAGTATATGAAGGTGTATATAGCTACAGACTGTGTGGAGTGGGGCAAAACCAGTGTGGGCCAGGAGTTCTGATTGGAGGAGTTGAGCTGCGCTGGCTACTTGTAAAAGAACTCACCAGATGGATTGTTGAATGGCCCATTCAGTTGTTGATATTGGTGGCTCCAATCCCTAGGCAGGCTGTAAGGACCGCTGAGAAGATCAGGTGGTTTATCTTCTAATCCTGGGGAAGGGCAGACAAAGCTTAGTGTCTTTAAATTTTCTAGAGGGTAAAAGTTGTGATTAATTTATGTGATAACAATTGAGGGGTAATTTTCTCAATGATAGCATAAACTATCATCAAGTGATTTGGCTTTATTATGTACTATCATCCTTGTGGGGCATAAATAGTGCAAAACATTGGACAGAGAACCCCAAACACTTGGTGTTGTATGGAATTCCCTTTTGGGAGTGGGATGAGGATGGTTTGGCAAGCAATGAATTGTTAATCTTAGCATTGTATGGCTTTGGAGCTTATTCAGGAACTTTCATGCATTCATATTCAACTTCTGCTATTACTCCATTGGTGACTTTTCTGGGCAGTTTGTCAGCCCCATCCAAATTTGGGCAGCACTTTCCCCTATATTTGGATTTGGGGAAATTGCCTCTTAGGGATTCCTGATTGGGCAATTTTCCCATCTAGCGGGGGTGGACAGTCCCGCTGTGGGGGGTGCGCTGTCCCCTGCTGGCTGGCTAGGGGACTGGCTGGCTGGCGGGGGCTGAGTGGCTTATGGCTTGCCTACGCGCGCCTGCCAGGCTCAGCGTGCGGCCTGCAGTCTGCAGCGGCTGGCAGCTGGGGTATAAAAACTGGTTTTGCCAAAATCCAATTTTTAAATTTTGTTTCTTCCACCAGGTGTTTTGCAGCAGTTTCCTCAATCAGGGGGAACTGCTGTGACTTTTTATTTTGCTCTTTGAGCCCAATTGTGCCCAAAAAATTATCTTGACAAAGGGTGTTGTCAGGAATATTCCTGACATATTGCTGGCCTTGACTGGCTTTATTGCAACTGCCCCTACATCAACTGGGATATGTCTGTAATTACTCTCAATATAAATGGGGTAGGTTTTCAGATATATCCTGTCAAAATGAGCAAGTTACTCTACAATACTGTGTTTTTCAGAATAACAGAAATGGGCTTATATGATTTCAAGGGGGGAAACTAGACTTTAATCAATGCTTGGTCAAAGTTATCCGCGCCAAACCACCTGCGGCCCTCCCCTTGACCACTCCACCTCCCCCAGCACTTGCCACGCTCCTTGAGGAATATAATGATGTTTTCAGTGAAACACTGGGCCAATTAACCCCTCCCTGAGAGATCTAACATGCTGTACAACTGCACAGGTTGCTCCCCAAAGCATGCTCCCTCAATTGACTAACACCAAAAGAAGATGAGACCCTCTGCTAGCACCTTGTAGACGCACTCAACAAGGGCTTCATCTTCCCCTTGCTCTCCCCATATGGGGCTGCAGTCTTCTTCATAGCCAATAAGGACTGGTCCTTTTTCTTGGTCACAGACTACTGCGCCTTAAATGAGGTGACTGTTACAAATAAATACCCCCTGTTGTTGATTGACAACCTGTTTGACACGCTTGCAGATGTGAAGGTCTTCAACAAGATTGATCTCACTGCAGGGTACAACCAGATCCACATTCCACCAGGGGATGAGGCAAAGACTGCCTTCTGCACACACTACAGGTTTATTGAGTGTCAGGTCATGAACTTTGGGATGACTAATGCTCCTATCACCTTCACCATGTTTATGAACAAAGCGTTTGAGGAATTGATTGGAAAATGCATCATTGTGTACCTTGACAACATTATTGTCTTCAGTCAAGATTAAATCACACGTCTCCAACACCTCTGTGCTGTCCTCAACACCCTTTGTAAAATAGCTGAAGGCTAGGCCTTCTAAATGCAAATTCCTCAAGTCAGAGCTTCTGTTCTTTGGGAACACCATCTCTTCCCAAGGGATAAAGACTGACCCTACCAAAATTAAGGCAATCACAAGCATGCCACCCCCCACTGATGTGGGTCAGGTGCACACTTTCTTAGGCATGGTTGGTGAAGTGCAGAAGTTTATTCCCAACTGCAGAGAACTAATTGCACCCCTCACTGAGCTCTTAAACACTAATCAGTGCTTCCATTGGACCCCTTCCAGAGATCAAGCCTTTTGGAAAATTTAATAAAAGACTTATAATTAACCAGTATGAACTTGAGACTGATGCCTCTGAAAGGGCCATAGGGGGACTGTTAAGGGTGGAAACTGATGAGGGCGTCTTCTTCCTTGTGGCATATGAATCTAGGAAGCTCACTGACTCAGAACAACATTACACCATACATGAAAAATAATTAGCAGCAATCATGCACTGGTTGAGAAATGGCACTATTACTTGGAAGGAGCTACCTTTTCATCCCTGTTCTGACGGACCACAAGTCACTCCAGTACTTCAAAACGCAGTCCCACTTGACCTGCTGTCAAGCAGGCTGGGTTGAGCGCCTATCTCCCTACCAGTTGTGCATTGAGTACAAGTCTAGGAAGGAACTTGTTACTGCAGACACCCTCTCAAGGCTCTATATAGCGTCTATCACTGGGGACAATGGCTTGGATCCAGATTAATCAATGCTTTGCCTCTTTCCTGAAGCAACCTGTTACAGAGGCCTTAATTTGGTAACCATCTCCAAGCTAAAGGACAAAAAAAGTCAGTTCACCATTGATGCTGGCAACGTCTGCTGCCGGGAAGAGAGAGGTGAGAAGACACCTTATATTGCCACCACACAACAAGGCAACACAACACTGCATTACCACTGCACCTTGAGTCACATCAGAGGTTGTAACCTCTTTGAAATCATGAAACATAAGGTTTGGTGGCTGTGTATGCACCAAGACATCTTGGACCTCCTCAAACATGTGTGTTGTGTGAAAAGAACACGTCTAAACCTGCACCCCCAAGTCCTTCCTGCCCATTAAAGCCATGGAACCCTTCAAGAAGTGGGCCCTCAATGTTGCTGGGCCCCTCCCCAAAGACAGACTGGGGAAGAAGTACATCATAACAGCCATTAATTATTTCACCCGCTGGCCAGTAGCATGGGCAACAACTATTTTCACCTCCTTACTATCACCTGCTTCATTGGCAAGGAAATTGTGGCCTGCTTTGGGCAACCCAAGCATCTCATCACAGATGATGTCCCTGAGCTTTTTGGACATGTCATGAAGGTGTACTGCGCCAAGAATGCCCTCTAACAAATAGTCATGACTCCCTATCATTTGCAAGTCAATGGACGTGTAGGGCAATTGAAAGGCTCACTGGTCCAACTAATTGCCAAGATCTCACAGGAGCATCCCAATACTTCACAGACTAAACTTGCCCACTGCCCTACTCATCTTACAAGCAAGGATTGACAGGAGCACTGGGTTCAGCCCCATTGCACTGGCCTTTGGGACGCCTGACAGCTTGACAGGGATAGAACAAGTGAAATTATGATCCACAGTTTGCAGGAAACCCCACTTGCTGCCTACTTCCTCCCTGAATAAGTAGTGTTCCAAAGCTCTGGACATTGAACACAAGTAAATTGAGGGGGGTAAAAAGCACCTGGAGGCCAGATACGCTGTAGGTGACCCCGTCTATACCCTCAACTCCAATTTGGCTAAGTTAGAACCCAACCACCTAGGGCCCTTCAAGATAGCTGCAGTCTATGACAACCACACCTACCAACTTGAAGATGCTCATGGAAACACCAAGAGGATTCACCATGATTGCTTGCGCTTCTGCTGCACCATCCCCACAAAAATGTTGTGCCCTGCCCCAAAGGGCAGGCTTCAAAACAAACTTTAAATTCTAATTTGAATCTAAAAGTTGAAGTGGATTTTATTTAGTTAGTTTATAGTCAAAGCTTACCTTATTTTTGCTTGGTTTTGGTTTTTGCTTTTGAGTGCTCACGCACAGTTTCTTTATAGTTTCTATTTATAAATTCCTATTTTAAATAGGGTTTCTTTTTTCCTTTCTCTGCTTACGCAACCACTGCTCCCCCAACCACTGCAGTTGCAGATCTTTGTTTTGTCTCCTGCAGGATCATCTTCCCCAACTACCATGTGTTTTCCCTAGGTTGTCATATTATACCTGGTCAAATACTCCCTGTTTTACTATGCAAATCCTCAACAGGGCTATAATTTTGCTATCTATAAATAAAGGGCTTGGAAAAGTAGGCTTCTAAGCCAAAATTCTAAGTGGGATTCCCCAATCACTGTTCACAGGTTTTTACTTCAATCTTATATTTTTCTTTTCAAATATTCAAATTCTAACTTCCAAATTTACTTAGGTTATCATATTTTTTAAAAAAAATCTTAGCTTTATAGCAAATTAATACTTTGTTAGGTCTAAATTTGCTTCCAGAGATAAAACAGCTAGCATAATTAGAATGGAGATAGCTCAACAACAAGCAATTAGCTTGTTATCACCATTTTTAACATCAGGGAAAACTTGACTAGTTTTATGTTGAGATATTCCCATGGGGAATATCCTGACGTAGATATACCTTTGGTTACAAAAAAATCTTTATTGATACTTTATTATGTATAGTTTGTTTAGGATTAGCTAACTCTATGACACCTTTTGTGTCTAATCATAAGTTTTTGGCAGGTCTTTTAAAAGTACTTCTACAAACTTTACCTACTTTCATTTATCTTTTAAACTTAAATCCAAACACTTTACATGGTATAGCTTATAATCTTGCGCCTTTTTGGGAAAGACCTTACAACAAAGGCTGTTTGTGCGGACCTTCCCAGACCTTCTGTAGGCTCGGATCCTGGTGTCTGATGACAAGCAGGGGGCAAGGGGGTATTGCAACCAAGTTTCCAGACTTGCCTGCCAATGTATCTTATGGTACACATGGGGCGCTTGATGAGTTGTCCCTTGACTTGTCTAACAACATGAACCAACCTGATGGCACTGTCAAACCACGGGCACTTTCTCCCAATTAGGAGCGCTAACAATTCAACCTGCTGATCCCCGCATGAGTTATTCCTTGGCTTTGAACCCAACATGGAACGTGCCACCATGCCACCCCCTTGTGGCTTCCCCATATGGTATGTCAATCACAATATTCTGCAATAAACAACATCTTACTCTTATTATTCCTGTCCTTTCTATTGGACTATCTTCCTCCCCAATCAAATACTGGACTCAATTGGTTCAGTTGCAACAATGTATCAAAATTTGACTAAGCAATATCACCTGGATCCTTGGCTTCTATTCCTTCTACATTGGTAAGTTAGTACCTGGTCCAGTTTGCAAAGAACCCTTGTGTGACCAACTTCTGATGACCATGCTGATAAATAAGTTCATATCTGGTGACCCTTAAATTACGTCAATTTACCAGCATCAGCTTGCAAGCAGGAATTGAATCCAAATGATGAACTGGAGCAGCAGTAACCCATTTCTGGCAAAATTTTTGATTTAAATCTGCTGACCCAATTAATTTGGTTAACAGCTTTCCAGCTTTTTGAGCTTTCTGGCTTGGTTGAATAATTCCTGGCATTATGGGATCTACTTTGACAATAGCATGATAAAGACCACCTCATCACTTGAAGGTTGATGCAACCAATTTTACTGCCTGGTTAAGGTAAAGAAGCCAAGATTCATTGTGATTATCATAAGCAGAAGATCTGGTATTTCCATGGGGACCAGCTTTACCCTCGGGCCATGAAAAGCAAAGCTTTTTTATCCAAGCATGCAGACCAGCAGGTCAGTTTTGCAAGTGTTACTAAGGGGGTTTGGCCTGCTACACCAGAGAAGGCTGCCCTACCCATCTCAAAGGCATTTTCAAGGCTATTGGAGCTGAACCCTGACCAATTCACTCTTCTATTAAATAATTTACTTCCAGATATGTAGTTTTTCCTTTATTTTCAGCATATAGATTCAAACTTAGGGATAAAATTCAATATGGAAATATCACACTTTTGGGGTATGTTGGCCTTGGAGCTCTGTGAGCTATAGTTGCCACTAGCCGGCTCATATTTTTATTACAGATTTAAAATGCTTGGATGGGTTGAGCCTAGACATATATATTTATTATTATTTCAAAATGGTTTGGGATTCCATTGATATTCCAAGCTATCTGGCACAGTCTAGACGGAATTTGAGATAGGGGTTCTAGATGGTGTTTCCTAGAGAGTGTAAACCCCACCTTTCCACTGAGGGCTGAGCTTTTTCCAAAATGGATTGTTCTGCTGGTTCCACAATTTCTTAAAAATTTCATTGTTCTCTAATTTTCTTGGGGATTTGGGGATTTTGGATATGTAGTTTTTTGCGTGTTGATAGTTCAGCTGAACAGGCACTGTTGGAAACTTTGACCAAGCAATGATGCCAATTATGACGGAGCCCACAGATTGAGACTGTTACAACCAAATCCATAAATTAGTAGTACAAAATACAATGATACTAATTATGACGGAGCTTGCAGATAGGGATTGTAGCTACCAAACTACATAAATTGGTAGTATAAACTATATGCATATTGAATCAGCAGTAGTCTGCTGACCTGAGCCTTAAACTAGCCAATGATAAGTGTCCCTGGCAAATATTGCAGGCGCCAAGGCGCCGCTTTACTTTTACATTGAGCGCCGAGGCACTGGGTTTGATTCCCCACAATCTTGAATTCCCATATTTATCACATTAATAAGCATTAAGCTTGCAGTATTCCAGAGAAGTAGGAAGGGGTCCTGAAGTACTAAGTTATTCCATGCCAGCAAGGATCACCTGTGCTGGGTGAAGATGAAAATATTCTATTGGTTGACGTGTAATAAGCGCCCAACCTAGATTAATAATTACCCAAATTTGGGGCATGTTAGAATGTCCTAGAAGACATTGCTAGCAGCCCAGAGATTACCCTTGCAGAAGGTATAAGAAGAATTAATCATTTACAATAAAATCATCTTTGAATCATCTTTATTTTATCCTTACTCTGGTTGAACTTTATCCTAATCCTTAAGTGCTTCTGCGCGGTCAGAAGCCAGTGCTGGGCAATAATCATGGTTCTGTTCAATCCTGGCTCTTCTGATATAGTACTAGTCATATCCTCACATATGACTGTATTCTGGCAAATGTTCTGTTCCCTATAATCTCAAATAATTGTGGCGCTGTAATGCAAAAAGCGCGACAGGCACCTTTTGGATACCTTGGATGTAAAGTTTCGCACTGCCTTGCTACTACTGATCGGCCCAATCTTTATTGGGATTTGGATCCTGGGCCGCTTCAGTCTATCTATGGCTTTTGGATGGTATGATTTTAAGCATCAAAGGAGATGGAGGTTTTTCCAAAGCTATGCTTGTTCAATGTATTGGGTTCTAGCCACAACTGCGGATTTATCCCATCGGACTTGAGATTTCTGATATGCAAAAGGTTACTTTGGTGAGAACTGATGTGCATGGGATGGAGTAATCCGTGGATGTTGTCAGCGGTAGTTAGGGGAGTATATTAAAATGAAGGATTGGATGTAAGAATGTTTGATAAATAGCTGAACCCAAGCCTTGGGATCAAATGAATTAGAGTTTTATTTAGCAGCCTTGCTAGTTGCAATTGATGCCTGAAGGGTGGATATTGAGTTTACTTAGATTCAGTCCCAGAGATGGGTTCTTTATTTTTGGTTTTACCGGGCTTCTGAAGGATTGTGGGGTGGTAGCTACAGGGTTGTGGCTGGAGGTGGCGGCTGTGGTGATGACCAGCTCGCGGGCGATTCTGGCGCCATTCCAGTCCCTTTGGCGGCTCAGCGGTGGGTTTTTCTGGTAGTCTGGCTTTGTTGGCCAAGTAGACATCGAAATCAGGCCCTGGCTCCCCCCAGTCTTCGTCCATGATTTGAAGAAAAACTGACTTTATTTCAGCAACGGGCCCCGCCTCCTGCTCCTCCCTTCTGATTAGCCATAAACAGCATGCGCATACCTGGGCGGAGATCCAATTGGGGAAACGTGGTCCAACATCAGGCTGGGAGGGTCTTCTGTTGGTTCCAGAGGACATAGGACGGGAGAGGCCAGTGGGCTGCAGAGTGGATTTGAATCTTCCGAGGCGGCATCAAGTCCTGAATCTCCATGCGAGTGTTTGGAGTTGTGGTCATTGGTTTGGAAAACTTCTCCAGCCTCGTCAGTAGAAACATCGGTGGTGGTGTTGGGAACGTTGGAAGAATCCGAAGGAGGGTGGAATGGGATTTCCTCGTCCAAGTTAAGTTCAGACTCGTTGTAAAAGTGGAATCCAACTGTTGGAACTTGGATTTCGGAGCTACATACCTTCATGTCATGGGGTTTGGAAGCGACCTGTGTTTGGCAAGCCTCGTCGACCAATGCGACTTTGTTAGCTTCTTGGACCGAGTTGAGTTCAATGACTAACGCTTCAAGTCTTTTGTCGTGCAAGAAATCAAGCATCAGTTCCTTGGCCTGTCCGTGGGCCTTGTCTCCAAATGGCCGCAAAGAAAGCTGTGCCAGAAGCGCATTGAAAAACCCATCTCCGCTTGGGCGGGTAACAACGCAGGCAAGCAGTTGAACCAACTTATCCAACTTCATATCAAAGTCCCTTTCGCTTGCTTGCTTGACAGTTTTCTCAAGCAATTCCAGGGATTGCCGTTCGCTGGCAGCCCTGGCCTCGTTCTCAAGGATACCACGCATGGCCACTTCGGGAAGCAGACTGCTAATCTCTCGGACCGAGTGCAGCAGGCTGCTTTTACGCCCGCACATGATTTCCTGCTCCGGCGTCAGCTGGAGGGAGTTCTCGTTAGCCAGCGCCTCAATCTCGTCAATCTTGGCCTAAATCTTAGTCAAGTTAAGGGATACAAGTACCAGTTTCTTCGTATGGTGCTGGAAGCGGCTGTACAGGACCTTGGTTGTTGCGTTGACGTCGCGATGCCGCACCATATCCGCCCGCGCCGGGAGCCCTTTGCCATCCGAACCACTGCTATCCTGCGACAAAAGCTTCAAAACACTCATGTCCAGTATAAACAAACGTTCCGAACCACCTGACCCAAGAGCCTGGAGCTAAGCTCCAAAGCCTAATCCATTGAACCCCACCCGACCTGCAATTCAATTGAACGAATACAAACCCCAGCTTAAACCTACGAGCCAATGAGCTCATCGGCAACCATTTCAAACCCCGATTCCCGCCCACCAAACTCAAAAACTTTCCCCATCAATAACATTCCCAACCCACTGCCGATATTCTCTGCCAGCCATCAATGGACATACCATCCCAAATATCCCAGACCATCAAGTTTAAACCTCAATTTCTCATCCCTCCAACTAACCAACCATACACTCCACCAAACAAATTTTATTGGAACCCCCTGCCCTCTAACTTTCTTCGAAGGCAACCCAAACCAGCAATAAACAAAATGAAAGCATTACAGATACACTCCATAGAAGCATACAGCAGAGAAACCCATAAAGAGATCGGTATCGAAATATGAAGGGAGCCCAACACACCCAAAAAATATCCCACCCAATACCAGGTAGACTGTCTGGGGTTCTAAGAGGAGATGCCTCTGAAAAATTCGAGGATGGATCCTTGTAGGATATCTGGATCAAGCCTCGATGCCCCTTCTTCCCATCAAGCTTAGCCAGTTCTTTTGGAAATGTTACCTGAGCAAAAGTGATCAATATCTCACACCATACCTCTTCCTTTAGTACTGGAAGGAGGAGCCCTGGGCAACTTCTTGAATGTTTCATAATGGGGCTTGGTATTGATCCAGATTAGCTTTAGAGACAGATGATCCGAGTTTGTTCAGGCCCGCCTAGCTTTGCCAACAGGTGGGCAGCCATAGTACCTCACATCAATAGAAGTGTATATCCCTATTACTTTTACAAGGTAAGTGTTCTTTGGGTTTATTTCCATGATTATTCCAGCTCCTATTAGGCTAGATCTTAACTTATATAACCCATAGCCAACTACCCAAACTTCATCTCCTGCTTGGAACCTTTTAGCTATACATGAAATTCAATCCAACCCAACCCCCTGGGTCCTCAAGGCATGAAACATTTCTAGATCACCTTCCTTAGAAAAATCTCTTGGGAGTGGAAGGTTATATCCCTGTAAAGTTCCAAGGGCCCCTGTAAGCTTTGGATAGGGATATCTCCCTGGACCAACCAAGAAGGTGGCTCACATCTAGGCGCAACCCCTGCTGGGGTGATTCACTCCTAAAGCTATTCTGCAGGCGCAGGCTTTATACCAGCCAAATAAGGATTGATGCCCAAGGCATGTGAATGCTGGTTGGGTGATTGATATACCTAGCTCTAGTAAATGGCAAGCAGTGGCCCAAGCCTTTAGATGGTGATAGGGTGGCCCCTGTCTAACGCTGTGGAAGTATAGAGGAGTTGTGGCTACCCTGGAAAGATGGATGTGCAAAGATAGCCCTGAAACCTGGATACTAACTGGGGTGAGAATACAGTTGGGCAGCTCTGCCTAAGAAAGAGGTAGAGATCTCTCCCCATGACTTCAAAGTAGCTTTGGGGAGATTGTAAAGTTGCTGGGCAAGCTGAGATAGCCCTGAACCATTGTACAGTGGCTGTCCAGAGAGACAGCTGCAGAGCTGAACAGTTTGAAGGACACTCTGCAGCAAAGCTGGTTAATTCCCCCTGAACGCTTAACCTAACCACTTGGATGATTGAAAACAGTGGTGGTGGATGATGACAGCTTGTTCCTGATACCCTAAAGTGTAGGTCACTGATAAGGGCTGATTCTAGGTGAATCTGCCTGTGGAAGATGGAGGATATATGTTGAGAACAGCAGAAAGAGGCAGCCAAAGGCCTAGGGAAAGATCAGCTATGGTGGCTGGAAATAGAGAAGGATGGAGAACAAGGGGAAAGGATCTAAAAAGGGTTAAAAGTAAACAAGGCATAGATCTATAGAGAGCAGAGAGATAAAGATACCACTAAGGAAATCTTGAATAAAGAACACATATACAAAGAAACTGAAATGATAGTAGAATTAGGATTATACAAATTTAAATCAGCTACAAGCAATAGAGGGCGTAAAAGATCAAAATAAACAGAAAGGGGTGGGAAACAATACCATAGAGATCATTAAAGGACTGGGTGGAACTGAGAAAGCAGAAAGCTTTAAGCGGCATGTGAAACATTTGCTATGGGCTATGGCACAGAGCAAGACAACAAATGTTTGAGTTTTGCCAAGGGAGAAAAACACAGGAACCAATGTACAAACACTGGGAACAGATCCCTTGTTTAAAACATAAGTAAACAACAATTGAATTGGCCCAGGGAACCTGTTTGGAGGAACTAGAAGATCCAGGAATTTGATTGGATGCAGGTTCAAGCTTGTTTTATCAATTTTTTCATTGGTAAACCTTTGGGGAAAAGCCTAACCTGATTGGCTAAGGTAAATCAGAAGGTTCAATTTATTATAAAGGAGATAAAAACACAATAGTTTAAGCCAGGAAAAGAAGCATCTCAGAAGGAAATCAGACTGAAAAAAGAGCTATTTAGAGGGTAACAGACTGAAACAAGGGGATTGTTCAGAGGGGAAGCTACAGAAGGAGTCCAAGACACAAAGAAAGCAGCCCAAGACCAAGAGTAACTAGTTCAGGGCAGGGAGGCCAAGAGCAAGGTGCCCAAGGGCACAGACTAGGAGCCTAAAACATAGAGCAAGGTGCCCAAGACCAAGAGCAACTAGTTCAGGTCACGGAGACCAAGAGCAAGGAGTCCAAGGGCACATACTAGGAGCCTAAAACATAAGTCAAGGAGCCCAAGATCTGACCCACCAAAAACGCTCCCCAAAACCAGCTACAAACAAGGTTTCCAAGGGGTTTCCTTCAGATTACAATAAACGCCAATCTCAACCCCTAAACGCTTTTCTTGATTCCTCATAATTCATCATGAATAAAACTCATCATATTCTCTACCCTAGCCCAGGAGAAGAGGATAGATACTGACAGAGCTGTATGAAGCTCACCACTAGTGAAACTTCTGGCAAGGAGAGGGATCAATTGACTGAACTAACCAGAACAACTCCTAGAGGCAAGGAGTTCCTAGGAAGCAAGTTCAAGAGACTGTTTCAAACTGGTACCAACCCAAGGGGGGAAGAAACCTGCCAAGGTGATGCTCTATGGAGAGGATACTAGGATGGTGATAAGTAAGATTTTCAAGGGATTTTCAATCCCCCAGGCCAAGGAACCGCTTCACTTGGAGAACAGCAACCCCTCCCAGCCAGGACCTGGCAATGACCCAGGACATTTAATAGTGTCTGAGGAGCTAGAGCACCACATTGGGGCTTGAAAAAGACCTTCCACCCATCTAAGGGATCCCCTACCCCAGAGCCACCACCATGAGCTTTACCTGCCAGGGCTACCAGATTTTTCCAAGCTTTCTAGACCTACCCCTACCAATAAACAATTACCAGCTGGAGCCCATGTCACCTCTGCAGGGGAAGCTTCTGGAGTACCCTGTGAGAGATGGGGCTAGACCAACAAAGTCTGGCTTTAATCCTGGTGGAACCAAATTCAGAATACCATCCTGTGCATGACTGGGATGGCCACTTTGAAGGGTCACCAGGGGGAAAGAACAGGGCAGGGGTGGGAAATATGTGTTCAAGCCCATAACCAGGGCACCTGCCAACATCCAAAGAGAGCTTTACTGGGTGGGGCAGGAGTCTGTATCTATAGGGGGTTGTGATAGAGGTAAGCGGGTATGATTGGAAGGGTTTATAAACTCTGATCTTGTAGTAATTTGGGAGGGAAACCCTCAGAATCTGGCACCTGGGATGCAGGAAGATCCTTGGAGTACAGATTAGCCCATGGGGATTCCACAGATGGATCTAATAGGGGAGGAGCCGGGGTGTCATGAATGAAATTTCAATAAGTTTATTGAAACCCCAGGAATTAAACCCTGGTCCTCATGAGACACCTTTCACCAACCAGGAGGGAAACTAATCTTTCAGCCGGTCAAACATTAAGACCAAAAGTTTGAAATCAATATTGGAAACCCTGGAATAAAACCCTGGCCCTCCAAAGGCAAATTGAGTCACTCAGGAGGGACAGGGACCCTCCAATTCATTGAGTCACAAACCTGAGTTGTTTAATTACTCTAGAATCCGCCAGAAGCTTAAGGATGATTCCCCAAACGGCCACCAGATTGCTGTTAACCATGTGCCACCAAAGACCCAGACTTATGCAGAAGTTGCAGCTTGCCTAAAAGACGTTAAAACAAGGACCACTGCTAGCCCCACCAATGATCACCAGCTACTGCAAGTCTTCAGTCTAGAATGGATAATGCAATTGTCCTGATCAGGTTATATTATGAACAACAGCGGCAGAACAAAGCATTGCTACTTCTGTTCACCCGAGCAAGCAAAACCAGGATCCAACACCCTTGAAACTAAAATCCAATATCTGTCCAGCCAGTGAATTGTCCCTGGAACTGAAGTCCGCAAAAAGTGAAGTGGCAACATCATCTGGTATAAGAACTCTGGCGGTATGGGAATGACCCCATTGTCATTTTTGATAATAAAGTTTTATGAACCCTTGGTTAAAACAAATCTTACCTTATCTAGTCTTAGTGATCTTTCATCTCAACTCCAACCAAGTAGATAAACAGGCAACTGCCCCCTCTAGAGACTAACCTACTGACCTGCCTTAGAAACTAAACTGTCCCCCTGGAGCCCCTTTTAGACCTGTGCATTTTATCAAATACCCGCCCAACCCTGCCCACTTGGGGTTTAACTTGGAGACCATCCTCATTGCTGATCCCTTAGCAAGGAATAGAGAGACTGAATACATAGGATGCCAAGGAAAGTGGTACAAGGTGTCGCCCCTATTGTTCAAAAAGAAGTACAATTATCTGCTGCATACTTTGTCCCCATGACTCTGCCCTTAACCCTTCAACCTGACTGCCCAATGGAACCATCACCTGCCTCCAAGACCATGTCCAACCAATTGTTTGGAGTAATCTACATTACTTTGGGGGGATTGGTAGACTCTATGGTGCCCAACTATGGGCCCTGGTCCTTGCTTGGGCAATCTGTATCCTATATTATCAAGTTAGCACCCTTCCTATGCTGGGCATTACCCACTAGCCCAACAGTACCCAGTCCTTAGTCACCTGATGCCTCTACCTATGCCTTGCTTCCTGAAACTGGGAAAGATGGTGGAAGGGGTTTGGGAGCGTCCTAGAATAAGTTATAGAATTCTGGGTTGCCAAGGAGAGCCTTTCCTGTATTTATGATGAGATGGTCCCCAATAAGAGGAATATGGGTACCAAGGTCACCATCAACAAGTTTAGGAAGGGTGATAGCATTCTGAAGGACGGGTTCAACAAGAACCTCTGGGCAACAGTCAAAGGAACTGAGGACCATAATAAGTTGTAGGTTTGAATAGAAGTACAGAATGGAATTCAAGTACCCCAAACTTCAAGGGCTCAAACTGGATCTTAGTTAGCCCTTATCTGTTCCCAACAAATTAACATGGGCGGGCAGGCATACAGACCAAAGGGAGACAGGAGACAGGAGGCAATAGGAAAAGCAAAATTCAAAGCATCAACTGTCATTTATCAAAATTAAAGACCACAGAGCACAAAGCAAGCTCTTCAAAGTCAAGGCTTTCAATCCAATAATTTAGAATTGATCAGCAAGAGACTTGGCGGTCCTTGCTTCTGTTCTATGCAAAGGAGGAGGTGACAGTGCCCTGTTTTTCTTTGGGGGGTGGCGCTCCTGCTTCTAGGAGATGATCAAGTTATGTCTTGTGTCAAAGCCAGGGACCATCTGGGTTGGGGTTGTCATCCTCAGAGATACTTTTCTATGGAAAGGAAAAAAGTAAAATATCTAAACAATCCATAAGGGACTCATCATGCCCCCTAATCAGCATTGGTATTTGATAACTTGGGGAAGACATATTTCACAACAATGCATAGGCTAGCAAAGAAGCTTCATCATCTAGGGGGCCATTTGCATAATAATTTTTGGTACAACAATATCCTGGATCTCAAGGTTATTTGCAATGCTTTACTCATTCTTCAATCAGGAGTTTTTTATGAGTGAACAGACTAATGTTATGCCTCTTGTAATCCTCTTGACTATCTTTAAAATCATTATCACTAGGGAAGTTCTCTGTCACAAAAAGAGAGAATAGGGGTCAAGATAGTCTTTATTAACAGAAGGAAGATCCCCTTAGAAACCTTCTGATTTGCCACTTCTTTAGAGTTCTTTTGATCAGATGCTTCTTCAGCAAGGACTTCTTAACGCTTTAGAAGACATCTGGTTACTAGAAACCAACCAGATATGTAATCATTAAGATTCAGATCCAGCACTCAACCAAGATCCTGCTTGCAATCAAAAGATTTCCAAAAGACCCTGTAACTTTCCTGCTATCCTTCCTCTTGTAGTTTCCTTTTCCCAGCATTTCTGCCTTCAGAATGGCTTTATTAAAAAGCTTAACCCATTGGCGCTCACTTTTCCTAGATAAAATTAAGCTTACACACTTACTTCCTCAAAAGCTTAAAGTATTGATTCACTATTTTCTTGCTTATACTTTAAGCTGTTGGCTTCCAACCAATCATGTTCACCAGGAAACATTCCCTAAAAACAACCAATGGTTGCAGCGTCCAAAACTTCATCATTACTGAAGTTCAACTGTGAGCCAACTAGGAATTGATTTCTGCTGCTCAATTTTCTCAAAGGTTTACCATTTTGCGCACCAAAGTGTTAACTGGTTCTCTGTTTCAGAACCTGTCTTCCCTGAATTCAACCATAGCCAATTTAAATTGTAGAATACTTCTTAAATTGTTCTTCCTGATCATCTTCAACGTTTTGCCCATATATTTACTCTTATAGTAAAGTCCAAGGAAAGTGTCCCACCAAGATGGGCTTTGTATCCAGCTTGCATAGCAGCATACTCTTATTGATCCTAGAAAATTAATAAATAAAACTCTTACCTACAATTCCACCAACATTTCTTCTTGATTTCACTACTAAAATAAAACAAAGGCAAAGTACTTCTCTTTATGCAACCTTGGCAAATCCATTTGGCAAACCATTGGCTCATTTCTCTGGGCCAATTTTATCTGTTCCCAACTTCTTCTCTCTGTATAGCATTCCACATAACCACTAAGCCGCTTCTGAAGCCTTTACAGATTTATTCCATCTGAGCTTCTCTATCATTGTAGTCTCCATCATCCAACACCCCAGGCGCAAGCAATAAGTCTCCACAAGTGAATCAACTTAGACTTGACCCACACCAGTGACCTATACTTTAGCTCATCAGCAACAGACACTTCTCATGTCTTGCCACTGTTTTCAATCCCTCAAGTGGTTAGTTTGAGCTTAAAGGCGCAAAGTAACTGACTTGCCTTCCCAGAAACCTCCAAATCACCAAGTTCTGCATCTGTTTCCTTAGGAAGCCACCTCAATGATGGTTCTGGGAATAACCATGCTTGCCCAGTAACTTCATAACATCCTTAAACCTACTTGGAAGAGATAGAAAGAGAAATCCTACCCCCAGCCTAGGTAAAGTTATCTAAGCCCACGCCCCCTGTGGTTGATACTTGGATCTCCAAGCTCCCTCAGCACATCCCTTTCCTTCTAGCCACAACTTATCCACCATCCCGTAGAACCAGCCAGGGGCCTTCACAGTCTCATTCCTCTACTCAGACCACAGCTTCTCATCCACAAGAGCTAGAAATATCCATAAACCAATAAATTTGACCTGCCTTGGGTCATCATCCTTGTCTTGGCCAACATTAGCCCTGCCTGCAAAACTTCTCCATGTGGGGATCATTGCAGGGGGCTGGTAGGTATGGGCCAAGAACCAATTGGATGGGGCAGACTGACCTACTTTAGTCCAGCCCCAAGAGACTAGGACCGGCTGGCCAGGTGATATAGCAACTGCCTGATCAGCTCAACAGACTCCTAGGGGGACCAGGGCAGCATTCCCTAATACCAGCCAAGTCTGGCGCCATGGCTGGGACAGCCCTGGAACACTCTTTTCCGGATGCCGGGCCAGAAAAATTAATTGGCCAAGATCCCAATCCATTGGGGGCCTTGTAACTGAATTCTCCAGGCCAAGGGACAGACAGACCTGGTGGATGCAGGTGGGTAACATTCTCCTGCCAAGCTGTCAGACGTCTTGGGAGAGTCTGCACTAGGGAACTGGGCAATCTTAAAGAATAGCGGCCCCTCTGCAGCTGGGGGTCCCAAAGATGAAGCAGTTCTCCCTGGAGTAAAAGCCGGACTACAGACCCTTATTGACCTGGGATACCAGATCTTCCCAGTTGCCCAGGGGTCCCCCCTGGATATAGGCCACCTTTTTGGTTGGTCTAGGGAAGATACCCTATCCCGAGATAACAGGACCCCAGGAGCTTTGCATACCTTGGGTGAGGTCTGACTGGTCCCAGATATTCTGGGATACCTAAATTCTCTCAGATGGTACAGAGTTCACCAAGCCAGTATTATGGGCCAGACACTTCACCCCCTGGGAGAAGCTTGCCCCAACCAAGAAGCTTTAAGGCTGGTGGGGAGTAGATAACCTACACCCCTCCTTGAAGCTCTACCTTGGGTTAGGGGTATTTATCCACCCAGGCTACCAGTAAAGTGAGTTTATTATAAACTTATGTAGTACATGTTGGGAGGAGGATATAGAGGAGTTAATGACTTATTTATAGTGAGAGAGGTACTGTAAATTTAGAACCTGAACATAAAAATGGGGGACTGTCAAATCATTGGTCCAAATTTCTAATCACTTTTGTGGGATAGCCTTTTTTTAATTAAATTGAATTATTAGTATTTTTATTTGGATTTTTAAAAATTCAGGAACTCATAGACGCTTTGCAAAGTTCAAGTCAAGCTGCATATTTCCTAAGGACAAAATGAATTAACTGGAATCAGATTTGAAGTGTTCAAATCCACCAACCATTTTCATTAACTTCACTATGTTTTTTGAATTGCAGGATTGTCAAATCCAAGAACCAAATTTCAGATCACTTTTATAGCCACTAGTAAAATCAGATATTAATTGCAGGAAATGGAATCCAAATTGAATGTACAGTAAGAAACTAGGACAAATCAACCCAAATCAAGAAGCTCCACTCTGGATAAAATCAAATGAAAAATCCAATCTCAACAATCATGTTTAGACATGAAATTAAGTGAAATTGTCAAGGATCTGAATGTACAAGTATTCTGGCTACTACTAACCTACTCAACATCCAGTCATTGCTCGGTTTGGTGCCCTTTCAATATACCATTTGATATACCAGGAATGGCAACCAAGCAATATCACATGACTGTCAAAGTATCCAGTAGCTTGAATCCATCCTGCACATGACCAGCCCCTAGGTTCAATCCAACTAAACCTCTGCCACAGCCAAGTCTATATAAGTCTAAAGTATTGTCCAATAAAAAATACTTCTCTTCTTTCTTAATTCCATATTTGAAGCTTCCCCAAAAGGCGCTCCTTATCAAAATGTAAAATTGTCTAAACAGGAAATGATGCAATATTTTGCACTCTAAATCACTAATATAGCGACCACAAGACTATATAATGGTATATGACTACCCTACTAATGACGCAGAATTTTTTAAAAATTTTGGCCCCCAGCGTAGCCAGGGGCCAAACAAACTTGGAAAAAATTTCAAGGAAGAAAGGAGGGGAAAACCATCAGTTTACTACACAATGTATTCATGTATTGCTATTAAGGATACTTGATTACAGTAGATTTTAAAAAACGCTAATAATAAAATAGAATTATATATTACAATCTACTTTATCATGTTTTCTTTTCCTTGATGTGTTGATATTTCATTTGGTGTTGATAATGTGCTTGCAATTAATTGGATAGCTTCACCTTCAGTTGCCTTGACAATGGGAAATCAAGTTGCCTCCCTGAGACCAGCTGTGGTTGCGGAGGCAACTTGATTTCCTATTGGCAAGGCAAATGGAGGCAAAAATATCCAATTAAATGTAAGCACATTATCAAAACTAAATGAACTATCAACACATCAAGGAAAAGACAACATGATAAGGTAGTTTGTAATATATAATTCTATTTTATTATTAGCGTTTTTTAAAATCAACAGTAATCAAGCATCTAAATTTTAGCCATCCTAAAATGGAATAGGGTGATTTTTGAGAATGCCTATGATTCCAAAAAAGAATTAGCACAAATCCACTCTAGATCCTTTGACATCCTTTTTGAGACACCTATAAATTATATTTATTTCAAATTCACCTCATTTTTGATTTGAAATTTGGTTATTTGATTTGTTAAGTTTTGAATGATTTCTATGATTTTTTTTTGAAATACAGGAAATCTCAAACTGTACATTATAATCCCACAGTTTCTTATTCATGTATCCTGCATTTGTTTGCTGTGTTTTGTCTTTTGTTAGTTGAGTTATCTGCTCAAGGGATTCAAAATTTGCCAATTTAAATAAACCAAAAAAAGTCAAATTAAATGATTGATTTTATTAAACATTTTAATTTTCACTCAGCTGAGTTGCCCGCAAAAGTGATTTGAAATTTGGACCAAGAATTTGACAATCCTGCATTTTTGGTTTAGGTTCTGAATTTACAGTACCAGATGTGAGGTTGGGCTAATTGGCCATAAGTGATCAGCCTATAAAAACAATCAAATCTTGGATACTACACAATGTATTGCCCCTGGTTCAATAATATTGAATGTATTGAGTATATGCAGCATAATTGCTAGTTTATTGACATTAACTGACAGTTACAAACCATATAATCTCCAGTTTACCAGGCTCATTAAAACCCTCTTATCCTATGGATGATAGTTGTTATTTAGCTCCACTAACAGCCCAATGGACATAAAGATAACTAGATTCCAATTAAATGGCACACAAATCATTTTAAAATGCTGATTAACAATGTAATTTAGCACTGTATAATCCTTGCTTCAATATTGCATTTGAATTGACCATTATATGCTGTAGAATTCTCAACTTGAACTAGCTTAATATAGTCAAAGGAATGTCATCCAGACTGTGGGAATTGGGGAGCAGGTTAGTAGGAAATAAACCTAGCTCTCAACAGCAATAAATTTGCAGTTTCATTAACAACCAAAAATGTTATCACTAAAAATTCCCAGGAGACCAAAGGGGGAGGAATTAGCTGAACACTAAAAGCAACAGGCAAAACCAAAAGGCCAAATTAAACTAAAAATTTTCAAGCTTTATTAGAGTAGAGAATGATGAAGCAAGGTCTTTTACTACTTTTGCATTCATTTAAGGGGGATTAGGGTGGGGGATCAAATGTCATCAAACTAATTGACCAATAAAATGAGCAAATATGAGTGCGTTTCTCAAGGTGGTAAAATCTTGAAAAATTTGAATGGACATTATCAAAAAAGAAAACTGACTCAACTAAAAATTGAGGAACCTGCTTTGGATGCAATTACCACTGCTCCTGGCTACTCTTTTACATGATATTTAACCAGGGGTGTCTCTTGGGTGGGCTAAGTGGGGCATCTTTAGATTAATTCCACAAGTCTTAATTCAAGAGTGTTTCTTGGGATTTTTCAGTAACTTTTGGATAATTATTCAAATGTAATTTGGTGGAGGTCCCCAAGCATTTGGCAGGAATTGAAGTGGAGGCCTAAGAGGGAGGCATAAGTTTACACAGACAAGGAACTCTAATTGAAACCCAATATGTTAAGGAAGACCTAAAATTACACCTGTTTTATGTAGTGGAAAGCAGTAAAATATTTTATAATCCTCCAAAAACTGTTGTAACCCTTTAGTGCTATATGTGACCCACAAAAGATAAACCAAACAACAATTGCCATAAGGCCATCTCAAGAAGAGTGTAAGCTGCAGCTGAGACGCCATTGCGCCTTGAAAAGGCCAGTCATGATAATAAGAGTAAGGAAAGCCAATCAGGTTAGGTTGGAGCCAGCAAGAAATGGATCCCTGTGATGAACCCATTTGGAGCTGTCTGAAAGTTTCAGGTTAGATGCTGTTGCATTATAAAAAATACAGCCCCATTGAAGCCCAACAGTTAGCTCTTAGCCATATTTCTGGAAATATTGCAGCTGTTGGATAGATGGTATCTAGAAAATAAAATAGCATTTACAAGCTCCATTTCACTGCTTTGTATTTAGTGTCCTGGTACATAGGTCAGGGAGATTATATGGCATAAGCAAGTTCAAGTAGGTTGTCAATAAATTTCTTAGCTATGAACTTACAAGCACCCAGTGAGATCACTTCAAACAGCCTACACTTCTTATGGAAGAGACTTGGGATATCCCTCTGCATTTGGAACAGTGTGAACCACATCAAGACCAATTGTTAATATGTTAATATATATACTGCACTTAGAGACAAGGACAAGGTAAAATTGTGTTAGATTCAAGAGCAGTTATTATTGTTATTTATGTTCAATGCATAAGGGTATATAACTAAGGGTGCTAAGGATTTACTTTCCATATATGTGCATTTTTGTGCTGTAGTCTTTTTCTGGTAGTCCTTCATGGTCTTTTGTGTAAGAAATATGGGCTAAACTAACTATGTTTGGCTCCCATCCTGGTGAAATATACCACCAAGATACCACCCAGTGGATCAATGGACCAGCTGCTCTAAGAGGGGACTAGAGGGAGGACACAGATGATAGTTGAAGAAAGTAGGCATTCAGTCCCATCAACACAATACCAGTGAGCAACCAAGTTGTACAATTGGGAATGTGAGTCAGAACCTCATGTGCCTGCAGGGGGACAAAGTTGTTTCTCTCCAGCTGAGGGGGGGAGATGCAGATACTTCCTCAGAAAAGGGAACATGCAAGTCATAGTCAGGAGAGTACAATTCCATATCATCACAAGTCAGGCTCTTGACTAGAGCCTCCCCTGAGATAAGCAGACTTCTAGGAAGGTGTAGGAGACTGGAGAGGTCATTTCCAACAAAGCGCACAGATGAGGAGATTAGACCCAAAGATCTGAGGAAGTAGACCAAATGAGTAAAAGAAACAGAGCCAAGAAAACACCAAAAAACTTGAGGGCAGAGAGTATCACTTTTGGAAACCCCAGGAAATTTGGAGTCTGAAGGTTAATTTTCCAAGCCTGTTTGCTGTAGAAATTTGTTTAACTTGAGTAATTATAAGAAAATTCAATAAGGAATAAACCAGGGAGCTTGGTTGGCCTTGTGGATGGTCTCAGGTAGCTTGAACGGCAAATGTATTAAGAGCAGGTTTGAAAGCAAGCAAAAACAAGGAAGTTCTGATATAAAAGTAAGTTTTTATATAATCTATTAACTTGAATTTCAAGTTTGAACTTTATTTTCAAAAGTGTAAGTGTTTAATACAACTACTATATTCTAACACTTCTCCTAGGGGTTTTGGAAAAGCTTCCAGGTTCAAATAGGACCAAGAAAAGGTAATATTTATTAAGAAAATGACTAACACTTTTTAAATATTACAAGGAACTTAAAACATAGAGTTCAAACTTAATAAAGATAAAAAAGTATAGAAAAAGAATCCAAGTTTACTTTAACTAGAGAATAAACAAGCAGAGGACTGAAAGTCCCCTTGCTAGACTTAAGGAAATGTGTTGCAATTTGATGATCACCTGATCACTTGACCTGATCTAATTGGCCAAGGAGAAATTTTGCTGGGCAAAGCCAGGGGGGCTGGGGTTTCATACTAATTTCTAAACTTCCATCTGATTGGCTGGTGTTGATTTTAGACTTTTGTGGATCATTTGATTCTTTGGGCCTTGGTGAGGTATCACTTGATTGGTTATCTCAAATTATTTTCAAAAGCGGGCAACATCATGCTCATAGATAGTCCAAATTAATTAGTGCTTCTTCCCATGGGGGAGCAAAAAGAGCCAGAGGGTTTGCAGGGTAAGCTAGTATAAATCTTTCATCTACAGTGTGATCCAAATCCTCTTAAGAATTGAGTGGTTTGGATGATGTTTGGGTTCTTTTTAGTGCAACAAGGGAAAACAGTGCAATCCAAAGCCAAAGGGGGCAGTAAATTTACATTTTGGGTATCAAAATTACCAGATGGTCAAGAATTCTCATAATAGTGATAAATTCATATAATTTCTCTAATTTTTATTCAAGAGCACCTCAGGCACACAAGATTGAGCTTTAATATTGTTTTGTATTTGCTGTAATTATGCTGTTTTACCAGAGTTACAAGGGGAAAAACATTTGTAAACTAAATAATTATCTTTATTTGGGGATAGGCATTATATAGTTGTGCTGAAGCATCATAAGAGCAACATGATTATGTAGATTATTTGGTTGGATGATGAAGGTGGGCTCTTGTTCCTGGTAATGGGTCAGGCACCAAATTGAGCCATCCACTGTGTGGGATCATTTTTTGTCCATGTTGCTAATTCTGGGAATTTGAGTCAACTTCCTTGTTTGGCTACAGGTCACTGGGAAGTTGGATTGCAAGTCTCAAAACCTCTTAGTTGTAACCTTGTTTGCAGGTCAACCCTGCTGTTTTTTAAATTCACTGCAACCCCTGGCATTGGATCACACTATCTTCCCTTGCTGCACTAAGAAAAGTCCAAAAATATCAGCTGAATCCCTTAATTCTTTAGAGGATTTGGCACACACAGTTGACAAGATATTTGTGTTGGCCTATCCTGTGGATTCATTTCCCCTGACTGCCCCCTCCTGGGAAGAAAATTTTGTTAATTTGGATTATTTGTTGGCCTGGTGTTGCCCACTTTTGAAAGCTATCAGATCTACCCAATCAAAGGACGCCACATCAACACTCAAAAAACCAGATGAGTTCCATATGCCTGGGAGTTCCTGTGACAGATCCAGGAAATTCATGCTTGCTTTTCCATTATCCTGATCTGACTCTTTTACAGTTTGACGGGGAATCCTTTATGTAAGCTTTGTTGATCTTGGATTCTGGGCAAGCAATCTTGGCGTTAAACTTGTTGCCATCTGGTGATCACTTTCACGTTTTTTGCTTCCCAAAGTCTTAGCTGCAGACCATCTCTTTCATTCCATAGTATTCTTATTTCAGTTAAAAGCAAAAACATAAAGCATAAAATGATTGAGGGAAAAGCAACCATTGTCACACATAAGTATCATTTTTTATTAATTATTATCATATTTTATTATATACCAATTGGGGTACATTTGGCTGAAAACCCCTTCAGTTCCAGAATCTCACCTGGATTTCTATCACATGGTTTATGACATAGTGGCGTCATCCAATCCAGATCTTTACCAAAAAGATCTTCACACTATTAACCTATAAGAATATGCCATAATACATTCCAGAATCACCTGATTCCTTCCATGAAAATATATTATTTTGGCTTGAAGCATTCTGGACTTCTGGCGCCAAAATCCTGTGGAATATATGTATTCCTGATCCAAGCTATCCTTGTTCCAACTGGTAACCAGAGATCAATCCTGAATGCATAGACATCATTGTCTAAATTTAGTTATTTTTGCATTAAATGATTTTTGCATTAAAAACCCATTGAAACACTTTGAAACTCAAACCAGGCGCCACCGCGGCGCCCAGGAACTTTCCCAGGCAGTGCCACGGCGCCCCAGCGCCTGAAACATTCACTGGGCGGCGCTTCATAAATCAATTAGGCAGCATGGAGGCTCTTTTTAACCTAATAAATTTGCCAAAACAGCGCTTTTAAACCACAGTTCAGGGGTTTCCTTTTGGTTGACCTTGACCAAACTTCTTGACACAGTCAAGGCAATTAAACAATATAATTAAATCCTCATTAGTTATATTCCCATCATATATTAATTAACCTTCCCAGTTAATTAATCCGTTTGAAGACAACAAGTCTTAACTTGACACAGTCAAGTCCATTTTGGCCCTATGTTTAAATCCGCATTAATCATATTCAAGGGTATCAATTAATTAACCTTCCCAGTTAATCAAATTGGTTTGAGAGATCTAGTCTCATAATCTGAACCGTTCATATTATTTATTACAGCCCTAAATTAGTACAGCCTAATTGATTTCTGGGTATCAATTACTACGCTGGAAAATCTCTCTAAAGCCAACCCTATTATTTTGAATTTCAACCTATGAAATTCATCACAATTCAACCTCTTTGTGAAACCACAGCCCAACATGACTGTAGTACAGTCACAGTTCCTCCAGCCAATCAGGAAGTACCGCGGAAATTAAGATGAAACTCTCCAGTCTCCCTGGCCCTGACCAACAAAATTTCTCCACCAGCTAATTGGATCCAAGCTTTACAGCCATGTGACTCCTCCCCCTGCAACAACTCCCTTTTCACACAGCAAGGGGGCCTCCAGTCCCCTGCTTGTGTATTTTCCAATATCAATTAAAGTTTGGAACTTTTTGCACACAAATTTAAATTTTATCTTGATTGAAACCCCTGTTTGGAGTTTCTACTATCTAAAGATTAAAGTGTTAGTTGCTCTCTTAAAGCTTACCTTGTATTGACCTGCTTTGAGCCTGGCATCTCTTCTGGGACCTTTAGAAGAGGCTTTAGCATATAGTTGCCGTATAGTTACGCTTTTGCCTTCAAAAGTAGCTTTTAAACCTAAAATTTCAGTTAATTTTCAATATAAAATCTACTTTTACTTTGAATGTTTCTTAAATTCTTTTGTTTTTGAACCCGCTTTTTGCTTTCAATTATTCCAAGCCACCCAAGATCATTGCCAAGCTCCCCAAAACTTCTCTGCTACCTCCTGCCTGGGCTCTTGCTCATGGGTGCCCCTGTTTACCTTAAATTTATTTTTTGAAGTTCAAACAATCCCACCAACCTTGTCCAAACTCTTGCAGAAGTCACAACCATGATACTCCCTGTTTTGAAGTTTGCATTATTTTCTTTGGCTCCATTTTTGCTGCTCCTGTGGTCCATATTGCCAGACTTGTGGTCCAAAATCTCCTCTTCTGTTTGACTTATGGGTGACAATTCCTCTAGCCTATTGGATCTTCCCAGTGGCCTCCTATTCTCTGGAGAGGCCATAGTTAATAGCCTAACCTTTAACACACTGGATCTGGATGTGGTAGATCATGCCTTGCCCGCCCTTGTGGGTGTGGAGGTGTCAATGGCCTCTCTTCTCAGCCTGGAGAAGGACAACTTGGTGTCCCTCCTGACCCCTGTGGTGCTGCCTCCCACTCTCTCTTGTACACCCTGGTTGCTCACCAATCTGGTACTGATGGGACTGAACACTTACTTCCCTCAACTGTCCCATGTGTCCTATCTGTGGTCCCCCCCTTTGAGCGGCTGTCCCAGTTCTAAACTAGGCGGCATCCTGGTGGTATGTTTAATTGGGATGGGAGCCAAACTTAGTTAGTTTAGCGCCCCTCTCTTACAGTTTTGACACACACCCCAGGTGAAGGTTGGCTCTGTCTGGGGGGAGGTCATCAGGGAGGTTGTTGGGAGCCCAGGCGCCATACTGGACTAGTTGCTAATTGGTTGCAGGTAGTGCAGACTCATGTTACTTCTGTTGGGACTTACAGGGCCATAACCAATTGTGATGTAGGACCTTGTCTTGTTTGCGCTTTCCAAGTCCTTGTACCAAATAAGTGTTGTTTTTGTTTACCTTTAATATGATGACAGGCCTACTTTTTTGGGCTGTAGCTTGCTTTTGTCTGTATTTATTACCCAGACCTTGTCCCCAACTTTGCGTCTAGCTTGTATAGAAAAAATGTGTCTCAAATACGTCTTTCTTCCTTCTATAGTTGGTCACTACTGGCTTGTAGTACTTGGGGTGCTGAAAGAGGGGGACTTTGTTGGGTATTTCTAACTTTGGCCCCATAAGGGCTTGGATGATGTTTGATCAAGTGCCATATACAAGCTCAAAGGAGCTCTTCCCAGTGGATCTGCTCACCTGGGTTTGGCACACAAGTAGTGCAGTCAATAGCTGCTTATACCAGTCTTCAGGTCTCCTGGTGGTAAGCTTAGCCAAGGCTTGCACAAGTCTGCCATTTAGCCGCTCTACACGTCCATTGACCTGTGGGTGGTATGTTGTTGTCACAGTGTTTTTGACCCCATTTTTAGCAAGGTATATATTGGTGTCTTCTGAGGTTAATTCTTTCCCTCTGTCAGTTATCAAGAGTTCTGGCTTTCCAAACTTGCTGATTATTTCTCTTCCTATGAACTGCCATACATCATTGCCAGTGTGCGCATTTACTGCTTGGGATACTAGCTATTGTGTAGCAAAGTTTATAGCAGTGATGATTTATTTCTTATTATTGTGTTTCCCTGGCATGGGGCCAACAACTTTGAGGGCCTACACCTTGAAGGATAGTTGCGTGAGGATGGGTAGTACTAATTTTGGTGGGGTTTTGCTTTTTGAAAATTTCTCACCCGCTTCATATTGGTCTAGGACTTCTTGAACATCACAATACAGGGTTGACCACCAGGCCTTGTGTTTAAGGAACTCATATAGGTTGCGGCTCTTGGTGTGTCCTAGGTCTCTATGGTATTGTAGGATGGTGTCCACTTGATGGTGTGTGGGGATGTAAGGGATGGTAGTTCTATCAGACATTTTTTGGTTTAAGGTTCCATAAACGTCAGCAAATAGGTGTTTGTTTTTGATGACTGTTTCCTTTGTTATGTCAGTTGTGCCAGGGGGAAAGCCCTCATCTTTTTTCCATATTACCAAGAGGGCTCAGTCTGGGTTGAGCCCATTTTCTCCTCTGGGGCCAGACATACAGGCACAAGAGGGCGTCTGCCATGGCAAGTTCTGGACCAGGTATGTATTGTATGAGCATATTGAATCTCTCCAAGAGTTCCATCCAGCAGGCTTGACGGTGTGATAGATTTGCTTGCATTTTGAAGTATATGAGCAACTTATGGTCAGCCAATGCCATGAATTCTTCCTGTTGTTCTAGATAACAATGCCATTTGACTAGACAGTGTACAATGGCCAGCAGTTCTTTGTCGTAGATAGGGTATTGACACTTGCCATCTGTCAACTTTTGTGATTCATAGGCTACAGGCAGGAAGTCACCATTAATATTTTTGATTTGTAGTACTTCCCCAATGGATGCGTCTGAGGTGTTGATTTCCATTTGATATTCCCTATCACGTTTGGGGTATTGCAGGATGGGATCCATTGTGAGTTTCTCTTTGAGACATCTAGAACAGAGGTCACATAGGGGTCCACAAAAACTTGGATTTGGTGCCATTTATGGCGGATAAGGGGGCATTCCAAACACCACAGTCAGGTATGAAGCAGTGTATATAGGCCACCATCCCCAGGAAGGTACAGAGTTCCGACTTATCCTTGGGTGGTGGCATCTTGCAGATGGCTTGAATCTTCTTGTTGACAGGATTGATGCCATCTTTTGAAAACATGTGTCCAGGAAATGATAGCTGTTCACATAAGAACTGAAACTTAGATGTCCAACAGTTTGTGTTGTGCCAAGGTTTTAAAGACTGCCTCTAGGTCCCTGTGATGTTGTTCTACCAAGAGGCTGTACACAATTATGCTTCTAGGTATACCATTGTGTGTTTACTGATGTGGGGTGTAAAGACCTTTTTCATGAAGGTAACAAAGGTTGATGCTGCATTCATCATCCCAAAGTTGATTACCACACATTTTTATGAACCATACTTTGTCCAAGATGCAGTCTTAGGGATGTCTTCCTCTTTTATACAAATTTTATTTTACTGTGCGGTCAGGCCAATCTTTGAAAAGACTGTTGCCCTGCCTAGGGCATCAAAGAGGTAATTGATGAGTGGGAGAGGGTAACAATTATTAATGGTGATTTTGTTCAGAGCGCAATAATTAATGACTAATTGTAGGGATATGTCCTTCTTTGCCAAAAAGAATAGCACAGCCCCAAAGGAAAGCTGTGAGGGCCAAATATGTCCCGTTTCCAGGGCTTCCTTGAGGTAAGCACAGAGCTTGTTTCCTTGTTAGGCGTAAGACAGTAAATGGGCCGTTCCTATGAGACTGCACCCTTTAGTTGGGCTACATGTTGTATGTGTTTCTCAGGTGATAGGCCTGGAAGGGCCTCCTTAAAGATCTCTGGATGACAAGTCACTATTTCCCAATCCTGAGGGGTGACAATATCATGCTGGTCTTTGAAGTGTATGAACTCACACTGGCAGGAGTCCCATTCAATTGCCTTGAGTTTATCCTTTTCTTTTGGGTTTCTGCTGCGCACAAACACATGGTGACACAGGAGCTGGTCTACTGTGTTGGAGTAAATCTGGTGATTGACCCCTTCTTGTTTGATGGTCAATACAGAGGTGGCCCAGTCTGCATTGGGATTGTTCTTTTTCAGCCAATCCAGACTAAGTATCACTTCAAACCTGATGAAGTCAATGGCAGGTCCTTGATGGCAGAGTGAAGGTTTTCTAGCATGATGTAAAAGGGGGCGGTCTCCTGTGTAACAGTGATGTGATGTTCATCAGCTAAAACCATGTTCTTAATTTGCAAAGGATTAGTGGCTAGTGATGAGGAGCAACTTTTGGAGAAGCTTCAAATGTATATTTAAGAATAAGAGAAGTATAGTTTATTGGATAATACTTTTGACTTATATAGCTTATGCTATGGCAGGGACTTAATTTGGATCAAATATATTGGAGGTCATATGTGCATCAGATTCATATAGCTGGATATCTGTACAAGTCATGGGATATTAGTTTGTTTCCATTTCAGGAATGACAAACCAAATATTGGATTGGCCACAAACCAGGCAATAATTTGATGTTACTTGTGATAAGGAGCGCCTTTTGGGGAAGCTTCAAATATGGAATTAGGAAAAAGAGAAGTATCTTTTATTGGATAATATTTTAGACTTATATAGATTTGGCTGTAGCAGAGATTTAGTTGGATCAGACCTAGGGGTTGGTCATGTGTGGGATGGGTTTGAGCCACTGGATACTTGGATTGTCATGTGATATTGCTTGGTTACCATTCTTGGTCTGTTGAACAGTATATTGGAAGGGCACCAAATCAGGCAATAGCTGGATGTTAAGTAGGTTGGCGGTAGCCATAATGCTTGTATATCCAGACCCTTGACACTTGTTTTGGCAATGGCCAGAATACTTGTACATCCAGCTCCTTGACAATTTTCATGAAATTTAGAGGACATAGATCAATTTTTCAGGTGATTTTGATCAAAATGGTACCAAACATGATAGCTCTAGATGCTGAGATATTTAGTTGAGTGCTGGAATTGGGTTCACGTCATAATCAAAGGCTCAGACTCAATTTCATATTATCTAAATTTACTTTTAATACACACCACAAAAACTAAAATCAATGTATCTCAGTGAATACTAGGCCAATTTTGATGTACAATATCTTATTTTAAAGCTGCAGATCAGCTCTACATTTTTTGGGGATTTGAAAATAAATACTAAATTTTAAAATAATTAGTTTAGCTTTACTAAACTTAATTGTAATACTACACCTATTTAGATCTAGTTTTAATTTATACTTGGAATATACAGTTTTAATTTTAAATTTAAATAAATATAGTTGAAATTACCTTTTGATAAAGCAATTAAATAAAATTGTAATTAAATATGTGATAAGTAATCCAAACCTAAAAATACAATAAAATATATTTAATTGATTTATTGAATTCATCTTTAATTCTGTCCTTGGACGGGGCAACCACCTAGTTAGAAAAGAATTGTGGTTTTTTAATCAAGCAAGGAAACTGGTGCGGTAGATGTCGTCATTTTACATGTCTGTTTAAATCAAGTATATCAATCGAGGTTTCTTTTTTGTTTTAATGATTTTTAAAATGATTTTTTAGCATGATTTAAATGAAAGTTTAAGCTTTTTCAAAGAATGATTTTAAATAGGAGTTTAAATGTAACTTTAAATTGATATTTTAAATTTCTGCAAACACCAAAGTTTGATCACCAAAGTTACTGGGAGCGGATCTTTGTTGGTAGTTGACTAAGCTTGCTGGGGGGCGGGCCAGAAGTTCGCGTAGGATATCATGGTGAGTTTTAGGTACCTCCTTGATATAAGGGTGGATAGCATTTTTCATCTCCCCTATGATAGGATTGAACTTGGCAGGAGCCCTTGGGATCTTCCCAGGGTGCAGGAAGGCAAGGATAGATTCTGCTAGCTTGCGGTGGGCTGCGGTGGTGAGGTAGAAATCGTCGTAGAAAAGGTGGTCGTCAGGCTCAGCGCATTTAACTAGAGTGATGGAGTTTTCGGACTTTCGGGATAGGCAGCCAGTTGTGGTAACATTGAATTGGGGGCTGGATAAATCAACGGCATTTGTCAAGAATTCTATACATTAGTTTAAGAATAGGAAATGTGGTACCTTTGAAGTCATAAGAGTAGAAGGTGACGTTGGGATATTGGCTACGGAAGGTTTCCAGTGTAGTGGACCATTCCGCTTGAATCATCGCAGCAAGAAAGGTAATGTGACTTCGGATTAAATTATGGTACCTTAGAGCAACTGGAAGACTAGCAGGCTGGTGACTGGTGAAAATCAAAAAGTGTTTAGCTTTGGTTTTTTTGACGAGCAAGTCAAGGCATTTGGTCAAGGCATCCATTGTCTTTTTTACACTGGCACCAGGAGCCATGAATTCGCCACCAAGGAAGGCCATTGTCACGAGAGTCTTTTCAGGGTTGGCTCTGATATCGAAGAAATCAAAACTGTTGGCCATAGCCTGGGCCTGCTGGACACACCCAGGGATTTCAAACTCAGCAGAAACTATGGATCAGTCATTTCAAATATCAATTTACCTGGATAATGAGTCTCGTCCGCTCTAGCCATCCCATAGGCATAGTTGAAGATAGTTGCATTGAGTTCGTCTGCCAGGTACTCTGTCCATACTGGCCCATTGCTGAAACGACCCAGGTAGTAAGGCTCTCCAGGGTATTTGCCACGGGTCTGCGTATTTGTACGTCTAATATCTGAGAAACCATCCCCAAATGTAACGATTTGCTCGAATTTGCTCTCCGCAGCTACACTCAACAGCCAAACAAAAACTTTCATTTGACGGTGAAGCATCTCCCACCTCCCTTTTATACCTCTCCCCACATAGCATTTATTTTGATAAATTAAATCAATTTATAAATCTGCATTCCAGATTTCCAATGCCTATTATTTTAGCATCCGGATGGTATCGAACCAGCCAATCAAACGGAGCCTTCAATCGACCTTGCAATGGCCAATAGCTTCAACTTCAATCCTGAACCTATCCAATAGCTCAACCAGCCCCTACCTTTCGAGCCACCCGCTTTAAATTCGAGCCAATTGAAATCAATCTAAACAAGCCGATATCCAGAATACAAATCGTCAAAAAACATTGTAACTATTGGCTATGGTCAATTACTGATTACCATAGGTCGGGAAGGGTTCTGGTACAAATGTTCCAGATCATCCTGAACAATCATGGATAGGGGTTTTTATCCAACTTGCTTGGAACTTTATGCACAGGAAGTGGTTCCAACACATCAGCTTTGAACTCATGGCCTGGCAAACATGCTCCCAGAAATTTGGTTCATGGGAGGGGCTGCTCCTGTCAAGCTCCGCAAGCTTGGTCTATGCAAGATGTTCCAGCCGATGATATGATAAATCAAATAAATAAACAGACGGATTTTAATTTCAATCATTTTTAATACTGCTAAATTATATTTGATATCTAAATCATTGCTACTGCTTTATTTGTTATTAAATTATATTAGATATTTGAATTCTTGCAACTGCACTATTTATCATCAAATTGTGTCAGTAAGGGTCAACATTCTTTGTTATGCCTAGGTGCCAGATTAAACATTTTACAACTCAATCACATTATTTTATCTTTGAATTATCCAGAATATACCAAATATTATCAGCTTTCAATCTTTAATCAATCTTTTTTTTTATAAAAAAACCTCAATAAAGTTATTATCCCATAGTGTTAAAACTGCATCCTTTAACATTACTGCAAACACCTTAAGTGGATCATAAAAACTAAAACTAAAAATGCCGAGTATCATGGGAGAGTGATGGCAGCCCCAAGGCTATAAACGCTATTACCCTATATTTGGCTCATCATAACTATTCTTGGTTTGTTTTAGAAAAAAGGGTGATGTTTTTGAAAGGCTGATAACTCAATTTGAAATACACTCCCTAGTAAGCCGCCCTACTTTTTAAAATTGCCCTGTTACACCACTAGTATCTTCTGGTCCTTTTATTTCTCCGGTATCATTGCATGATTTCAAATGATAAGCTATCTCACAATATCCTTACAGACTTTTAAGCATTAAAGATGAAGCATATAACTTTTCATCCTTCATCGAATATGAAGGGTTGATGCACATATTTTTAACTTCAAGCTCTCTCTCTATATACCAGCCATCAGCATCTAAACCGTCTGAATGTCAACTTTCTGAATGTTTAATTATGCTGAGATGCAGACAGTTGGCTTTAATTTGACACTTGGACTGCAGCCTAGTGACCAATTCCAAAATAAGCTATTTCCTCTACTGTATCATATAGCCGGAATCAATCATCAATGGGAAGACAAAGGAATGTTGACATTGATTAAGAGTAGGTTTAATCTTTATTACAAAATATGAAGCAAACTGCTGTTAAAAATGCCAGATTACCATGATTTTAGGCCAGCTTCAATAATGTCAAGTATATCCTTCTCAGAAGTATAATAGATGAGATAGAGGGGAAAATTAAGAAGAGAATGATAGTTTACTGGATAGGAGTTTAGAGTATTATATAGAATCATAGGAAGCCACATATTGTCCATGTACGTCATGGCAGTCATGAGGCTTGTCCAAGTAGTGTTCTTTTTATTACTTGAAAGGTTTGATCCTCATATTAGATGGACAATTGATAAAAGTGCCACTGAATTAATGGTTAGTCATGGAATCATTCAGGGAGTCACTTGGGGAATTAGTTTCCCAAGAGGGAGTAATTGTAGATGTTGCGACTCTCCCCCTGGGGTGTTAGAAGGTGGAACCTTGGGAATTTTCTTGAGAGTGTTGGGGATTTGGACTTGGTATTGATCCAGTTTTATGTTGGGTACAGGAAGTTGGGAATTACATTGTGCTGTTCTTGCTTTACACAGTCAGAGTTGGTTGTAGTGCATACACTTTAATTCAGTTTGAGTTCCAATTCCCTTGATGAGGTAGGTATTGTTGGGCTTGACTTCCATGACAATGCCTGGTCCACACAGTCCTGGGTCCAATTTGTGCTGACTGTGGTTGACAACCCAGATTTTGTCACTGACGTGGAATCTTTCCTGCCCTAGTGGGATTGCTTCCCTTTCAACTCTTTGGTGTTCCATTTCCTCTTGGTCTTTTCTAGCATGTTGTACATTGGGGTCACTGTTGTCTGGTACCTTTTTGGGAAGAGGTAATTGTGGTCATATGGTTGTACTAACAAGAGCAGGCTTTTGTCCATAGACAAGCTCATAAGGGCTTTTGCCTGTATTGCGGTTGACTTGGGTTATGCACACCATAAGTGCTGTTGGCAGCATATTGACCCAGACTTTTGGATTGTTGGCAGACAGCTTACTGAGAGCTTCCACAAGGGAACCATTTAGTCTTTTAACTCTTCTGTTTGCTTCTGGTGATAGGGGCTGGCAATTTTGTGTTTTATTCCATTTTTAGCTAGGTAGATATTGGTGTTGATGGCTTTAAGTTCATTTCCTCCATCTGTAATCAGGAGTCAGGTTTCCCAAACTTAGCTATGCTTTCTTTGCCAATAAATTGTCTCACGTCATTGCCTTTGTGTTCTTTTGTAGCTTGTGCTACAGGCCACCTGGTTGCATAGTTGATAGCTGTTATAATGTACTTTTTGACTTTTTTGCTGGGCTATGGTCCTGCAATATCCAGTGACTGCACTTTGGAAGATTGTGTGATTGACACTGGTATTACTGATTTGGGTGGTGCCTTGGTTTGGGTGTACTTTTCACAGACTTTGCATTGGTCCAGCACTACCTTGATGTTGTATAGCATGTAGGGTCACCATTAGTATGTCTTAAGGTATTCATGTAGATTCCTGCTACAGGTGTTTCCCAGGTATCTGTGATATCAAATGATTGTGTAAATCTTTTGTGTTGACAGGATGTAGGGTACAGTATCCCCACTTGGTAGCATGTGATGTAGAGTACTGTACACGTTTTTGAGCAGATGTTTATTCTTGAGGACTTTCTTTTGGAATACATTGGTATACCAGGTGGGAACCCCTCTTGGAGATTTGCAATCCTTAACATGGGCCAATTGGGGTTTCATCAGTACATAGGAGATATTTGTGGTATAGCCTTGACAGGGCATCCGCAGTAAGCATTTCCTTGCCTAGTTTATACTTGATTGTCATGAGATACCTCTGTATGAGGCTCATCCATTCATCTTGTTGTCTAGATAGGTGTTGTTGAGTCTTAAAAAATAACAATGACTTGTGGTTGGTTACAACTTTGAATATTTGTGCGCCTTCTAGATAACAACAACATTTGATTAGACAATGGGCAATTTCTATCAGTTCTCTGTTGTGAACAGGGTATCTTTCTTCCCTGTCTGAGAGTTTCCTTGACTCATATTCAACAGGGAGGAAGTCATTTTCTGTAGTTTGAGTTTAGAGTACTCTTCCTATTGCATAGTCAGAGGCGTCAGGTTTTAGCTCATAGATACCCTCACAGTTTGGGTATTACAGGATAGGGGCGGTAACCATGCACTCTTTCAGTTGGCGGAAATATTGGTCTCTTAAGGGTGTCCAGACAAATTTTTTATTTTCCTGGTGATGGCTGACAAGGGAGCTGTTAGGGCGCTCCAATCAGGGATAAACTTTTTTACATAAGCTACCATTTCAAGAAAGGTGTGGAGTTCACTTTTATTTCTTGGAGCTGGCATCTCAGTTATGGCGCATATCTTGTCTGGATCTAGTTTGATTCTTTCTTTGCTGATAATGTGACTAGAAATGGGAGTTCTGTCAAGAATAATTCACACTTTGACGGTTTTGCAACCAGTTAGTTTTTTTTAAGGGTATGGAGGACCAGGCGGACATCTTTCCAGTGTTGTTCCAGGTTGGGGCTGTAAATGATAATGTCATCCAGATATATAATTTCTTGTTTTCCGATGTGTTCTTTGAAAACTTTGTTCATGAAGATCACAAAAGTACTGGGAGCATTAGTCATGCCAAAGTTGAGGACAACATATTCAAACAAGCTAAACTTAGTTCAAAATGCTTTTTGGGGATGTCCCCTGGTTTAACAAGGATTTGGTGAAATCCTGCTTTTAAATCAATTTTTGTAGAACTGGGACCTCCCAGGGCGTCAAAAAGGTTGTCAATCAGGGTCAGGGATACCTGTTCTTAATTGTGATCTCTTTGAGCGCCCTGTAGTCTGTGACCAGGCGGAGTCCTCTATCTTTCTTTGCTACAAAAAAGACAGCTGCACCAAAAGGAGATTTATAAGGTCTTATTAGCCCTTTTTAAGGGCTTTATCTAGGTAGGCCTTTAGTGTGTTATCCTCTTGTGGTGTTAGGCAGTAGATAGGCTGTACATTTGGTAAACTTCCTTTGAGGTCAATTTCATGTTGGATGCCCCAGTCAGGCGGTAGCCCTGTTAATGTTTCTTGGAAAACTGAAGGAAATTCTAGGACTAGCTGTTATCAGATTGGGTCTTGTTTGTGTGAGGTCTTAAATTTTCAAATTGAAAACTTCATATGTTCAGGTTGTTGCAAATGAACCTATTAGAGTTCAGTATTTGATTGGGGAAGACAACAGTTCAATAGAAAAGACAAGAATGAATATAATAAGGTATTGTTTATTATAGAATATTGTGATTAATATACTATATGGGGAAAGCCACAAGGTCACAAGGGGTGGCACAGTAGCAGGTTCCATGTAAGGTTCAGAGCCAAGTAATAACTTGTGCAGAGATCAGCAGGTCAAATTGGCAGCACCCCTAATTAGGAGAAAGTGCCCACAATTTGACATTGCCATCAGATTGGTTCATGCTGTTAGATAAGTCAAGGGGAAAATCATCAAGCACCCCCTGTGTATTGTAAGATAAGTTAGCAGGCAAGTCTGGAAGCTTGGTAGCAACAAGGTATTCCAATTAATCTTGCTAAGGTCCTTTTTTCCTTCAATTTCTGTAATCTTTACAAATACATGGTCACTCATGAGTGTCTTGAGGTGGGTTGGATACACATGATGGTACAACTCTCCTCATTGTATGTATGGTGAGGGTAGCATTATCCCATTAAATATGAGGTTTAGTCTTACTCATCCAGTCCAGACCAAGTACAAAATTTTACTTGGGGATTGTTATGATTGGGCCACTAAGTGTAGTCTGCATGTCTCTGATTTGGGTGCAGAAAGGTTTTCCTTCCTTGGTGAATGGTGTGCTTCTATTATTTTCTATGATAACTCTCTTGATATTGCTTTTGACTGTGGATATTTTCATGAGGTTGGCAAATTTCTTGTCAACAAGGGATTGGTCTTATCCAGTGTCAAATTGTGCTTTGCCCTGATATCTGCAAAAACAGAAAGAATAAGTGAGGAGTTTATTTCTGGTTTGGGCAACAAACAGTAGAGGATTTCTGGAGGGTACTTGGATCATGGTAATTGAGTTCATGCCTTGGTCCCTGTACAAGTCTTGAAAGGTGGAAAGGGAGGCTTGCCTAAGCACTCCCTTGAGCTTTTCCCTCTTTGGTTGCATTTTCAATACTCATCTGGTTAACCTTAGTTGTACAGTTTCTGCCTCAGGGGTGCTGGTTATTAGATTAGTTGTTTTTCTTGTTGGGTCAAGAGTCCTTCTTTGCTGTGGGACTCTCTATCTGCTTGTTGGTTAAATACAGGTTGTCAGATTTCTGTGCTGCATGCTTTCTCTCCAGGAATGCATTGTGGAGGTTCTTGCAGTGGCTCATATTGAACTGGCGTCTGGTGTGTGTGGGGAGACCATTGTAGAAATTCAGACATGGTCCCGCTTCATAAAAGTTGATGGTTCCAGGAGCTCAGTCACATATGTCTTCATATGCTGTGATGTAATTATCAATAGTTCCTGTCATTTTTAATGTTCTTAGTTATGTCATGATCACAACATCAGAGTTCTTTATGACAAATATTCCAGGAAGGCGTTCTTGAACATGTCCTAGTCTTTATTGTGGCCAGGTTGTTGATCAAAACATTCACTTAAAAAGTTTAAAGCAGTCCCAGTAACACATAAAGTAATTTCACTTGCCCAGAGTTTCCAGGGGTAGCCTACTTGTGAACTTATTTTGGGTGCTTTGAATCCAGAGATTGGAATTTTCATGGTGTAGTCATGATAACATCACAATTTCTGCCAAGTGTAGATGTTGGAATATAATGTTGGGTATTTTGTTTGCATCAGGGATTGGAGGTGGATTCAAGACTCATTGTGTACTGAGGAAGGTGTACTGTTTGGTTGGTAAAAGGATATTGTTGAAGAGACAACCTCCAGAATTAATTCATACAGAATGAAACATCCTCCATGTCAACAATTTCAAAAATTGTTTTTGCTTTATTTTTTATAATTTCAAATAAAAGCTCAAAATAAAAATCAAACATTGCTTTTATTATCAGTGTCAATTTTTTAATCAAGAAATAAATAATCTTTAATATTGAAAATAAGAAAAATATTTTTGGGAATTGTTGACATGGAGGATGTTCCTTTCTGTATGAGTTAATTCTGGAGGTTGCCGTTGAAGACAGTTATTTTTGTGGGGACATCTTGACCTTCTTTGTATTGTTGCAGCCAGTGGGAAGTGCCATCTGCTGGGTCCTTTTCTTTGGAGGAATTTTTCCTTTAAGTTGTATAGGTGTGGATAAACCTACCTGTGCTACCACTGTCAAGTATATACTTCTTAGAAGTATAATAAACAAGATAATGCCAGGATTGTCAATTTTCTTCCCCTTGAAACCCAGGTCCAAGGATGGGATTTGAACCCTGAGCCCCTGCAGGCTGACGGCCTGAGGACTGAGGGGCCGCCTGCCTGCGTTTTCCTGGAGTCAAGCCCCCGCAAGCTGAAGCCAAGAATGATTGTCCAAAAAGAGAAGCTAGCCAAACCAAAGGAATCATTGTACCAAATGGAGGAGTAATCAATGCGCCTAATGGATGTGATGAAAATACTACCATCTGCTTCATGGACTTGAAGACTGCCTTAGTGGCCAATCAGGATGTGTCACCTGAAGAAAGAATGGGCCCAGGGCCCAACCCCATGACTGCAACCCAAGAACAAGTGAATCAAGTCGCCAATTCAAGATCTTTGACCAATGAAAGAACTCCTGGGCCAAGTGCCATTTTGCTGCCTTTGGACCCAAGCACCCAGTTCCTCCTGCCCTGCCTTTCCCAATGCCCTGATGAACCCCCCATGGAAAATGTTAAGTTTGGAGGTGGGGTACTATATAGACCAAAGGACCCCACACTCCAAACTTATTGCCATTTTTGAATAAAGGTTATATTATTTTGGCTCACACAGCTATTGCCTTATTTTGTATTTGCTGTCTACCAATTCAGTTTGAGATCTCCTGGCCCGCCTGCCCCATCACCCGCTGTTTTCCACCCTCATGGTGTACCCTTTGGACCCATCCATTTTACCGACTACCCTATGAAATCTGAATACAAGGAATACACCCCAGAAAATATACTTGAACTCAATCCTTTGGCCTGCATACAATCTGCAATTAGATACAACTGACAAGGCCCAAGGATATTTTCAACACCCAAGTTGTTCAGAGGAAAATTTAACTATCTCCCTGCTTACAACCTACCCATGGAACTGCCCGTGACCCCAAAACCTATGCCTGCTTTCTCAGTTGACCTTCCAACCAACCATACTAGCAAGCTGTTTGGGATTGTGTACATCACCCTCACAGGGGTGATTGATACTATAATCCCGGCCGCCGGCCTGTGGGCCTGGGTGGGAAAGTCCGTCTCCTACCTTTTTAAGTTAACTCCCCTCTTGTGGTGGACATTGCCTGCTGTTGTGAATACCGCTATTCACCATGTTTTGATTTTGCCTTTGGTGGGCCATTTTGAGGATGAATCTCTTGCTTTTGCTTTTGCCTCTTGAAACAAGTTAATGACTGAATCAGGAAGTTCAATTGTTTGGTTTCTTGATCCTGTGCAACTCACTTGCCCCACTAATGCTGGTGGCAAGTGATCCTACCGTCCTGGTAGTGTTTTGTGGTATTCCTAACCACTATATATTCCATTTCATACTCACCAATAAAAATTAAGTTATATTCACATTTTTGTCTTTGTGTCTTCTGTACTTCTGCGCCTCTCTCTAGCCACAACTAGTAGAGATTACTCTTCCAGGGCCGCAAGGTAAACACATTTGTCTTCCCTGTCATCAAACCAAGACTTAGTACAAATCCAATCCTAAGGTTAGGATTTCCCGTTGTGTGTCTGTGCCGCGCCTCAGAAAACAACACCTGCAAAAACCCGGCCCGAGTTACCCCTGAAAACAACAGGCTGGCCACTCAAGACTGGATCTCTGACACATGGGATTCAATAAAGCCCACAATATTTGTAATGCTAGGGGATCCTTAAAGATCCCAAAGAGATAAAAAAGTTTTTTTCAGTGATATAAGTCAACAGTGGCCCAAGCATATTCAGCTATGGCTATATGTTTAACTGCAATAATCAAAAGCAAAAAAGCAAGAAAGCAGGAGCAAACAATTCACATATTACAGCAGAAGTTTCCCTGGACAGCTAAACACCAAAGGTTGTGATAAATCTACCTTAGAAAGGAGGAACATACCTGTGTGTCCCACTGCTTTAATTGATGAGCTGCTCAAGTAGTACCTACTTCAAATGGTCTCAGTATCAAAAAGTATGAAGACCACTTACCTGGCAGTAAAAGCCACTGAGCACCTGAGAAAATTGAACCTTAAAACGGTCCCTGATTGTAACAACTTGTTAAATAAATATGTAATATGCGCCAAGAGTTAAACCCAATCAGATAAAGTACATCCCAATTAAAGACCTGGTCCTTAATCATAAGTTGAAGATGACCCAAGGCAATAAACAGTTTTTTCTTCACAGTTATGGGCCTGATGAAAAAGACAGGATCATATGTTAATCATACTATAAAACTTAGAGCAACTGCTCTCCGCTGAGACTTGGCTCTGTGATAGGAAGTTTTAACCTGCCCCAAGTTATCCTACCAGATCTTTGTGGCACATGCACATCTTGATTATAAAGACCTGCCCTTTGCTTATTCTCTTCTTCCTGGAGCTTCAGAGGAGGTATAACTGAGAGAGTTCAAGATTCTATAGGAGTGGCTTAAAGCTATTCCAACAAAGGCTGAAAAGAATCCTGGTCTGTCAACAGGAGCCAATCATGATGCTGATAAAGATGAGATTACCCTAGCTTCTGAAGAAAAAGAATTTGATAGATATATTGGCCCCAAGATTATTGTTATGGACTATGACAGCCCATCAAAATGCCTTTATAAAACCTTTCAATGTTGAGATACAAGGAGATTTGTTTATTAATATAAGGCTGTTAATAGACACCTTAAAGGCAAAACCTTTCTTGGCTCTCTTACACAGCAGAATACAACTGTTAAATATAATTTTTTATTCAAAAGTTTGTTACTCTGTTGTTTATAAATTCTGAGCATGCTGGGAAAGGGTTTGAGCTTTTCTGCAGTGACATTTATGCTTTAAGCCACAAAGCTGAGTTCCAACCCTTCTTTGACTACTATGAGCCATAGTGGATAGGGCGCAAGGTGGTCATCTCCTGTGGTAAGCCTTCAGAAAAGGCCAGATAAAATGCTATCAGGCTATTTTCAAGGATAAAATTAAGACAACATTGGGCCTGGAAAACTGGCATAAACATCTTAAGTCCTCCTTTGGTGTAAATCCCAGACACAACACCTTTTTTGAGCACCTTAAGGCTGAACAGGGGAAGACTGTCTCCTCCTTTGGGATATGGAAGTAAAGGCTCCAAAGAGGATAAAACAGTACAAGGCTAGGATTTACAAAGAGCATATTAAGATAGCTATCAATTTTAAGTACAAGCTATCTGAGCTTGGGGAGCAGATAAGCAAGATTACCATTGTACTCTTGTTTAAACCAAGATTTTATCCTCACCTACTAATTTATCTCACAATACATAGGGGTTTCTTGATGAGCTGCCCCATGACGTGTCTAGCAACATGGATCAATGTATTGACAATGTCAAATTTTAAGCACTATCTCCTAATTAGGAGCTGTTGCAACCAAGTTTTCCTCCTTGCCTGCCAATGTATCTTACAATACAAAGGGGGTGCACAATGAGATTCCTTTAGACGTATTAATGGCATGAACCAATCTGATGGCAATATCAAATTATGGGCAATTTCTCCTAATTAGGAGTTCTGCTAATTTGACTTTGCTGATCCCGCACAAGTTATTCCTTGGCTTCAAACCTTACATAGAATCTGCCACTGTGCCACCCCCTGTGGCCTGGTGGCTTTATCCATATGGTATTTTAGTCACAATATTCTACAATAAAGTACATTTTATTCTATTCATTCTTGTCATTTCTATTGGACTGTTGTCTTCCCCAATCAAATACTGAACTCTGATTGGTTCAGTTGTAACAGAGTACTGCCAATTTGATATGCTGTTCTCTACACAAGTTATTCTAAAACCCAAACCTTATATCAAACAAGCCACTGTGCCACCCCCAGTGGACTTGTGGCTTCTCTATATGGTATATTAATAGCAATATTCCTCAATAAACTACATCTTATTCTTATTCTTGTCTTTTATATTATATTATACTGTTGTCTTCTCCAATTAAACACTTAGCTAGCATTGGTTTAGTTGCAACAGTGGTAGCAGAAGTAGTTTGACAACCTACCTATAAGAAAATTCCCCCAAGAAAAGATGTAATAAGGGCTGCATGGCTACTCCACACCAGAAAACCTTCCTTCCTATCCCTGATGGGGACATTCCCAAAGGGTACATTGTATACCAAGACTATTTAGTACTCACAAGTGTTTATAACTGTCTCTGCCTGGGACAAAACAATGTTAGTGTCACCCTGCTGCAGCTGGACCTATCTCAATGTATGCTGAATCTACAACTGGAGTCCTTTGCAGGTGGCATGGAGGGAGCCAACATTATCAGTTGGCTACAGTCCATGGAAACCTGCCTCTTATTTGCCAAGTACCAGAACCCATGTGGGTTGCCACTGCATCTGGGAGCCTCACAGGGCCTGCCACGGTATGGTTCACTAACTGGGACAGCCAAGAACACAAAGTTACTTGGGCAACCTTTAAAGACGCTGCCAAGTCACACTATAGAAAAATAATTTTGCTCATTGTAGTAGGGACACATCTACTTGCTATCAAACAGACAGGCAGCATCCCTGAGTACCTTACTGCCTGGCAGCAAGCACTTGTTGCTGCCCTCAAAGCTATCACCAACAGAAATGCAATGCTACTCATCCTCATCATCAATGGGTTAAAGCTCCACATCTGTAAACAGGTGCCTTTAGGGCACTGCATCTCCATCAATGACTGCTATAAAGCCATTAGGGAAGCTAAAAATCAGGCCTCAATGGATTTACAAAGATCCAATAATGCATCCCCCAACCTTGTCCTGCACCCAGTTGCACCCACAACCAAGTAGGCCACCACCAACCTTGTCAGCAGAAAAATGAGACCAAATGCCCTCATTAGAAAGAGCTCCAACTAGCTAAGATCTATGACTCAGAAAAAGCCTGGGGGTTGTAGATACAAGAGGTTCTGCAACCCCGCTAGACTCACACTCTCAATATCTCCTCACCAAGAATCCCTGCAACTACAATGTGCACAAGTTAGAGACCTTAGATGTACTTTAAGTTCACAGTGACAACCCTGTCCTCCAAGCCATTCATTCCTCAAATAAAATCATCCACTTGGCCTATCCCTTTTGGTTCTTTGGGAACACCTACAGACTTTTGATAGATACTGGGGCTAATCACACCATGTTCAACCAGGAATTTGTGGATTCACAGCAATTAGACCAAGTTCCCAGTTGCTTTAAAGCAGCATGTGTGGCCAACTCCCAAAGAGTAACTAACACCCATGAGACTGCTCCCTTCTTAGTGAGAATAGGGAATGTCCAGGTTTGGCTCTTTGGGCCAATAATAGCTGAACTATGCCACAATGTTATCATGGCCTTAACTAGCTCCACCATAATTGCCTGTACATCAACTGAGATACCTCTGTGGGCAACAGCGCCTATGTCAACACTAATAATGTCAACAGTGGCCATGTCAACACACTATACTGTAAATTCAGAGCCTAAATTTAAAAATGCGGGATTGCCAAATCCTTGGTCCAAATTTCAAATCACTTTTGTGGGATGGCCTTATTTTAATTAAATTGATTTTTTTGAGTATTTATTTGAATATTTGAAAATGCAGGAACTCATAGACACTTTTCAAAGTTCAAGTCAAACTGCATATTTCCAATGGACAAAATGAATTACCTGGAATCAGATTTGAAGTGTTCAAATCCATCAATCATTTTCATTAAGTTTACTATGTTTTTTGAAATTGCGGGATTGTCAAATCCAAGAGCCAAATTTCAAATCACTTTTGAATGGCACTAGTAAACTCAGATATTAATTGCGGGAACTGGAACCCAAATTTAATGTACACTAAGCACACTAGGAAACACCAACCCAAATAAAGAAGCTCCACCACAACTAAAATCAAATGAAAAATTCAATCTTGATAACCATGTTTAGATATAAAAAGTGATTAAACTTTAAAATCATCCAAAACTGGAAAGGATACAATATTATACACTTCAAATTACAGATATAGAAACTCTGCTACTATTCAAGGCTAAATCAAGAGAAAATAACTACTCATAACTTAACAAATAAATCCAAAAAAATACATATTTAATCTAAAATATATTTTTTATTTTATTTTAATGGACTGTCAGTTGCATTCCCAACCAGCTCCTGAACCAGCCTGCGGGGCAGCTCATCCACAAGGGCATCCCAGATGGTCCAAGAACAGACCCAGAACACAAATCAAAGGGAGTCATGCTGATACACAGGCCTCCCAAGGTGTCAGCACCAGTCAACCACATCCCGCATCCCAGGCCAGATCACACAGCCTTAAGCCCAGACAGAAGCCGCTCCCAAGGCCTGCAACCAAAGTCTCTTACACAAAGGTCATTGGGAATAATGATGTTACTTACACCTCCACTGTGTACCCATTTGTCACCTGGCCCCAAACTCTTGATCCAAGAGTTGCTACTTTCTGCCCCTGCGTCTTTGACACCACCTACAAGCCATTGGCCACCACTGTTGAGCCATCTGCGCCTATTGTGTATTAAACCATTGACAGCGCCACCACAAGCAAGCGTGATCCCATCTTCTACAAGAAGGTCCCCATCCCCTGTGTCAAGCCTGCTAGCCAGGATGTTGTGGTACTTGCCAAGGGCCAGCGTTGGTTTACAGATAGTGAGTGTGAAGCTCTCCTCAACTTCTTGAACAAAGGGAATGACAGCTTGGGATATTGCGTCCCAATTTGGTGTCACAGCCAGATACATTGCCAACATCAACGCCAAGTATGGCAACACCGGGCAAATTACCAAATCCACCAAGGCTAAGCGGCAGCCAAAACTCCTGCAGCCTGTGAATATTGATGCAATAAAACAGTGGGTAGCCAAGGATTGCCACCTGGACTCACTTGCTGTCCAATCAATGCTTGCCACAGAGTTTGGGCTTTCTGTTTCAAAAACCCTTGTCTACAAAATAATGGTTGATTTGGGCTTCTCCTGGAAAGTACTGGGAGTTTTGCTGTACAACAGAAACAATGAGAAGACCATCAAGGATTGACGCATTTATGCCAAGACATATCTGGCACTAAAGGAGACTGGGAATGTCCAGTTATTCTACATCAACAAATTGTTGTTTTCCTCCTCACTCAGGTCTAGGCATGGGTGGGTCAAGAAGGGTTCTAAGGACGGCATAGCCCATTGTGCAGCTGTCTGTTCCCAGAACTATTCAATGGTTGCTCTTCTTGGTCCTCGCAGGTTGGACCAATACCAAATGATCAAGGGTTCCCAGAATAGTGGGACTTTTCTCAATTTTCTCTGAGTTGTCAAGGAGTATCTCCAGATCAATTACAGCCTTACAACCAACATTGTTGTGTTGGATAATGTTGGGCTCCACAAAGTGGATCTGGTTGTGTCTGAGTTCCCCCATCAACAAAAACAGCTACACATCCAGCCACAGGCTTACCAATTGTCCAATGAGACTTCTCTTCCTCCCGTCATATTCCCCATTCCTGAATCCAATTGAAGAGGTGATTGGTTGGATTAAGAATAAGGTGAAACAAGGCCTTCCTCAGGACACTGAGGATCTATTCAATATTCTGGAGGTCAGTCAATTTGCAATGCCACCTGATATGGTGGCGGCTTTTTATAAGCACTCTGAATCCTTCCTCCCCAAAGCCCTGGCCTCCAAGCCAATCAGATAAATGGGCGCTCCAGATTTTATTTGTTTTTATTTTTTTATTTTGTTTTTAGTAGGACTCAAAAATTATTATTTATATATAATGACGTGACGTTCAATTGTATTTTAGATATACAAGAATACACAGAAAAGGTAAGTAAAATTTTTTATATTAGGTATGAGGACAAATATTTTTATTATAATGCACTGAATATTATATTGACTGTTGCACTAACAAATAAATAAATTAAAAAAGATAGAAAAAGGTTAATTTTATTTAAATATTGTGAATTCTTGTTGGTACTTTGGCTTTATTAAGCCATAAATAGGACCTTGCAGGTCATCATCTGATCCTTATTAAATCATTGCCACTATAGTCACACAACACAGAAGCCAATGATTTTCATGTATTGCTTACTAATTAGTACTTAGGACGCGGGTCAAGCATATCAAATATATTTATCAAATCATATTACAAGGGAAAGATAATTTGAGCTCTAAACAATCTTTTTGTTTATAATATAAGTGGAGTGGGCTGCATGATGCAGATAAACTCAATTCTTGATGTTTATCTATGTAATATATGAACCCGTACTTGACAAGCAACTAAATAAACACATTTTAAATCATATTTTATTATTTTACGTGTTTGCTTACTATAACTATTGTCCTATAATATATTTAGATATATTAATTTATAATTTAAATATCTAAATAATAAAAAAAATAAAAATATTACAAGTAAAATTATAATTATAAATCTTAAAAGTTATATATTAAAGTTTAAATATTCAAAATTTAACTATTTTTATTTAATTGTGCTATATTCAATATTGAAATATATATTATTAAAATTTTAATATTAACTTTTAGATACTAAAATTTTTATATTATAATTTTAAAATTAAAATTTCACTATAAGAATTTTAGTATTAAAATATAAAAAATTAAAAAAATCTTAATTTGCAAGGGAAAAATATTTATTGGGGGGATGCTAATTGCAAAGGGAATGTAAATTATTCCGGGGAATCATACCCCAAAATTAAATTTTCAGCTAATGTGTTTAATTGGAACCATCTACTCTTTTGTATGTGGTGAAAGACTCTGGATGCAATTGCAAGAGGAGTGGCGCCCTGTACCCTGGTGGTTGTCAAACGTTTAATAAAAGGAAGTTGGGTGAGCAAATCAATTAATAGGTTTTTTTCAGGGGGCACATAGTACTCATACAGTGTTTCCAATGCAAATGAGTCATACAGGATGTGCTCAACTGTCCTATACCCCCGCGGTGTCTTCTGGTGTTTGAGTGCTAACTGGCATATGTCCATTTGAATAGGTACATCCTCCAACTTTTTGATGTTGGTTTTTAATATGCAGTGAAGGAGAATTCCCAGGTATACCACAACATGAATTCTTTGCAAGGTATTTTTTTCTGAGAACATGCACAGTTTTTTGAAGACTTGAACTAGCCTATTGATATAGGATGTTTGATTGAAATTGAAGAGGGTTCCGGGGGCGCCCAACTTGTATCAGCCCCCATGCCTTGGCAAACAATATTAATAAAGGTTTAAATGTGTTCACAAGGACTGTGTCCCCAACTTTGTTTGACAATGCCTTGAATACTTCATTAAATATTTTAGTTTTTAAATATTTGGTTCCAATTTGAAAGTCAGTTTTTATTAAGTTTTTTATATTTGTTGATGTTTGCAAACAGGAATTGTTGAATGATTTCATAGATACATTCATCAAAGTTTAACTTGACATCCCTGCAAATTTCATTCATCTCTTTGAAGTTGATATTTGATCCTATTTTGTATGCTTTCCTTAACCACGGCAAGCACCCCGCGGGTGATGAATATTCCCTATCTTTAGCTTCAATATTTGAAAAATTATTCATATTCTGTTGAATTACTTTATTTGTTTGGTTTTTATTTATTTTTTTACAGGAGCAACCAGTGACTGATAACCCCCATAAAATCAACTCGGCGCATAAGCTGCCACTTCTGCAACCTTGTCCCCGTTCCTGGTGATGACTAAAATAAATATAAGTAAAACATAAAAAGTCTTACTAATTGTTTCCTTGTGGCCCCCTCAGCCACAGGCGCCACCTCAGCAAATTTCATGAGTGTTGGCTGCTCTTCATTAATTTTTCTGGGCTTAATTTTTCTTATATTTCTTGCAACTTGTGTTTCTTGTTGGTTTTCATTTGATAAAATTTCTGCATTTCTTGAAGCGCTCCTGCTTCTTGACTGGGCTTTGTTTTTGTCTGTTTTCATTTGGTCAGTTTCCTCTTCATTTGTGTTGATTTCCTTTGAAATTTCATTTCCTTCAATTAGTTTGATTATTTGAGTATTCTTTCTATCGGTTTTTGCAAATTCCCATGAGTTGTAGCTTTTGCTTTTGAAATCTAACTGCTTGAGTATTTTCTTTTGAAGATTTAAAATTATTTCCTTGTGCTCTTCGTTGACTATTGTTCCCAGGCTATTCTTTGTGGTTTCCTTTTTCTGGACCAAGGCCCTTCCCTCATTTCTCAGTTGATTTACCACAATTTCCCTGATGTTGTATTCAAGCTCAACAACCTTTTGAAGGGCTGACTCTAATTTGTTGATAAGGGTGTAAATATTTGACATTATGTTTGAATTCCATAAAAAGCTGGTTTTTATAGTACTACCTTAAACACGTGAATATTTTTCATCATTATTAATAAATTAAAGACCATAAATGTAAATATTGCATTAGAATATAGCAATTAAATTTCAACTCTTGATATTTTGATAAAATGTGCATAACTCAATGCATTTTTTTTTAAAAAAAACCACTGTAAACTTGGCCTTTTCCATTGTAATTTAATTAAATGGACTGTGTTTATATTAGGGTGCCATTAACGCTTAGTACAAATATTGATACATAGTGAATTTTACAGCCTGTATATTTACCTATTGGTAATAATTCTATAAACCTTTTAGTTAGATTTTGCAAGGTTAAATAATGTAATGTGTTAATAAATTACTGTTCATTATCATTAATTGGCTGATTTTCTTTGCTGTGATGATTGTGCATTTTCTTATATTTACACACTAGTATCCAATTGGTTGGTTTCACATCCAATTGCACAGGTGATAGGAAATCAAGCTTCCACCCCAACCACATCTGGTCTTGGGGTGGCAGCTTGATTTCCTATTGCCTGTGCAATTTGATGTGGAACCAACCAATTGTATACTAGTGTGTAAATATCAGAAAATCCACAATTGCCACAGCAAAGAAAATCAGCCAATTAATGATAATGAACAGTAATTTATTAACACATTACATTATTTAACCTTTCAAAATCCAACTAAAAGGTTTATAGAATTATTACCAATAGGTAAATATACAGGCTGTAAAACGCACTATGTATCAATATTTGTACTAAGCGCTAATGGCTCTCTAATATAAACACAGTCCATTTCATTAAATTACAATGGAAAAGGCCAAGTTTACAATGTATTTCTTAATCAAAATGCATTGAGTTATGCACATAATTTCTAAATATCAAGAGTTGACGTCTAATTGCTATATTCTAATGCAATATTTACATTTAGTGTTAATTAATTTATTAATGATGATGAAAAACATGTATGCTAAAAATTTTAAGCTATTTGTAAAATGTACAACATTGTATTAGTTATGGGAATTTTTGATAATGTAAAAAGAAAATATTATTAATTATGAATTGAAATAGAGATATCAATTTTAATAAGTTGTCACAAAGAAAAGACTTATTTACTGATCAAATGATGGAAAAGGGAGGGAATGGGCGGAATGAACATCACCTTCATCTGCACCTGTGAAAGGGGCGGCATCAGAGATAGTGGGGGGATTGGTAGTGGCTTGGGAGTCAGAGTTGGAAGGCAGGTGCTTTGATGGTGGTGTTTGGGAGGCAGGGCTGGTTGGTTGACTGGGAAGGGTAAGCAAGAGCGGTTTGCTTCAATTGCTTGAATTCTTCTTTTGTCACGTATGCAGACTTGTCAAAACGGATGGATGGGTAAGGGGGAAGGCAAGAGTCCTTTCTGGACTTATCACTATCACTTGCATATGAGATGATGAGGTAAAATAAGTCCTGGACAGACACAGAAGGGAAAAGCTCATACCCCTTATCAATTTGGGTGCATAGTTTGTTGTAGGTGGCAGGCTTTAAGCGTCTGAGGGAGGAACCGAAATTGTAGAGACATACATCTGCAAGATGCATGTTGGCGTGGTTAATGGGGTAGGACCAACAAGTATGCCCCACAGCCCTGATTTTTTGGGTTGCCCATTCCTGCTGCTCCATCTCTGCACTTAGTACAACTGCATGCACGGTGTTTTGTGTGGCCCACTCCTCCAGCATGGCCTTGAGCTCTGTCTGGTAGGCATACCCATATGTGGTGTTCAATATTGCTGAGTAATAATTGACGCCCAATGGGGAAACTTCCAATAAAACCTCAACAAATTGATACAAGATTGGGCTGTGCTTGACACGTCAGACTAGATACGCTTCTCTCAATAGTCTTGGATACTTGCAGAAATCTTAGTGTATGATAGGAAGATGACGTCATTACGGGCCCTCATTGCCCTCCCTTTGATAAAATTAATGATTGTTGCATTGTAGGGGTAAGTATCCTCTAAAATGGGGCCACCAAGAACCTGATTGGATATTATTCTGGCAGCAACCACAACTCTGTGTATCCACAAATTAACCATTCTTTTGTTGGTGAAGATGCTGTGGAGTCCCAGCTGGAGACGTACCTGGACCAGGGGCATCTGCAGGTCACATTCCATAATGGCCATCATAAGGGGATGGGCTTTGTCACCTTTGGTCAAAGTACAGGCACCAGTTGAGGTCTTCTTGGTAGGGGGCCACAGTTGGCGTGGGCTTGCAGGGTTGCAGCCACAGTGGACTTTGCAAAACCCATTGTGGCCGCAATTTTCCCAAGGGACATAAGCATCCCTTGCTTTTTGACCATTTCAAGAACAATCTCCAGAGTGATTAATTTTCTTCTGTGCCTTGCAGGCTGATTGGCTGGAGGCGGGGTGTGTCTGCCTTGAGAACCAGAAAGTGCCATCTGATTGGCTGTTTCTGGATTCTGGCTTCTATTGGTGGCCTCATGGCTCACTTGGTCAATTCTGGATGCTAGTGTTGCTGTATGATTTGGGTTAGCAGCTGCCTGTGTGTGATGGGCAAACAGGGCCATGCTTGAGGATGCAGGAGAAAGAACACACTCCTGGATAGTGCTTGTGGAGGGGCCTGCGGGTTGGGAGTGGCCATAGAGGGAGGCTTCACTATTAGAAGACCCAGTGTAGCCCTGCATAACTTTGTCAAGGCCAGGGAACAGCTCGTTGACTTGGTTGGTGTTGGAAGAAGACATAATAAAAATTTTATTATAATTTTAAACTCTGGAAGAGGAATGTATATTTTAGTCAATTTTATTGTTATATATGTTAATTTTGTAAATATTATGATTTAAATTTGAGCTGTCATAAAATGGAATAGGGTGATTTTTGGGAATACTTGTGATTCTTAAAAGAATCAGCACAAATCCACTCTAGATCCTTTAGCATCCTTTTTGAGACACTCATAAATTATATTTATTTTAAATTCCTTGCAATTATGATTTGAAACTTGGTTCTTGGATTTGACAATCCTGCAATTTCAGATTTGTTAATTTTTACATGATGTCTATGATTTGTTTGACATACAGGAAATCTCAAATTGTATATAAGAATCCCACATTTCTGATTCATGTATCCCGCATTTGTTTGCTGAGTTTTGTCTTTTGTTAGTTGAGTTATCTGCTCAAGAGATTCAAATTTACCAATTTAAATAAATTAAAAAAAGTCAAATTAAATGGTTGATTTTATCAAATATTTTAGTTCTTACTCAGCTGAGTTGCCCACAAAAGTGATTCAAAATTTGGACCAAGGATTTGACAATCTCGCATTTTTACATTCAGGTTCTGAATTTACAGTACATTTTTGGTCCTTAATTTATTATTGTCAATGAAAAAGATTCATGTGTTGAAGGTAGTAATATAAAGACCAGTTTTTTAGGTAATTCAAGCAACATATCAAATATCTACAACTTGATAAATGAATATAAAGCACACCTGCAAAAGGTTGTTTAAAAAGAAAAGAATATCAGGGAACTTGTAACAGAAAAGCTGGGCAATGGGGGCCAGCTGCTGCAACTGAACCAATTAGAGTTCAGTATTTGATTGAGGAAGACAACAGTCTAATAGAAAGGACAAGAATGAATAGAATAAGGTATTATTTGTTGTAGAATATTGTTACTAATATACTATATGAGGAAAGCCACAAGGTCACAAGGGGTGGCACAGTAGCAGGTTCCATGTAGGGTTCAAAGCCAAGGAAATACTGATGCAGGGATCAGCAGGTCAAATTGGTAGTGCTCCCAATTAGGAGAAAGTGCCCACAGTTTAATATTGCCATCAGATTGGTTCATGCCATTAATACGTCTAGAGGAATCTCATTGAGTACCCCCTGTGTATTGTAAGATACATTAGCAGACAAGGAGGAAAACTTTGTTTCAACACAGCCACTGATACAGACAAAGGAAGATGCTCTGGATAAACTGAGAAATATTTTAGATGAAAAGAACAAAGTGTTACTCAATCTACAGGGAACAATCTTATTAAGTCTGAAGTTCAATGATGCACCTACAATTTGTGGGAGTTCTGTCAAGGGGCCAAAGAAAACAATAAGAAATAAAACTTATTTAATGAGCTTAAATCTCAAAGGAAATTAACACAAATGAAGAGGAAACTGATCAAACAGAAACAGATGAAAGCAAAGCACAATCAAGAAGCAGAAGTACCACAAGAAACAATGAAAATTTAACAAATAAAAATCAAGAGGAAGCAAAAGTAGCACAAAAAATAAGGAAAATTAAGCCCAGGAAATCAAATGAAGAGCAGCCAATGCTCATGAAGTTTGCTGAAGGGGTGACAGTGGCTTGGGGGCTAGGGAAAACAATTATTAAGATTATTTATGTTTAACTTAAATTTACTTTAGTTATAACTTGGAATGGGGACAAGGTTTCTGAAGTGGCAGCCTTTACGCCCAGTTGGTTTTACAGGGGCTACCAATGATTGGTAACCCCTGTAAAGCAATCAAATCAAAATCAAAATGAAATAAATAAAATAATTCAAATGAACATGAATAATTTTGCAAATATTGAAGCAAAGAATAAGGAATACTTGCCACCTGTGGGGTGCTTGCTGTGGGTTAGAGAAGCCTGCAAGCTGGGCGGAACAATCAACTTTAAGGAAATGAATGAAATTCAAGGGAATATCAAGATTAATTTTGATGAATATATTTACAAATGCTGTGAACAATTCCCATTTGAAAACATAAATGAATATAAAAAATTAAAAACACACTTTCAAAGACAACTGTGTTAATATTCAACTCCCTGGTGATCAACTCCCTTAAACTTGACTCCCTGGTAGTTGACACTATAGTAAAGTGTTAATTCAGATTTTGCCCTGATTGACAACTGGAAATTGACACTTTTTTATTAACAGATCTTGATGTACTGAAAACTTTTAACATAAAAAATAAATCTTACAGCTATGGTATACTAAAGTGACCCCAGAGAGCTCAAAAATAAATAAAAACAGTACCTTAATTAATAAAAAAATAAGGATAAATAAGCAATTATTTCTCATTTTACTATGTAATTTACACTCTTTATTATAAAAATATTTTTTATTACCATAAAAATTAAAATTCCAATGAACCAAAAAAGAAACCAAACACAAAAAATAAAGTTAAGCAAAATATAAAGAAATTTTTATTTTTATTTGATATAGTTCATATAAGCACAACTGTGAATATCATATGTTTTATTTAAAAATTAACAAAAATTAAGATATTTCACTTACTTTCAACTATCAATATTCATCTCAAACTTACCATGCATACATAAAACAATCACTGATATCTAATTAAATTAAAAAAAATAAAAATAAAAACTAAAAACTAAATGATCAAAGCTAATAAGTAAAAATTAAAGTTAAAAAGTTAAAAGTTAAAAGTTAAAATCATATAACTGAGCAAGAAAGCAAGTTTATTCCTCATCATTCTTTCTCTGTTTTATTTTGGCCCCTTCCAGGAGGGCAGTGGCAATAAGCTCAAGCTGCTTCTTAAGCTCAGAGGCCTTGTATTTGTGCTTGGCCGCACCCTGGATGGCCTTGGTAAAGAGGGTACAGCGGGTGGTTGGCTTGGTGGGGGGACGCGGTTGGAGAGATCTTGGAGCTTGGAGATTGTTTTCTCTTGCTCATGCTGCAGGAGAAAGAACTTATTAAACTTCAGATGAAGCCCAAAGTTGGCTTTAAGATGCTTGTGATAAGCCTCTAAAGCCAAAGTGATCTTCAGCTCCCCATTGACAGCCGCCTGGTACACGTTCCAGCTGGCCTTGGTGCAGGCCTTTCCTTGCCTCTGCGTGACAACCTTCCCAATCCACTGGGGCTCAAAGTACTTGAGGAAAGGCTTGAACTCTGGGTGCTTCACTATTTAGCAATCCTTTGAGTTACCTCAAACCCCTGTGCAGTGTTCTCTGGCTTTAAAAAAGCCAAGGCACTGAATTGTGCCAGCACAAATCTTCAGGTGTCTGAAGTATCCCTCCGGCTCAACCTACTAAGCTTGGTGTATGCCTGCACGTTACAAGCAACTGCTTAGCGGAAGTGGAAGTGGTACTCCTGCACTTTCCTTCTGAACAGCTGCTCAAATGCATTGAACTGAGCAGGATCAAAGTCCATAATGCACACACAAGGCCCAAGAGCTCTTAGCCTCACCTTTTCCTCCGAGTCCAGGGTGGCCTGGTCCTTGTCAGAGGCAGGTGGGTTGGTGCAGGTGTGGGGGGAGTCTTCTTGGATTTGTCATTGTTGGCAGGAGGAAGGAGGGCAGTTGCTTGGCAGAGGATGGAGAACACAAGAGTATAGATGGCCTTGGTGGCCTTAGTAAGAAGAAAGAAGGCAAGTGGAATCACCTGGATGTCAATCTGGGCATGGACCATCCAGAGCTGCTTGAACATCTGGGGGCAAGTGGCAAAGGTACCATCAACTAGCCAGGTAAAGGCCCTTTTCAACTCCATCAGGTTCTGCTGAGTTGAGTAGCAGATTATGCGGTCCTTGGCGGCAGGCCTGTCATCATGAAGCAGGAAGCGCTCCCCACTCAGAAGCTGCTTAAACTCATTAGTGAGTGTGAGCTCTGAGAGGACATACAAATCCTTGGGGGAGGGGGGATTGGCAGCAATAAGCTTATTGTTGATGAACTTAACCAACTGCTCCTGTGTTGGTATCAACTTAAGATTGTTGGGTTTGAGATGTTGCAAAGTCTTTATGGCCAGATCATAAGCCCAGAGATGAGAGGATGTGGGTATTACTTGAACAATGTACCATTTTAACATCTGAGTGATTAGATGATTGGGGGGCTTGCAAGTGTGCTCCCCCTTCTTGGCAGTTACTTGCTCCCAGCCCTTGGTGTTTAGCCGGGCCCTGCAAGTCTTATCCTCACAGACAAAGTGCTTGCTCTTGGTCTGCCGCTTTGGGTTGGTGCAATTGAAGATTTAGTTGTCAGCAAAGTAACCAGGGCCGCCCTTTACGGACATGATTGGGAAGTAACAGGAGAAGCGCTTGGGAACTTTAAACTCTCTGTCCACATTACAGATATTGTGGATGGCCAGTGGAACCCAAGCCACGTGACCAGAAGCTTTGAACTTCTTGGAGTACTCCTCTGGCTCATCTTGGGGATCAGATGAGGGAGGGGGGGAAGAGCCATCATGAGGGGGAGGGGAAGGGTTCTTCAAGGCCTGCTTGGATGCCTCCTTTTTCTTACCAGAAGAAGAGGTGGGCTCCTTGGCAGCCTTTACTTTCTTGGTATTCTGCTCCTTGGTGGGCTCAGATTTGGCCTCTGAGTGGTAAAAGGAGTGGTTGGGAAGATCACCATCAGATTTATTGGGGGAAGAATTTTTGGGGGAAGGTGAAGGGGATGTGGAAGATGAGGGTGGAGGGGGGGGAGGAGATGGAGTGGGAGGAGATGGGGTTGCCAACTTTGCCTTTGCAGGCTTCTTGGCACAATTGGGAGTGAAGGAAGTTTCTTTGGAGCCCTTGGAGGCTTGGCGCTTGGGCTGTTGGCTGTTCTTGTTTGATTTTGTCTAAAGAAGAGTTTAGCATTGTAAATAATAGAAGTATGGAAGATATGAAACACAGAGGTAAAAAAAGCAAAAGTTAAATGAAAAGTATGCAAATAAAGTTTTATTTATCGAGAAAAAAAACATAAAAAAGTAAATAGAAGCAAAATATAAACTCGAAGTATAGATATAAAGGTTAAAATATAGAAAATAAGTGAATTCATGATGAAGCATCAAAGATGTTAGGTTCAGCATAACATATTAGTGTTAAATCAATGTAAAATTTTAATTGAAAATCAAAAAAATATATAAAAATAATATGGACAGCAGCAGAAAAAGTAGTAGATTATAATAGTAAGAAAAGATAAAAAAATTATTATGTGGAATTTTTTATTGAGAGTTGAAAATTCAAAACATGGTAAATGTCAAGTTTGGCACTGTCAATCAGCCAGGAAAAGCTGAATTCTCACTGTCCAGTATGCCAGAGTTGAGCAGAAACATCAAATTTACTATGTTTTTTACATATAAAACTTGCTTAAATTTAAAACGGGTTTGAAAGTTAACCCAAAAGCAAGGCAGTATCATATGCTCAAAAATTAAAAAAAATACAACATAAGTTAAAAAAGTAAATGAGTGGAAATGTGTTTATTAGTGATTAAGGTATGCTGGGAGGAGCTGGGAGTGAATTATTTACCATAGTGTTGATTAAAACGTTAAGAAGCTCTCTGTATTAATCCCCAAGTTAAAGTGTCAAGTGGCGCTCATAGTGCGTCACATATTAATTTAGCCTTAATTCTGAGCCTTTGATTAGTTAAATCCAAACCCAATTGGGTGTCAAGTGGATAGAGTCAAACAAAGAAAGTGTTGAGTTTCAGTTTTTTATAAATTACATATGAAATCTCTTAATAAATCAGTCTTAATTTATGTGGCACCACTTAATCCAAAAACCTGGGAATGACATAAAGTAAAACAAGTGGGGTATTTGATTAATGTCTATGCCACTAAATCCAGTATAGTGGTGCTTGGGAGCCTAATCAACAACTATGGACACTAATAATAAAAATATAATAGTAAATAATAAATTTTATATAAGTGCATATGTATTTTATTAATAAAATTAAAATTTGGCTTAAAAAGTGTTGAACTGGTCACTTTTTGGTTTAGAGTGTCAAACACAGGTTTTTTCATTTCTATTAGTAAATTCACTTATAAATTGCCCCTTAAATTGGTATTTTAGCTAACCAATTTATTAAACAGAGTTGAGTTCAAGTAAATTTAGCCTTGGTTTTTGGCTTCAAACCCCTAAATTACTAGTAAAAATTAGCTTAAAATTGGCTAAGCTGAAAATACTAATAGATTCACATATGCGGCACTTGACTCCCTGGTACTCAACAAAGTGTCAAGTACCAGGGAGTCAATCACCAGGGAGTCAAACTTACCACAGTTACCCTTTCAAATAGGACCAGAATATCATAAAACTGAACTTTTCAACAAATTGTTTAAAGAATTATCAAATAAAGTCGGGGACACAGTCCTCATGAATAAGTTCAAGCCTTAATTTAGTTTGTTTGGCCAGGCATGGGGGGCAGATGCAAACTGGGTGCCCTCCAGAACCATCTTCAAGTTTATCCAAATGTCCTAGATCAACAGATTATTTCAAATATATAAAAAAATTATGCATGTTTTCAGAAAAATATACCTATCAAAGGATTTGTGTCACAACATACCTAAGAATCCTATTACATTTCATATTAAAAACAAATGTTAAAAATTTGGAGGACATACCAATTCAAATAGACATATGCCAATTAGCACTAGAACAGCAGAAGACACCGCAGGGGTATAGGACAGTCAAGCACATCCTGTTTGACTCCTTTGCATTGGTACCATTGTAGGGGTACTACGTACCTCACAAAAAGAACCTATTAATCAATTTGCTTACCAGATTGCCTTTTATTAAACATTAAGCAACCACTGGGGTGCTGAGCGCCACTCCTCTTGCAATTGCATCCAGAGTTGTTCATCACATACAAAAGAGTACATGGTTCCAATTAGACACATTGGCAGAAAATTTGATTTTGGGGTATAATAACCAGGAATAATCACATTCCCCTTTGCAATTAGCATCCCACCAATAAATATTTTTCCCTTGCAAATTAAATTCTTTTTTTTAATTTTTTATATTTTAATTACAATTTTGATTTTAATTTTTAAATTATAATAATAATATTTATGTAGGTATTATAAAATAATTCAGTAGTTATAATAAATCAACCATGGTTAATATTAAATCTAATTATAATTTGTTTATTTAGTCAATTGCCAAGTACAGGTTTGTATATTATGTAGTTAAACAACAAGAGCTCTATTTATCTGAATTAAACTTCCTGCTCCACTTATGTTTAAACAAGTGATTGTTTAGAACTCATTTTACTTTTCCCTTTTAATATGATTTGATAAATATATTTGCTATGCTTAATCAGCGTCATAAGTGCTAATTATTAAGAGATACATGAAAATCATTGGTTTTTGTGTTGTGTGGCTATAGTGGCACTGAATCAATAAGGTCATATGATGACTTGCAAGGTCCAATTTATGGCTTAATAAAAGTCAATGGTACTAAAAAGGGCTTACAATTATTTAAATAAAATTATTCTATTTCTATCTTTTTTAAATAAATTATTTGTTAGCTCAACAGTCAATACACTATTTGGTGCATTATAATAAAAATATGTATCTCTATATATAGTATAATTAATTTTATTTATCTTTTGTACAAATTCTTATATGTCTATAATACAACTCAACGTCAAGTCATACTATATAAATAATATTTTTTGCATCCTAATAAAAACAAAATTAATAAAACAGAAAACAATTGATATCCAGAGCACCCATTTTTATGATTGGCTCAGATGCAAGGGCTTTAGGGAGAAAGGATTTGGAGTGCTTGTAAAAAGCTGCCACCACATCAGGTGGCATCTCAAATTGACTGGCCTCAAGGATGTTTAAGAGATCTTTGGTGTCCTGTGGGAGGCCTTTCTTCACTTTATTCTTGATCCAACCAAACACCTCCTTGATTAGATTCCAAAATGGAGAATATTGGGGGAGAAAGAGGAGTCTCATTGGAAAATAAGCAAGGTGGTGGTTGGCCAAATGGCTATTTTTGTCAATGGGTGGGAACTTGAAAACAACCAGATCTTCTTTATGGAGCCCAACATTGTCAAGCACAATAATGTTGGTTGTACTGCAATAATTGATCCAGAGATACTCCTTGACAGTTTGGAGAAAATCAAGGAATGTCCTGCTATTGTGGGAACCCTTGATCATCTGGAATTGATCCAAACCCCAAGGACCAATAAGTGCTACCATTGAATATTTCTGGGAACAGACAGCTGCACAATTTGCTACACCATCCTTGGACCCCTTCTTGACCCACCCATGCCTAGACCTGAGTAGGGAGGAAAACAATGATTCATCTATATAGAAAAACTGTATGTTGCCAGTCTGCTTTAGAGCCAGATAGGTCTTGGCATAAATGTATCAATCCTCAATTGTCTTGTTGTTATTTCTGTTATACAGCAAAACTCTCAGTACTTTCCAGGAGAAGCCCAAATTGATCATGGTCTTATAAACAAGGGTTTTTGAAACCAAAAGCCCAGACTCTGTGGCTAGCATTGATTGGACAGAAAGTGTGTCCAGGTGGCGATCCTTGGTTACCCACTGCTTGATTGCCTCAAAATGGATGGGTTGAAGTAGGTTGGGCTGCCGTTTAGCCTTGGCAGATTTGGCAATTTTCCCAGTGTTGCTATACTTTTTATTGATGTTGCCAATATATCTGGCTGTGACACCAAATCAGGATGCAATATCCCAAACCGTCATTCCCTTTGTTCAAGCAGTTGAGGAGAGCTTCACGCTCACTATCCGTCAACCAACGCCAGCCCTTGGCAGGTACCACAACATCCTGGCTAGCAGGCTTGACACAGGGGATGGGGACCTTATTGTAGAAGGTGTTATCACGCTTGTTTGTGGTGGTGCTGTCAATGGTTGAATACATAATAGGCACAGATGGCTCCTCAGTTATAGCCAATGGCTCATAGGAGGTATCAAAAACTCAGGGGCAGGAAGTGGCAACTCTTGGATCCAGAGTGCAGGGCCAGGTGACAACTGGGTACATGGTGGAGGTGTAATTAACCTCAGTGTTCCTGGTGACCCTGGTATAGGGACTTTGGTGGCAGGTCTTGAGAGTGGCTTCTGTCTGGGATTCAGCCTAAAGTTCCTGGCTTGAGATGCAGGAGGTGGTTGGCTGGCGCTGAGGCCTTGGGAGGCCTGTGTGTTGGCATTACTCCCCTTGTGTTGGGTTCTGGGTCTATTCTTGGACCTCTGGGATGCCCTTGTGGAGAGACTGCCCTACAGGCTGATATAGGAGCTGGTTGAGAATGCAATTATTGGTCCATAAAAATAAAATAAAAATATATATTTTAGATTAAATATGTATTTCTTTGAATTTTTGATTTAGTTGTGAGTAGTTATTTTCTCTTGATTTAGCCTTGAATAGTAACAGAATTTCTATATCCCTGATTTGAAGTGTATAATATTGTATACTTTCTGGGTTTGGATAGCTTCAAAGTTTAATCACTTTTTATGCCTAAACATGGTTTTTGAAATTGAATTTTTCATTTGATTTCAGTTGTGGTGTAGCTTCTTGATTTGGGTTGGTGTTTCCTAGTGTGCTTACTGTACATTAAATTTGGATTCCAGTTCCTGCAATTATTAATTGAGTATACTAGTGGCATTCAAAAGTGATTTGAAATTTGGTTCATGGATTTGACAATCTTTCTATTCCAAAAAACATAGTAAACTTAATTAAAATGGTTGATGGATTTGAACTCTTCAAATCTGATTCCAGTTAATTCATTTTGTCCATTGGAAATATGCAGTTTGACTTGAAATTTTCAAAGTGTCTATGAGTTCCTACATTTTTAAAAATTCAAATAAATATACAAAGAAATCAATTTAATTAAAAAAATGCCATCCAGAAATAGTGATTTGAAATTTGGACCAAGGATTTGACAATCCCGCTTTTTTACGTTTAGATTCTGAATTTACTGTAGTAAAGCAACAACCTGGTTTTACTTAATGATGTCTTCTGGATGTTGACACTTTTTTATTTAACAGCATACTGAACATTGAACACTTTCAATATAATGTTGTGTATATACTTTTGGGAGGTATAATAAACAAGATAAGGGGAGAATTTAAGAAGAGAATGATACTTTATTGGATATGAATATAGAATAATATATAGTATCATGACAAGTCACATACCGTCCAAGTACGGCATGGGGGTCATGGGGCTTATCTGAGTAACGTTCCTCTTAGGTTACAAGGCTTATTCAAGTTATGTTCCTCTTAGGATCTGGATTAGGTGATCCCTGTAATAGATGATCAACTGATAATGGTGCCACCAGTTTACTGGCTGATCAGTAAGCCATTTGGTGATCTACTTAGGGCGTTAATTCCCTGAGAGGGAGTAATCAAAGATGTTGCAACATCTCTCCCTGGGGTTCCTGAAGCCAGATCCTTGGGAATTTTCTTAAGAATGTCAGGGATACGCACTTGGTAATGATCTAGTTTGGCGTTGGGGACAGGGATCCTGGAATTGTGTTGGGCTGTTCTTGCTTTACACAGGTGGAGTTGGTTATGGTGCATGTGCTTAAGTTCAGTTTGAGCTCTAATTTCCTTGATGAGGTAGGTATTTTTGGGCTTCCTTTCCATGACAATGCCTGGTTCACTCAGTCCTGGGTCCAAACTATGCTGATTGTGGTTGACAACTCAGATCTTGTCCCTGACCTGAAATCTTTCCTGCTGTAGTGAGATTGCTTCCCTTTCAACTCTTTTTTGTTCCATTTCCTCTTGGTCTTTTCTAGCACATTGTACATTGGGGTCACTGTTGTCTGGTACCTTTTTGGGAAGAGGTAATTGTGGTCCTGCAATTGTACTAACAAGAGAGGGCTTTTGTCCATAGACTAGTTCATAAGGGCTTTTGCCCGTATTTTGGTTGAATTGGGCTCTACAGACCATGAGCGCTGTTGGGAGCATGTTGACCAAAGCCCTTGGATTGTTACCAGATAACTTACTGAGGGCTTCTACAAGCGCACCATTTAGTTGTTCTACTTGTCCATTTGCTTGAGGGTGATATGGGCTGGTTGTGGTGTTTTTTATTCTATTCTTGGCAAGGTAGATATTGGTGTCAATGTCCTTAAGTTTAGTGCCTCCAATCTTTGATCAGGAGGTCTGGTTTACAAAACTTGGCTATGATTTATTTCCCAATAAATTGTCTCACATCATTGCATTTGTGCTTTTTTGTAGCTTGTGCCACAGGCCATCGGGTTACATATTCAATATCTGTTATGATGTACTTCTTGCCCTTGTCTTTTCCAGGCATTAGTCCCACAATATCCAACAACCATACCTTAAAGGGTTGTGTGATAGATACGGGTACTACTGACTTGAGTGGTGCTTTGGTTTGGGCTTACTTTTCACAGACTTCACATTGTTCCAGTACCTCTCTAATATCATCTAGCATGTTGGGCTACCAGTAGTGTGTCTTGAGATATTCATGTAAGTTTCTTCTATGAGTGTGTCCCAGGTCTCTGTGATATTAGAGAATTATGTCAATCTATAGTGCTGACGGGACATAAGGTACAGTGTCACCATTTAGAAGTATTTGGTGCAGAGTATCATATACATTTTTGAACAGATGTTTGTTCTTAAGGACTTTCTCTTGAATGTCTATTAGTGTGCCAGGTGGGAACCCTTCCTGGATATTCCCCATGATTAACATGGGCCAGTCAGGGTTGCCATCAGTGCAGAGGACATGTTTGCTGTATAGCCTTGACAGTGCATCTGCAGTAAACATTTCCTTGCCTGGCTTGTATTCAATTTTCATGGGTTATCTCTGTATGAGACTCATTAATTTGATTTTCTACTCTTGACAGGTGTTGTTGTTTTTTGAAGAATATCAGTGACTTATGATTGGTGAGTACTTTGAACGTCTGGGTCCCTTCCAGATAGCATCACCACTTCATGAGGCAGTGTATGATGGCTACCAACTCTTTGTTGTGCGGGGGTATCTTTGTTTGCTGTCAGATAGCATGTTTAATTTATACTCCACGGGGAGGAAGTTTTTTTCTGCCGTTTGGATATGGAGTACTCCTCCTATGGCGTAATCAGAAGCATTGGTTTCTAGATCATAGATTCCCTTACAATTTGGGTATTAAAGGATAGGGGCAGTGATAATGTGTTTGTTCAGTTGGAGGAAGTGTTGATCACGTAGCAGTGTACAGAAAAAACTTGGTTGTTTTGCCCGTGATGGCAGACAGGGGGGCTGTTAGGGCACCCCAATCTGGGATAAACCTTCTTACATAGGCTACCATTCCAAGAAAGGTGTGGAGTTCACTTTTATTTCTTAGAGCTGGCATCTCAGTTATGGTACATATCTTGTCTGGATCTGGTTTGATTCTGTCCTTAATGATAATGTGACTGAGGAATGGGAGTTCTGTCAAGAAGAATTCACACTTTGACAGTTTTGCAACCAGTTGGTTTTCTTCAAGGGTATGGAGGACCAGGCGGACGTCTTTCCAGTGTTGTTCCAGGTTGGGGCTGTAAATGATAATGTCATCCAGATAGATAATTTCTTGTTTTCCAATGTGTTCTTTGAAAACTTTGTTCATGAAGATCACAAAGGTACTGGGAGTTTTTGTCATACCAAAATTAAGGACAACACATTCAAAGGATCCATACTTGGTTCTTAATGCAGTCTTTGGAATGTCTTCAGGTTTCACACAAATTTGGCAGTAACCTGCTGTCAGATCAATTTTTGTGAAGATTTGGGACCCCCATGGTGTCAAAAAGGTTGCCAATTAGGGGAAGGGGATACCTGTTCTTAATTGTGACCTTGTTGAGCACTCTGTAGTTGGTGACCAGGCAGAGTCCTCTATCTTTCTTTGTCACAAAGAAGACAGCGGCACCAAAAAGTGACTTTGATGATGGTATGAGTCCTTTTTCAAGCACTTTGCCAAAGTAATCTTTTAGGGTGCTGTCTTCTTGTGGTGTGAGGCAGTAGATAGGTTGTGCTTTAGGTACACTTCCTTTGAGGTCAATTTTGTGTTGCATGCCACAGTCAGGTGGTAATCCTGGTAGTACTTCTCAGAAAACAGAGGGGAATTTTCTCACTAGCTGGTCTTGGATGTGGTCCTCTTCATGTTGAGTCTTTGTATTTTTAAAGTGGATAACCTCATATGTGCAGGTGCTCCAATTGATTTTGCTAGGGTCAGTTTCTTCTTCTGTTTCCATGATTTTCACAAATACATGGTCCCTCATAAGTGTATCAAGGCTAGTTGGGTAAACATGGGGATGCACTTCTCCTCATTTTATGGTGAGGGTAGTACTATCCCAGTCAATATGAGGTTTGGTCTTTATCACTTAGTCCAGGCCAATTATAACATCATACTTGGGGATTGGTATGATTAGGCCACTGAGCAAGGTTTGCATGCCTCCAATCTGACTGCAGAAAGGTTTTTCCTCTTGGGTGACTGGTGTGCTTCTGTTATCCACCATGATGACTCTTCTGATACTTCTTTGGGTGGTAGGTAGTTTCATGAGGTCAGCAAATTTCTTGTCAACAAGGGATTGATCTTCTCTGGTGTCAAACAGTACAATGCCCTGATATCTGCAAAAACAGAAAGGGTAAGTGAGGAGTTTATTTCCAGTTTGAGCAGCAAACAGTAGAGGGTTGCTGGAGGGTACTTGGATCATGGTGATTGAATCCACATCTTGGTCCCTGTACAAGTCTTTTAGGTTGGGAGAGGGTGGCTTGCCTAAGCACTCCCCTAAGCTTTTCCCTCCTTATTGGTATCTTTGGTGCTTGCCTGATTGGCTTGCACAGTTCAATTCCCAGTTCAAGGATGGGTATTATTGGCTTGGTTGCTCTGTTTATTGGACTGAGGATACTTCTTGGCTGTAGGACTCTCCTTGCAATTGTTGGTTGAATGTAGATTTTCATATTTTTGAGCTGCACATTTTCCCTCCAAGAACACATCTTCAAGTTTCTTGAAGCAGGTCATGTCAAACTGACGTCTAATGTGCGTGGGGAGGCCATTGTAGAAGTCCAAACAAAGCCCAGGTTCATCAAAGTTGATGGTGTTAGGTGTACAGTCAGGTAGGTCTTCATATACAGCAATGTACTCCTCAATTGTTCCTGTCATATTGAAGGTTCAGAGTTCTTCCATAATCACCACATCAGAATCCTTCATGGAGAACTTTTTGAGGAATGCAGCTTTGAATACCTCCCAGTTTTCCTTCTGGTTGGGATGCTGAGTTAGCCACTTGCTTACAAAACGTGATGTGGTTCCAGTGACGCAAAGGGTAATCTCACTGACCCAGAGTCTTTGGGGGTAGTCCACTTGCTCAAACTTGCTCTGTGTACTGTTGATCCAGAGAGAAGTGTTTTCCTAATGTAGTCCTGTAAAAGCGCCAATTTTGGCTGTACACAGTTGCTGGAATACAACATTAGGTATTTCAGGTTATCATGATCCTGTTGTGGTTGGTGCTGAGGGTAACAGTCTGTGGGCTTTGAAAGTGTTGTACTGTTTAATGGTTACAAGGACGTTGTTGTAGATAACAAGGCCTGTGAGAATGTCTTGTACTTCTTTGTAGTCTCTCCAACTGTTAAGGAGTACCATTGCTTGGGTCCTTTTCTTAGGAGGAATTTCTTTGAGTTGGGTAGGTATGGATAACCTACCTGTGCTACCACTGTTGTGTATATACTTCTGGGAAGTATAATAAACAAGATAGAGGGAATATTTAAGAAGAGAATGATACTTTATTGAATATGAATACAGAATAATATATAGTATCATGACAAGCCACATACTGTCCAAGTACGTCATGGGGGTCATGGGGCTTATCTGAGTAATGTTCCTCTTAGGTTACAAGGCTTATTCAAGTTATGTTTCTCGTAGGATCTGGATTAGGTGATCCCTGTAATAGATGTTCAACTGATAATGGTGCCACCAGTTTACTGGCTGGTCAGTAAGCCATTTGGTGATCTACTCAGTGTGTTAATTCCCTAAGAGGGATTAATCAAAGATGTTGCAGCAATAAAAAACATTATTATACTAAAATGACCACAGAGAGTCCAAAAATTCAATAAAAAACACCATAATTAATAATAATAAAGAAATATAAGCAATTACTTTTCAATTTACTATGTAAATTACACTCTTTATTATAAAAATAATTTTTATTCCCATAAAAATTAAAATTCTGATAAACCAAAAATAAATATATTTAATATATCATAACAACTACAAATATAAGGAAATTCTATAATTAATTTATTATACTTTAATAAGAATAACTGAAAATATCTCATACGTTAAAGATAAATTAACATAATATAAGATATTTCTTATAAAAACACATTGAAACTGTATCTGAAACTTACATTTGGGTCATTATTTGTTAGATTAATCTGTTTCCTATTAACTGTGCTACTTAAAACTTTAAAATTTTGTTTTAATTTTCTTATCAATAAATTTAAATAATTACAACAATTTTATCAAAATAAATCTTATTTAATCCTTATAATATAAAAACCTATATTAAATTAATCATTTTCTACTTACAGCTAAATTAAACTGTATTAAAAGCTAGTAACAATCTTATTTCATATACCATTATTTCTTGAAAGCTGATTAGTACAAAATAACATCATTCTAAAAAGAGCAACCTAAAAATACAATAAAAACTGATATGATGCTTTTTATTGGAAATCAAATTGTTGCCTAAAATCTTAGCTTTTTTAAAATATTTAATTTAAAATATAATCATTTTTGAATCCCTCTTTTTAAAAAGAGGGCAGATAGCTTTTTTTGCATATTTAATAAATATTAAATAATTTTGGATTTTTTAAAAAAATCTAGTAAAAAGTTAAAAAAAACTAAAACTAAAATTAAAACTGAACTTTTATTGAAATTTCAGTGATCTCATTTAGCATAAGTAATTTATTCTTAAGTTAGATTTTATAGAAAATATATAATAAGAACTTATAAGAGAGTAAAAGTTTTTCTTTTCAAAATTTTAATTATTTAATATTAATAAAATAGCTTTATACAACTATTTAATAAAATTATATTTTTATACTGTATGCTAGAGATAATATGTATAAAAAATTCAAACATAAAAAAGAATGTATCAAAATCTTGCTTTATTTAATTAAATTTTATAAAGGTTAAAATTTATTTGAACTAAATGGAAAATGATCTTAGTCATTGTATCTATAAAAATAAGATACAAATTTAATTATACAAGCAAATATTTATATGTGATTAGAAAAACATTTTTGTTTTGATAGATTTAAAATATATAAAGTTCATTTTTTAAGAACTGTTAAAGGTTATAATAAACTTAAGTTTATTTAAAAAAAGGTTTTTGAGTTGGTTACTAAAAGTAAGCTAAATAATGATTTATACTTTAAATTTAGTTTACTGATTAAAATATCATACTTTAAGAGTTAATTAGCATATTTTATTTCAAATAATAATTTTATAAGCTTACATTCAAAGCCACTTCAAGATACTAAATTGGTATTGAAATATAAAGTTGCAGCACAATTCCAAAAGCTGAGATTAAGGGCTTTCTAATGATACTAGTTTGAGCGAGATTGAAGTACTATTCGTGGAAATATCAACAGTTAACCAGAATATAAAAAGGGGTAAATAAACAATGATATCAGACTTCAGGGGTGATATTGATAAATTAAGGAGATCAGTTGGGGGTCAGTTGGGGATTTATGCCTGTAGTGCGAAAGCTCAGCTAACATGGTATTTAAACAGATCAACTTTACAGAAATTTACTTTACAATCTACACCTTTACTCCTCTCTGATAACTACACATCTATTTCCAAGCAAGAACTGCCTGAACCAAGCCAAGGAACCCAACCACTATCATTATGGAACCTATCAAGTTTGCACCTCAGATGACACCCTTCTTCTCTCTGGGGGCTTCTACTAAGAGAGAAAGAATCTCTATGCTTAAACAAGCATTCCTTTTTACTGCTGGCAGTGATCTTAACAGCTTTGTTGAGCATTTCTTATTAAAAACAGAGTTTGGAAAAAGTACCTTCTTACCTGTCATACAAAATTCTAAAACAGATGATTTCCTTAACAACCTAAAGGAATTGATGTCAGAGTCCCCTGCCAAGCACCTTCCTTCCCTAAGAGCATTGGTTACATCAAGCTACAATCTGAAAGAGCTTTGGGATTGTGGATTTAAAATGACAAAAAATGAGTATTCATATTCTAAAAAAATAAAAAATGCTAAAAAAGCATCATTAAATTCAAAAAATAAAAAAGGAAAAATGATTCAGTAAAGAAAGAAAACATAAAAAATATTTTAAAACATATATTAAAAAATTCATTTCCAACTAGCCAATTTACTAAAAAAATCCCCTGGATTGATTTATGAAGAATTACAAAAAGAGTTGAGTGAATACTCAACTAAAATAAAATACTCATTATTGAAAACAAAAAAAGAAATTTACAAAGATAGGAAAATAAAAAACAATATTTCTATTTCACTTTCCACTTTTTATAAGCTTATTCCTAATAATATAATTAAAAGCAAAAAGCAAACTGATATGTGTAACATTTGCAACTTAAAAAAGTCATTAGAAATGAAGAAAAAGGATTTGAGTATAAAGAAGTTGCCATTGCCTAAATCTATTATAGAAAATTTGAAATCTATTGACCTATATGAAAAGTTTTATAAGCATCAAAATAAAGAATATATTAGTGATATAAATAATCTTGATAATAATTCATGTGTTATAGTAATAGACTATAAAGAAAACTTTAAAATAGGTGGGGGTCCTATAGAGACAAATAATTGTTTTTATGAGAAAATACCTATTTCTTTATTAGGATTTGCAATTGCTTTTAAAGAGAATGAGAAAATTAAATATGAGTATCATGACTTTTTATCTGAAATTTTATCTCATGACTCTTTGTTTTCAGGTCAGTGTTTGATAAGTCTGCTTAAAAATAATAAATTTAAGAATATTAAAAATATTAAAGTTTGGACTGATAATGGTAATCATTTCAGATCTTATGAATTCTTATATTATCTTTTTAAAGAGGTACCTAAAATTATAAAAGGAACAATTAAGTTTAATAGATTTTTTGAGTGTCATGGCAAAAGTATTGTTGATGGTCATTTTGGTGTATTATCTAAAATATTTAAACAAAAGGAAAATGAGATGTATATAAAAAATATAAACAATCTCAAAATGGTTTTTGAGAGAGAGGAAGAAAGAAAGGGTTTATATGAGACACTTGTAAATAGTTCAGATGTTTCCCAAAAAACCTTTTTTCACATCTATGATAGAAAATCTAGGCCTAAAAAAAGCTGGCTTGAAGTCAAAGCATTTTATGTTAATCTTTCATATTTAATGAAAGATGGTGAGCTTTATGTTTCACCTTTGACATTTGAGGATGTTAAGGAGTACTCTAAAATAAATTATTGTGCAAAGTTCTGCACAGATGACAGAGAAACAAAGAGAGCTGATACTACTAAAGGATTAGTAGGACATGTTCATGAAGTTGGACGCATAACAAAAACTTATATTTCACATAGGGTAAATAGTCTTTTAAATACAACAACTTTTTTTTCTAAAAATAACTAAGAAATTAATTATATGAGCCAAAGATAGGGTAATAGCAATTATAGCTTTGGGGCTGCTATTACTCTCCCATGCAACTCATATATTTAATTCTTGGCTTATTAAAATAGAAAAAAGTGTTTTAGCAAAAAATACAGCTAATAGAAATAAGATTTATTTCTATTATTTGTATATTTTACACTATTAAACTTTTCTTCAGTAAACTAAGCATTATACTAATGTTCAAAAAACATAAGTTTATGACTTAAATGATACCAAAGAAGTTAAAAGGCTTTGAAATGCTAAAGCTGGTGCCTTGGCTTAATCTAACAAATAATGACCCATTTATACCTGAAAAAATAGTACAGTAGTTTTAAAAGCTATGGTGACAACCAAAAATGCTTCAGATTTAAACAAAATGATTTCAGATTTAAGAAAAACCAACTTTCATGTAAAAATATACACTCTGTTAACAGGGTTTATTGGTGTTAATGGGCAAAATGAGTCAACACAGCAACAAAGGGCTCACGCGCAAAGTGAAACTATTCAAAATACAATCTGAAATACATTGATTCACAAACAAAATGGTGTGAGTTGACTTTTGGTGTACATATGTTTACTATGTGAATTGGTGACAAAATACACCCAAGCAAGGTGAGTCAAAACTCAAACCAAAAAAAACACAAAAGCAACTCACTACATAAACAAAATCACTCACATAATGTGTGCAATGGATTGTAATCAAGAATGATACCAAGGTACCTGAAAAAAGACACAAGATCTGAAACATGAATTTTAAAAATATTGTGTTGAGTGTTTGAATTTGGCAGTAAAATCTGGGAAAAAGGGTGGAAATTATTTCAGGTATTCTAAAATGGGCGTTGTAAAACCAAAAACAAGTAATTAAGAAATAAAAAATCTATAATTGGGATATTTGGGTGGGAAAAACTCTAATTAATCCATATTCTGATAAAAGCAAAAAATAAAATTAGAGAGTAGCTTAATTGAAATTAATTTAATATTTTATTAAATTTTAAACAGGAAGGAACACAACACCAGAGTACCAATGCACCTGTTGTGCATTGTGGTTGCAGTTGCCCCCGCGGGTCAAAAAATAGAGTTAGTACAACCCAAGTGCCTACTCAAGGAGGAGACGGGAGAGGAGAGTTCCATAATGACGCTGCACTGACACAGCCAGTTCAAGGAGCACAAGCTGCTAGGGTGCAGAGCATCAACCCTTGGGTCCCCAAGCTGACCTGGAAGCCCACCAAGGTCACCACTACAAAGAAAGTTAGAAACAAGGAGGTAGAACTTACTTTGTATGTGTTTGACGTTGTGTACCAGCAAGAGTTGGTCCCGTCAGCCATGCTGGAGAAGGTGAAGCCTGTACTTGATACTAGCTACAAGCCCTATGTCATTGATGGCAATCAGGAAGAGGACAAGGAGCCTGAGTTCTTCAGAACTGATGAGGGGCACTTAGTGTTGAAGAAAGTTGCTGCATTTTACACCAAGGTGCCCGAGCCCTGTGTTGTGCCCAATGCCAACAAGTCAATCCCCACCACTAAAAAGCCCGCTCAGAAGTGCATCCCCAACATTAAATGCACCATCATGCTTAAGCTAATGCATTAATTGGGCAATTACAAGGCAACTGCAGCCTTTGTTGGAGTGGATCCCAAGTACACCTCCAAGACATTCAACAAGTTCATTAACACAGGTCAAGTCCTTGCCGCGGAGAAATCCATGTGTGTTTCACCCATGCTCACCAAGGAGCATAAATGGGCAATCTGCCAGTGGATAACCCAGGACTGTCATCTTGAACTGGCTAATATACAGGCCATAGTAAAATCTGCTTTTGGGATTGAGGCTTACATTTTCTTTTACTACCATCTGCTGAAGAAGATGCGCTTTTCCTGGAAAAAGTTCAGGGTATCTCTGTAAAATTGGAATATCCCAACCAACATTGAGACCCAGAAAAACTATGAAGAGGCGTACACTGCCCTCAAAGCCAAGGGGACAGTCAAATGTTACTATATTGATAAATTGGCATTTGCCTCGTCTATGCGCAATGCATATGGCTATGTCCTCAAAGGCTCAAATGACAGGATGGCTTGGTGTGCTGCAGTCTGTGCCACAGCCTATTCAATGGTGACTCTCCTCAGTCCAAAGGGGGTTAAGCTATACCAAATGATTTTGGGATCTCATAATAGCTGGACCTTCCTATAATTTCTCCAATTGGTCCAGAAGTACCTGAGGCGCACAAGCCCTGGCTTCATCAACATCATTGTGTTGGACAACATTGGTCTCCACAAAGTGGCTGACATTCTCAAGGAATTTCCAATGATCAACACCAGCATTGCTGTGGGCCCCCAGCAATTGGCCCCAGCAAATTTGCGCCTTCTCTTCCTCCCAGCCTATTCCTCATTCCTAAATCCCATTGAGGAAGTCTTTGGGTGGCTCAAGCAAGTTGTTAAGCAAGAAGCCTGACTGGGACCAAAGACCCGTTTAATTTGCTGCAGGCTGGGATCCACACCCTCCCAGCTGATACCATGGCCAAATTCTATGGCCATGCTGATTTTTTCATCTCTGCGTGCCTTGCCAAACAGCCAATCAATTAAAGGCTTAGCTTATCCAACTTTTTTATATTCTCTAATTTACTATTCAAGATTTATTAATTATCATTTTATATTTAGATGTTTCCAAGCCCGCAATTACATTCAGCAGGACAATCAATGAAGGTTAGTAATTTATTTATAATCATTTTTTATTGTGTCATCTAAGGGTATCCCAAACTCTTGATACTGGATTACACAAACACATTAATATCACTTTTGGCAAATAAATATAAAAATCATGTCAAGGGTCTGGATGTATGAGTATTCTGGCTTTTGCCATCACACCTAACATCCAGTCATTGCCCAATTTGGTGCCTTTCTAATATATCATTTGACATACTGGAAATGACAACAAACCAATATCACATGACTGTCCAGGTATCCAGCAACTCAAACCCATCCAGCACATGACCAGCCCCTGGGTTTGATCCAACTAAAATCCCCACCACAGCTAAAGCTATATAAGTCTAAAGTATTATCCAATAAAATATACTTCTTCTCTTCCTAATTCTATATTTGAAGCTTCCCCAAAAGGCGCTCCTTATCAATCAAATTAAAAAAGTTAAATGTAAAGTATACAAATTAGAAGTAAATTTTATTGACATATATTATTATGCTTTTATTAAGACCTTCTCTGGGATATATTTTGAAAATCTTGTTTTCTAAAATAATAATTAGAAAATTTTATTATGATAAAAATAATATGAATTGTAATGAAATTTATTGGAAGAGAGAATTTATTAAGAGCGCCTGTAGTGAGTTCTTCTGTATGTACCCACCCCACAATGGAGGTGGCACACAACCTCCACTGCCACACCGTGGACAGTGGATACACCCTGGTTAAAATACTCCCACCTTCTGGTGAAAAGGAGTAGGGTCAGGTGTGAATGGAGGAGCAGCTTCTCTGGTGGGGCTGCAAACCCGTAGATACCAGCCAGGACCAGGGCGTCCTGGATGATGTGATCCACCAAGTCATACCTGGGGGACCTTCTTTCCGTCCAGGGAGAGCCTGGCCTTGTCAATTCCTAGGAGGACCCTGTCAAGATCCTCTACACTGGCACCCATTCCAAAGTATAAGAGATGCCCAAGGTAAACCACCAGATGAAGCCTTTGCCCAGCAAAGGCTTCCGTGAACTTGCACAATTTGTTGAAAACTGCACTGATCTTCTTTTCATGCTTGGTCTTTGCAAAGGTCAGCTCCATGGCTGTAGGGACTCCTGTCTTGTTGGCACTCCAGGCCAACCCAAAGTTGGCAAGGAGGATTTTTGTCTTCTTTACGGCTGTTGCGTCTGCAACAGCCAATTTTCCCACCGCACACCCAAAGTTGTCCAGCAGGTAAGAAATCATGTGCTCCAAGGGGTAGCAGAAGCAAGCAGCCGCATGGGCCTGGCCCATCTCCGGTACATTATTGAATAGGAGCGTCACCAGGACGTTCCAAACAAGCTTAATGGAGTTTACACAGTAAACTCCACTGGGGGATACCAGGTCAATGCAGACCAATTGTGCATCCTTATAGGCAGTAACTGCCCACTTGGATGACCTCTTGACATGTGTAAGTTCTGCCAACGCCTCTTTCAACATTAGAAAGGACCAATGGACCCTGTCTTTGAGCTCCTGTAAGACAGGGGGGACAGATAGAGTTGTTTTGCCAGGTGAGTGGCATAATTTGCATAAAAGGTGGGGGGACAAAGGGGACCAGGACTTGGCAGAGTTCACCATCAATGTTCTCTAAAAAAAGGTAAGTATTTTGAATTTTTATTAATAATTATTTTTTATTTACCTTCACAAGTTTCCTCCTTGCCAGCGGCTTCAGCAGACTTGGCCATTTTTGGCGCAAGCAGTTGTGTGGGCAATTCTTTATACACAGTTCTTGCGCGCTTTTCGGGTTTGAGATGTTCACACATCTCAGGGTTGTCAACCCAGATGGACGGCGCAGAGAGGGCAAATGACTTGAATTGAAGGCCTTCCACAACATGCTTCTGGACATTTAAAAGCTGTTCAATTGTTGTTTTGGGGGTGTCTGGCATCTTGACCATGAGTGCCTTGGCAGACACCTTTTTAATTTTGTCCCCTTCAAGGACAACAGACTTAACTCTTGCTTTGACCTTGTGGTCAATCTCTTTAATTTCAGCAATTGCTGAGTCAAGGTCCTTCAAAAGCTTCTCTAATTCTCTCATTGATTTTTTACTAACCTTTTCATATGTTTTTATAGCTTTTGCCCCAATAAATTCTGTATTATTTTGAAACTGTTTCCTCTTTATTTATTTTTTTGTTTTCCCATTTACTATATTATCCCATCTTTTTACCCATTGTGTATATGTTTTACGCTCAACTCAATATGTGTTGTTTGCTTTGTGTTGGCATTGTTTTCTTAATTACCATATTTTTTTGGCGCTTTGCACAGCCCCTTATGAAAATATTAACAACAATTTACCAATCAGCTAAATTTGAATTAGAAAATTATGTGTTAACTGTTTTTAAATAAAGTTTTTACTGATCCAAATTCAAAACCTTAATAATAAACTTTTAGCCAATCAGAAGCCAAGTGATAAAGTGATTGCTGTGACATAGAGGGTCATTCAATAATTCTTTGATGAATGTGCACTAATTAATATTATTGAATGACCCTCTATGTCACAGCAATCACTTTATAATTTGGCTTCTGATTGGCTTAAAGTTTATCATTAAGGTTTTGAATTTGGATCAGTAAAAACTTTATCTAAAAACAGTTAACCTATAATTTTCTAATTCAAATTTAGCTGATCACCAAATTGCTGTTAATTTTTTCACAAGGGGCTGTGTTTGGGTACTAAAAATAACTGTGTTCTGGATCTAGATACATGGCATAGTAAATATATGATTTTATAGAAATAAGCTGAACATAAAGAATAAAACCAACTATGAACAAAGAGAACATGGACAATTGAAATTCAAAATAAAGATAATATAAATAGAAAATGTTTGGCAACAGGGGGTTTATTGTGGTGGGGAAGAGTGATGCCTAGTAGGCAGAATAGCGCAGGAAGGAAGACGTTGAGGAAGTGCTGGCCTGGGGGGTCTGGGATTATATGGGTGGGGCAGGAAAGTGGGGGGTGGGGGGTAGGAGGAGTTGCGTGTGATGGCCGCCATATAATGCTCATCAAATTCTGCATCTGTCATTGGCTAGATGGGCTGGTAGGTGGCAGTGACACAAGGTGGGAGGCACTTGTCCTTATGTGATTAGTTGCTCATGTTCACATGGAAGACAATTTAGGCAAACAAGTCAGCCACCATTTGGTAGCCAAAGAGAAAATTGTGGTCAAGGACCCCAAGATAGAGGTTGTTGAAAGCCTGAGGGCGGTGCTCCTGGAGTGTATCTTCAATATTAAAGAACACAACATCAGCCAGATGGATGTTAGTGTGACCAGCTGGATACACAGAGGCCTGGTGTCTGTGTTCCTGGATGGCCTCAAGGGTGGTGGAGCTACCCTCCATATGGTGGCTCAAGAAAACCCAATGCTTTGAATTTGAGCCATCCCAGGAGTTGAGTAATCCACCAAGGATGTGGCTGTACAAGTAGCCATTGATGAAATCAGGGTTTGTCCAATAGTAGATAAAATCCTTGGCTGAAACAGCCAGAAATGCACCAATGAATGTCCCCTTCTTGACCTTCTTCCTTCTATTCTTGGCAGCAGCTTTTCCTTGCTCATCAAAATTGTCAAACACAATTGATAACTTGTAGTATGAGACAAACATGATGTCATCTGTTAGACTGGTCAGGCATTGGACCAGGGTTGATTTGATGTCTATATCATATGGGGAATCCTCAGTGCCATCCCATTGGTTGCCAGAAAAATTGGTAAGAACCTGTATTAAAGCCACCTTTCTGTGCATCCAGAGCTGCACCATGCGCTCAGAGACCCATATGTTATGGTGTGCAAGCTGTTTGCGGACTTGAGTTAGGGGAAGCTTGGGGTCCTGCTGGAGGAGGTCAAGCATTACTGGGTATGCCTCATTGATTTGGGACTTGGGGGCCTTCTTAGGCTTCTTGGCTGTCCCAATCAGATTCCCCTTATTCATTAAGTTAGTGAATTCACGCATGACAGTAGACCAGGTAAATTTCAATTGGTCAGCAATCTGTTCCCAGGACAGACCCTGTAGATTCAGTGCCACAATTTCCTGAAGAATTTGGGTGGTGATGATTTGTCACTTGGGGTGCTGGGCCAGGGGAGCTGAATCCTGATTGGCTGTAGGGGGGCAGGTTGGGTGGTGGCAGGAAGTTTTTCTAAATCAAGGTTGTCATCCTGATTGGTTGGTTGGTGGGCAGCTTGTGCGGGGGTGGGTACAGGATCAGGGGCAGAGCTAGACACTAAGTGACTACTGAACAAGTCAAAGCCATATGGGTCAGGGGTCAGTTAACAGGTCAGCTTCCTTGTTACCCACCTCAAAGGCTTGGGTGTAAACAGGTGCCTCCACGCCCTGAGCCTCTCCTCCATTGAAGCTGGCTTTGCTGCTGGCACCGTTGAAAATGTTGCTGTTGAAAACCATATTGAAATAAAACCTAGGATAAAATCACTAAAAGTAGAAGCTTAAAATTTTAGGATTTATTTTTATTGTAATCACTATTCCATATTTGGAAGGTTCTCAAACCATTATACACAAATAAAGATCCATGAAAATGAATAAAATTGCCTCTGTTTCTAAATCATATAGCTGTTTATTGGCTTTAAAACTGCTATACTTCTATTTTAGGCTGCTCATACTACACATCTTGTGTGACTTCATTTTTTTGTGCTTGTTGAATCTTGCTTCTAGATTTCTCAAATTTTGTTTTGTTTTAGTCCTTATGTTGGTGCCTCATATGAATCATGATTGGATTATAATATACTTCAGAATAGCATCCATTCATCTCACTTGTTGTGTCAGTTCATTTTGTTTGTGGTTTGAACCACACTGCTTGATGTTTGATATAATTTTGTATGATGGGCTAGTAAAATTTTGTTTTTTGTTTGACAGTTCATTTATTAACTGAAATTTTATAAATTAATTGAATCCTGAATCTTGCGCAACTTGGATTTTGTTCAAATCTGAAATCATTTTATTTAAATCTGAAGTGTTTTTAGTTGTTGCCATAGCTTTTAAAACTACTGTACAATATTAATAAATAAATAAATTAAAATTTTAAAAGTAAAAAAATATAAGGCAAAGCTTAGCAAGATTTAGTGGGCTAATTAAAGCCACCAGCAAGGGCAGTAACACATCCTTGAGATACTTCTCAATCTCTGCCACCTTGTATTTTTTCTTGACTACCTTCTGTACATCCTCTTGATAGTACTGCTGTGGGGTTCTTGTCCACCAGTCCCCAAAGTGTGTCCTGGGTCATAGCCAGGGACCGGCTGGAAGGGTTGTCATTCTCTAGTAAGAGAAAAGGTATCTCAGAAATATGTATAGGGTTTGAAATGGGCTTTTATTCACTCTCATAAGGAAAATCCCTTTAATAATCTTCTGGTATATGGCCCGGGGGGTCAGGGAAACAATATGGATTTGCCAATACTTGGAGTCCTCCAACAATCTCTTGGACTCCTTGTACTTGATCTTAGGCACCTGTGGTCTGTTCCAGCTCAAGCTCCTTATATTTAGCCTTGACTGCTATATCTTGAGCTTCTTCACCTTTAGCTTGGTCTTCAGCTCCTTCTTTAGTCTCCGTGGCCTTTGTAATCCACTTGATTCAGTCACTGAAAAGCCTCAGATAGCTCTTCCTTTTATAGTTCCTTTTCCAAGTCCAAAATTCCTCTCAGAACTCTTGTTTTCAAAGCTTAAACTAACAAGTTTTTCTTTCCTCTACAATATATTAAACTTTAGAACTTACTTAAGCCAATGAAAGCCCTGTTTTTCCGCTTCTGCACCTCATTTCTAGGCTTTAACTCTCAAGTTAAAGCCCTCAAAACACTAATTAAACAAAATCTGGCTTGCAGCCAATCATACGCCTCAATTGAATGGTTTTGACAAATGGTTTACCCAAATGACTTGCTCTTGACTATGGTTTGAACTTGAGGCTGTCTTGCTCCAGGTAAACAACTGCTCCATGTTCTGAACAGTTTTGCCGTGATTCCTGTCATGTTTCTCCAGCAGATCTCAAGCACTTTTGCCTATGTTTTACATAGGTAATTTTTGAATCCTCAATTTTATAACTTTTCTCCCGGTTTCTTTGCATTTTTTTCAACGTTTTGCACCTTCAAACTTGCCTGTTGCTTGCCTCTCAACTCTCTTAGTTGTTCTTGGCAAAATTTGCTTATTTGTCCTTACAGTTTTGTTGTCCTGTTTTTGGCCTCTTTCTGGCTCTTTTATGCTCAATTAAACCTTAATAGATTCACAGTTTAATCACTGTAAAAATTATTTCTTTCTCTCTTTCTTTCTTTTTAAGTGATATTTAATTCTTTTATATCATATCTTTGGCAGCTTAAAATCCTTATTTAACTGCTTCTTATATTAATATTTCCTCTCTTAAGACACCAACATCAGCATTCCAGCCTCTATATCCAGTCTGGATAGTCCTTCCAAGACATCTTCTAGCTTCATAGCTAGTCCTGCACTATCATATTCTGGTCCTTCAACCAGCTCTTCCAGATCTTCAGCTTAACCAGCAATCAGTACATCTTAGTCCACAAAAGCTCCTTTTAGCCCTCAAACAGCTTCTTTCATCATCAGTGCTCTAGCTACTTCTTCATCATGATCAGCTACTCCTGCATCATGATCTTTCAGTCATTCACCAATCCTGCATCATGATCAGCTAGTACTTCACCAATCCTGCAAGCATATTAGGGTACATAGAGCTCTCAAAGATCCTCCCCTCCCTGGCAGCCCGCATTACCCGCCAGGGGTCCAAAAACTTATAGCCCTGGTAGCCAAGTTACCTACCATGCTGGCACACTTTCCTACCCTAGCAGCCTGCCTTATCTGCCAGGTTCTAAACAACATCCAGCCTGTATAGCACACACTACCCACCAGGCTGGACCACTCCCCACCCCAAGAAGCTAAAGTTCCCTGATGAGCTATCTCATTCCTTACCCCTAGCAGCCACAGTTCCCTGCTGGGTGAGGACCTCTAGCCCATAACAGCCAATATATCCTGAAGGGTGGGGACATCATTTGCCTCTAGTAGTCCTTTGTTACCTACTAGCCAGGCCTTACCTTCACTAGTAGTCATTACTCCCTACTAGGCCTCTACCTGCAACAAACCACCAAACTTTCACTTGGCCGACATAAGCACCGCTTGCAAACCACCAAACATGTGGACCGTCATACCTGCTAATTAATTTTCATCTTCTTGGGGGCCACCTGGCTGGCCAGGTCACAAAACTTAGAGACATTCCAGGCCTGCCTCTCCTGCAGCTTGAGGAAGAACTTGTTGAACTTGGGGTTGGCCCCAAATTTTGCCTTCAGGTGTTTATGCCACACCTCCAGGCTAGAGAGACAACCTCCAGAATTAACTCATTCTGCAAGTCAACTTACTATATGTTGACAATCATAATTAAAAATACTTTAATGTTGACAGCATTGAAAAGTCAAAATTAAGTTTTAACTCATGCAGATTACTAAATGTCAGCACTTTTTTAATAAGCAGAAACCTGTTTCCTGAACATTTTACTTAATAGAAATTAAGCTTCAAGATACTTTTTAGAGTAATGTGACAACATAGATTTTGAAAAGTCCATAAAAAGTTATACATGACAATTAAAAAAATTCATAAAAATACACTTTTATTTTATTTTACTATGAGATTAGCTATATTTACTATAATAAATTTTTTCCCACTTATAAAAACAAAAATAAATCAAATAGTTATAAAAAATACTACATAAAATTTCACGTATCATAGGAAAATATATCAATCAGAAATAGTAATACAAAGTTTTTTTCTATATTAAAAACTACAAAAAACATATAATTTACTAGTAAAATACCAATATAGGCCATGTAATACAGTCTAAAGCATCAAACTATCAATAGAAAATCAATGATTTTATAAAAGTAGTATCATAAAATATTAATGAGTTATTGTGAATAACTAATTACTTAAAAATATTATACTTAACATATAAGAACTATATACAAAATTAGGCAATACTCAATAAATTTAATTAAAAGCTAGACTGTGATCACCTGGTTGCCATTAAGAACTATGGCAATCTTCTTCATGTATTCCCCAATCTCTGAAAGCTTATATTTGGTCTTGACAAGGTCCTTGATCTTCTCTTGATATTGTTTCTCTTTGATGGTTCTCTTCTTCTTGGATGGGCGTTATCAATATCTCTGATGAATGCAGCAGTCTTCCCCCGTTGGACTTTGAGGTGCTTGTAGAAGGTGTTGTTTCTGGGCTTGATTCCAAAGGAGGACTTAATATGCTTATGCCAGCCCTCCAAAGATGAAGTTGTTTTCATCTTATCCTTAAGAACTGCCTGGTAGCAGTTCCAGTTGGCTTTGGCTCTGGGCTTGCTCCAGAGCTTAGTGACCTTACGTTAAATCCACTATGGTTCATAATATTCAATGAAAGAGTTAAAGGCATCATCATGTTTCTTGGTATATGGATCCTGGCATAGGAGCTCAAAGGCTTGTCCAGCATGCTCTGGCTTTACAAAGGCTAGTGCTACAAACTGCTGAATTAAGAACTTGCACTTTCCTGATGTATCTAGATGGTGGAGCTTGCTGAGTTCAAGTAGATTCTTTAGTTGCCTGTTGACAGCCTGTAAATAATGGAAAAACACCCCTGGACCTCTCCATCAAAGATGTTTACAAAAGCGTTATACTGGGCAGTTTCATAGTCCATGATTATAGTTGAGGGTCCAAGTGCTTTATCTTGAGCTTCTTGTTCTGTAGCAAGGGTGGCTTCATCCTTTTCATCATCATCTGGATTGGCTCTAGTGTTTTGGCCAGGGGGACTCTTTCTATTATTGGATAGGGCTTTGATGCCCTCCTGAAGGATTTTAAAGGCCTTTGTGTAGATCCCTTCTGTTGCCCCAGGAAGCAGAAAGTAGGCAAATGGGAGCACCCTGCCTTCAATAAGGGAATTTAGAACCCATAGTTGGTAAAAAAAGGCAGGGGCATACTGTAAAGGTACCGTCACATAACCAGGTCTCTTAATCTCTTAACTGCTCCAGGTTCTGTTGTGTAGCATAGCATATAATCCTTGCCTCTGCTGTAGGCCCATCATCATGTAAAAGGAATACTTCATCACCATTGAACACCTTTAACTCCTCTGTCAAGACTATCTTCTTGGACCATGACAGATTTCTTATGGGGGAATAGATCATGGCGTTTGTCACATATGTACTTCACTAACTGGTTGCAGTCAGGGATGAGCTTCAGGTTCTCATTACTTGGGTGTGTGGTAGCCTAAACTGCCAGATCAGAAGCCTTGACATCTTTTGAGACTGGGACCATTTGGTAGAGGTACCACTTTAGAAGCTTTTCAATAAGATTGATTGGAGCATTGCATGTGTGCTCTCCTTTTTCACTTGTGATTTTATCCCATCCTTCTGTATTGATCCTGGCAGCGCAGCTTCTATCTTCACACACATAATGCTTACTTATTCCTGCTCTCTTTTGATTGTTGCAATTAAAAACATAGCCATCACAGACTAAACTTGCACCTCCTTTGACAGACATTAGAGGGAGAAACTGAGGGAACTTCTTTGGGAGCTTAAACTCTCCTTTGAAGTTACATATATTGTGAACTTTTAGGGGATCCCATGGGCCAATTGGTGCTTGATGATAGTCAGACAGGTAATCATCAGGATCTTCTTTATTGATACTTGACAAGGAGAATGGAGGTGCAGATTTGTTGGGCAGTGGAGGGGAATTACCTGGAGTTGGATTCTTGCGCTTTCTGGACTGGGATGAGCTTGATTCCTTGGGGCTTGACTACTTTGAGATTGATTCATCTGGGCTTGACTGAGGTTCTGGACTCTTGGGTATCTTCTTTCTTCCTTGTTTGCTTAGTGGAACCTCATCTCCTTCTGATTGGTACCAGCTTGGAGAAGAGGAGGGGTCAGGGGAGGGCTCTTTGCTTTCAGGGTCTGGGGTCTTCTCCTTTGTCTTTTGTTTTGTTGGGGGCTCTTTGGCTGGTTTTTTGTTGGGGTAGGGACTTTGGGCTTTTCCAGAGGCTTTGGGTACTTTCTTGGTTGACTTGGGGTTAATTTGTGGCTTCTTGGAAGATTTGTCCTACAATGATTAGAGTAGAGTTCATAAAGTAAGAATAATCATGTGAGACATAAATAAAATTAAATAACAATCATTTGTTTTATTTTTTATTATTAATTAAATAGTTTATAGAAGTATGGAAAGTGATTTTAGAGCTAGTTTATTAGTAAAGAATAGAAAAAAAACCATGTTTAAATAAAAAGTTGACATTCTGGTAGTCACAATAGTCAAAAATATTTAATTTAGTTTTTCAGCATAAAAAACGCTTTAATTTTGATGTTGACATACTGACAGTCAGCATTAAAGTAGAAAAACACTATGTAAATCACTTATAAAGCTTAGTTAATATTTTTCAGAGTTGGTTTTTTAAGGCCAAAATTGATTATTTTTAAATTTAAAAAATTTAAAGATTTGCATATGTAACTTATGAAAACTAAATAATAGGTATTTTAAAGAGAAGTCTAAAGTACAGCCCTGGGTACTTTGGCCTGAATCACCATACCATTATATGTGTGCTTTTTGTTAAGCAGCAGTGTTTTACTAATAAACTAGTGAAGGTATTGACATTCAGGCAGTCAGCGTTCTTTTATAGCAACTCTCCTATTAAATCTTGCTTAGATTATATCACTTTGTTTGCTTAGCCAAACCCCTTTGTTGCAATTTAGGCAACACGTCAACTTGACACAAAGTCAACATTATAATTACATATATAGATTCTAGTTTTAACATATGTGTTTTGGCTTAAGTGGACTTCCGGAAATAAGCTATAGTTTATCCAGTGATTTTAAAATAACATTAAATATCTAAATAATACAAATAATGCTCTGAAAGTTGGCATATGTCTTTGTTCAATTCTTATCTTAATATATATTTAATAAAAAAATAGTATAAAATATAAAAAGTATTTATTTTTAGAATATTATGTATTTTATTAAGAGATTTAAAGATTCTTATTTGGGGTCAACATCCAGATATTACTTACTGTAGTTGACCTTAATGTAAAAGTCCAAAGAAACTTACATTTTCATATTAAATTATATTTGTTTTTTGGCTTAAAATTAAGCCTTTGTTTAAATGGTGTCAATATTATGCATGTTCCTTTTTAATTTTGCAATTCTGACTTAATAATTCACTATGAAAAACTAGCTTAGTTTTGAAAATGCCTGATTCCGGCGGATAAATACTAAAATAATGTTGACTTACTGAATGTCAACAAACTGTCAACATTCAGTAAGCCAACTTGCAGAATGAGTTTACTCTGGTGGTTGCCGCTAGAGGTGGTCTTCATCTGTCAGGATTATTCCTGACATAAACCAAATTATCACTGGAGGACAAGGCTGGAAAAGAAAAGGAGTTTTTCCAGTCAAGGAGGCAAAATTTAATGAGGACTTTCCCCCTTTAATTGGGAGAAGAAAAAAGCAAACAAAGGAAGAAACATAATTTAATAGCTTCCAGAATATTTTATCATCTGGGCAGGCACCCGCTGCAACCGCCAGCACCCTCCGCCAGCCTCCCAGCACCCAGCCTGGCACCAGCGGGCCCGCTGCCAGCACCCAGCCCACCTGCTTGCTCCCTGGGTCCCAGGCCCCAACCCACAGCCAATAAGAAGCCCCCATCACCTGCAGCCAATCAGAAAAGTCCCTGTTTGCAAAGGGGAAAATATTGATTAATTCCTGCCCTTCAGAAGAAGGGCAAATCCAGGGTTCAGATTCTGTAAAATATTCTGACTCCCCAGAAGATGGGAAAATTCAGGTTTCAAACTTTGAGAACAATTCAGCTTCAAACCAATGGGATTCAGAGGACCAAATCACATGCTTGAGTCCAGACCCCAGCCAAACTAAGCCTTTCAGAACAAAAATAGATTGTGAAAATTCCATGAGTCTTCAACATCACCTGACTCCTTTCCCAGGGAAAATCATTGGCTCTAGTCAAGAATGGCCAAACCCCCAACAGATTGTCAAAGAACCAGAATTTGTCCACCTTCTGTCATGCCCTGCCCCAAAGGGCAGGCTGCTTAAAGATTATTAAGTTATTTTTCATTATTTACTTAATCTTTTGGGTTATTTATTAATTTCAAAAGTTAGGTCAAATTGTTAATAATTTATTATTTTAAAGTATTCTTACCTTTGTTTTACATAATTTGCATTCAAATTGTTGCTGTCATTGTTGCTCTGACTGCCTGATTCTTAATTTACATATATTTCTACTTTAAGTTAGAATATTTTCATCCATATTACCTTCAAAACTCCTGCTTACGTTGTTGCCGCTTCCCCAGTTTTACCAGCAGATCTGCGTAGTGTACTGGCTTTTGTTTCTCCTTTTTCTTGCCTCTGGTTTTCCAAACTTCCCCAGTTGCTCCTCTTCTTGGCTGTTTCCTCCCTGGTGATCATTGTCAACAGAAAAGGCTTTCATACCATAAATAAAGAGCTTTTGAAGAGTAGGCTTTAAGCTGAAATTCTAAGTGATTTCTTCCCCTTCAACTTTACAATTTTTAATACTTCAATTTTGTCATTTTTAGAATTTTGTTTTCTTTAAATTCATTTTCTTAGTTTAGCTTTCCCCTTAATCCAAATGGAACTTGTAAAACAACAAGCCTTATGCTTGTTGTATCCATTTTTTTCCCTTAAGGAATCTTTTAATAGTTATATGTATCAATTTGCAGATGAAGAATATTCTAATATCAATATTCCTTTAGTTACAAATTGTTCACTATTGAACACTTTATTCTATATTCTTTGCTTAGGGTTTTTAAACTATATTACTCCATTTGTTACGCAATATAGGTTTTTAGCAGGTTTTTGTAAGATCATCTTACAGACAGTACCTACATTCTTATATCTTCTAAACTTGAATCCCGACGCTTTGCACGCTTTAGTTTATAACCTTGCACCATTATGGGTAAGACCTTATACCTTCTCAAACCCTAATCCCCAATCACATTTTCCAAACTTTTGGGCTCTCCAATCCCTTGTTTTCATTATCACTTTCAAAACTTTGTACAGTGGTAAGCACTATAAATAAGGGACCCCTCCTCAGTAATAGCTTGTGCTATTATTGAGTTTAATACCCTCAATAAAGCTAAATTTTACTTAAAACTTAAGTCAACTTTAAACTAGTTAGTCCCCGCCAACTCCCTCCAATCCAAGGAAGATGAACCATCTCATATTCACAGCTGTGCTTACAGCTTGCCTTGGGATTGAAGGTTATCAACAATGACCAGAGTTCTTAAGCCCCTCATAAGAAGGGCTAGGTCATGATCATCACTATGATCCTGGACAACTCAACTCCTCCTACTCTGGTTCCTGGCCTCCCCTGGTGTCCCTGCATTCCACGCTGTTCATTGTGGTGTACACCTCCATGTACTATGTCTTAACGTACTTTGCCGGGAGCTTTGGAAGATACAATATCCATGCTAAGGTCTTCTGTTGATTGATGACCATCTACCCAATCATCACTTTTGTGTTCAGCTCCTGGGGACGAAATTCAGGAAGACACAGCAGGAAATCTTTATAACAAAAGATTTGAGGTTTGAAGCTAGCCTTGGGTTAGCCTTCAGGGCAAAATTAAGGGCACATACCTTAATTTCCTGTACAACAAGATGTGAAAGTCCTTTTGGCAGAAAGGACAGGAAAAAGCTTGAAGATTATTAAAGCCAACACAAATATGGATAAACTTGTATTTATTAGGAGATTTGACTCTACTTAAATAGTAGAAAGGGACAGTGATCACTCATGAGAAAGACAGAGTGGCTGAGGGGGTCACGTTGGGATGAGGTCATAACAGGATCATTCACAGACAGGTATGATAATCTGGAATGGGTGGATATTGAACCAGACCCATTTACGGAAAACAATGAATTCCCAAACTTAAAAGCAAAACCAGTCAAATCTTTGCAGCTATCAATATTCAAAGGCCATATCAAAAGATCCTTAATGGCGCAATTTCCGACATCTCCCCCCTCAAGATTGGACACAGGGAGTTGATATTTGTGGAGAAATTTGGAGTGAACACAGGTAAAAGGACGTCCAGAAGACAGCAATTTCACAGTATACTTGACACCCTTTTTAAAGGTGACTTCACAGGGCCCAACCCAGAGGGAATCCAGCTTATGAGCCCTACCACCTGTACAATTCTGATAGTAGAGAACCAGGTTGCCTATTTGATACTCAGGGAGGGGGGCTCTAGTAGCATTGGATGGGGAGAGCTCCAGAGCCTTGACCTTGTAAGCAGTGGAATAAGCTGCTGCTTGGATGTCAATGATACAATTGGTTAAGTCTTTAACATGGGCCTCAGGATTTGCAGATGCATCAACTTTGATCAAGGGGGTCCCAAGATTGAGGGGGTGGTGGCTTCACATCCATACAGCATGGTAAAAGGGGACTGGTCAGTCACTCAGTGTCTACTTAGTTGGTAAGCAAAGAGGGCAGCAGGGAGGAACATATCCCAATTGGCAGCATTGGAGAGCGTGAGTTTCATCATTATGGACACCAGGGAGGAATTGGCTTGTTCAACAGTTCCATTGGTTGAAGGGTTTTATGGCGCGGAGAAAAATTGGTGGGTACCCATAGCTTTGACAAAAGACGTGATGAGGCAAACATTAAAATTGGTGCCATTGTCAGAAATCAGGATTTGAGGGCAGCCATGTTGAAAGAAGATATCTTACAGTAAGAAATTAGCCTTGGTCTTGGTAGTTATATCTTTTGTGGCTCTGGCTTCAACCCATTTGCTAAAATGGTCTATGGCAACTAAGATAAATTGACACCCTGACCTAGACCAAGGAAAAGTCCCAACAGCATCAATACTCACAGTGTGGAAAGCATTCTTAGGGGGATGAGCTTGAATTGGTGTTGGGACGGACGAGGACATTGGAGTTGACACAAATGACAGGAAGCAAGAATATCTGGGATCAGAAGGCGCATGTTCTTCCAGTAGAAGTTCTTGCATAGCCAGTCATGAGTTTTGGTTATACCCCCATGCCCAGTGTCAATGTGAGCTTGGAGGATAATGGCTATCCTCATGCTAGGGCAAACGTAGGGTAGGTAGGCATTGTTGACCTTTTTGAAGAGCTGCCTATCTCAAATCACTGTGTCCTTGGATAGGGTTTATAGTGCCAGGAAAATGTCTTCTGGATCAGTGGTCCAAGAGTCAGAGTACCCTATTAGTTTGTATAGGCAATCAGCGTCAGCAGGGTAGATAGCTAGTATTGGCATCCTTGACAAGCTATCAACACTCTGATGTTGGGCCCCAGAACGGTGTATCACAGGGAAATTGTATCCTTGTAGATGCAGAGCCCAACACGCTAGTCGACCTTTAGGTTCCTTTAGTTGTTGCAGCCATTTGAGGGAGGAGTGATCTGTGACCACCATGAAGTGGGTCCCATAGATGTAATACCTGAACTGTTTTACAGCATGTAGCACCGCCAGACATTCCTTTACAGTGACGCTGTAGTTCTTCTTGTGCTTATTGAGGACCCGTGAAGAGTAGGCTACAAGTTGATCCACGCCTTCATTGTCAAGCTGGGCTAAGATTGTACCCACAGCTACTCCACTAGTGTCAGTATATAAGATGAACTCTTTATCATAATCAGGATAGACCAAGATAGGAGCCTCTTTGAGCTTGGCCTTCAATGCTTCAAATGCTTGTTGTTGGCTGTCAGTCCACTCAAAGGGGGTGTTGCAAAGCAGTTGGACAAGGGGTTCACTCAGCTCAGAAAAATTGGGTATGAACTGTTGGTAGTAGCCCATCATACCAAGGAATACTTGAACCTCTCAAAGATTTGTGGGAGGTAGCATCTTGTTAATGGCTTCCACCTTATTATTCATGGGGCAGATTCCAGTTTGAGTGACCTCATGACCTAAGAACTCAAGGCGTTCTTTAAAGAAGGAGCACTTGGAGGGTTTGAGTTTCAAGCCAGCTTTGCAGATCTTGATGAAGACAGCCTTGAGGTGGTCCAAGTGGTTGGTAAAGGTAGTGCTGAATATGGTGATGCCATCAAGGTATACAAGGACACAAGAGAGCTTTAGGTCTTGTAGGATGGAGTCCATAGCCCGTTGAAATGTAGCAGGGGCATTGCAGAGTCCTTGGGGCATATGAGTGGGTTCAAACAGGCCTTCTGAGGTGATAAGCGCAGCCTTTTCTCTATCTTCAGGAGATAAGTCAACTTGCCAGTACCCAGAGGATAGATCCATTGCTGAGAAAAACTTGGAACCACCCAGCCGTCTGAGAGCATTCTCAATTCTGGGCAAGGGGTACAAGTCTTTCTTAGTGAGAGAGTTCAGGCGGCAATAGTCCATTAAAATTCAATGTCCTCTATCCTTCTTCTTTAGGATCAATAAGGGGGAAGCCCAAGGACTTTGGGAAGGAGCCAATAACCCAGCGTCTAGTAGTTTTTTGAGTTCTTTAGACACCTGATCATCCTCCACCCTACTACAGCAGTATGGTTTGGCACAAAAAGGGGGTGCATCCCCAGTATCAATCTGATGAATGACTCCTTTAGCCAGGCCATAGTCTGTAGGTCCAGAGGCAAAGATATTGCTAAACTGATTGAGCAGGTCTGACACATCTCTTTGTTGGATGAGAGACAATTGGGGGAAATCAGCAGCAGTGAACAAGGAGAGAACTTGAGGATTGTCTTCAGGTAGATTGAAATCACTAAAAGTTCCAAAGGGGTAGAGGGAGGCCATTTGTTCTTCTCCCAATATATGACTATGCCCTACAACCTGGCCTCAAGTCACCTGCATGGGCAGGGCCGTCAGGTTGGCAAGCAGTAATTGTACGGGCTCCTTGTGGGTTTGATCTAGAATCCTGGGACACAGGCAGAGTTCTTTACGGCTTAGGGATTCAGGAGAGTAGAGTTCCAAGAACAACTTTTCAGGTAGTTCATAAGAAATCTGATAATCAATCACCACTTGAGAGCCCAGGGGAATGGTGATAGCTGCTGGGGCAAGAAGAGGTACCCCTTCTTCTGCAGGGCAGGAAGGAGGAGGGGTGCACATGTTGGAGGAGTGAGTCCTATACTTGAGAGAGAAGATACCTGTAGGGTACTCAAGCACGCAAGTTTTAAGACGTTTCCTGGGAGGTGTGGAGGTTCCTCAAAAATCAAAGTGACCTCATATCCCAGGAGCAAAAGATATCCATCCTGTAAGTTCACAATCCTGTTATACTCTTGGAGGAATTATGTACCTACCAAGAGGTCATAAATTTTGTTCTCAAGGACCACAGCGGGGGAAGAAATGAGGAGTTTCCCAAACCTCATGGGTAGAGCAGAGTAGGCACCAATGGCCTGAGTCTGTGCCATGCCAGCTGTGCCATACAACTGGGTTTAGTTGAGGTCAGGGGCCAGCTTAAGTTTCTTCATTAGTTTTGAAAATACTACGTTGACTAGAGAACCTGTGTCCAAGATGGCTTTGATTTTAACCTTTTGGATTGATACTTCCACACAGGTTGTATCTTTCCCAAAGGGGGGCAAGACTGCCAAGACATCTTGTGCAGCCTCTAGCTCCTTTTCCCATTTAGCTAACATGCACCTTAAAGCAGAAATCTCCTTATACACAGTTTGTAGTGGGAGAGATACAGTTTTGTTTTGGAAGAAATCTTTGGCTAGCTTGGCTGCTCCTCAGAAGAATCAAACAAGACGGGAGGTCAATGGGCCTGGGCTAGGTAAGGATGAGCCACCATGGCTTTGGCTTCACTTAAAGGTGCTCAAGAAGTGGTGGTGGTCTTCCCAGAGCAAAGCTTGTAAGGAACAGAGACTGTCTCCAGGACAACCAGTACCAAGTAGCCATAACCATCAGACTCATTACAGTCAGAGTCCTCAGGTTCAGAATCACTAGAGAGGTTATGGAATAGGTGAAAGATAGTTGGGCCAGAGGAAGACAGAGCTTCCTCATCAGAAGGAGGATCAGGGGGAGATTGGTCAGCAGAGAGCGTCTCTGTCTCTAAGCTTACCTTTTTTTCCTGCATGTTCTTTGGGGTCATACCCTTTCACTTGGGGATTAGTGCAAGTACGCAAGTGGTGCCCTATTTAGCCACAGTTATGACAACCTTGCCTCTTAGTCTGTCCACCTGAGCCTAGCGTCATAATGTGCAGTGTACAAGAGATAGTTCCAGAATTACTGGCTTTATTTTCACGTACCACTGTACCCCCATGGGTCAAATGCATGTCTTGCAAGAGCTTCTTAATACTCTTCATGGAAGTGAGTGAAGCCTTGTGTGCCTTAAAGTGTAGGCATAGAAGCTGGTTCACTTTCAAATCATTTGAACAAGCTGTGTAAGCTTCCTGGGGAGTTAAATGTCAATTGGTGATTAACTGTTGGCCTTCAATGTAGAAGCAATCTGCAAACTCAGCCAGGGGTTCCTTGGGCTTAAAGACAATGTGCATAAATGCATCCTTCTTGACCTCCAAGATGAGATCTTCTCCAAACTCCTTAATAAGAAGGCGCTTCATGTCCTCCCAAGTGATAATGAAGGGGAGCTTGGGACCACCACTTCTTGGCAGGTGGGATGAAGACAGGTTAAGATATGAACCTTTTTGAGTTCATCAGTAGCCCTACACATTGCAGTCTTGTAAATTGTTAGAAAGGCAGCAATGGTAGAGGTTTTAGGATCAAATATCTGCTTGAAGTTTGGTTTGTAATTCAGGTAATAGACGAGGACAAGGACTGACTGTTTTCACCTGGGTTGAGGACGTTAATGTTAGGGTTGCCTTCAAACTCAGATTCAGCATCAGGTTGTCTAGCCTAGAGGAGTCAAAGGCTTTCCTCTAGGGTATCTGAGGTAGAGCTGTTCTGTCCACATATATCTCTAGCAGTGGCGGCAGCAGCTCCAAATTTGACAATCTTAATTTGTTGCACCGCTAAGGCGTCAGCAATCCCATTGAGGTGGGTGGTTAGGGAAGTGGTCTGAGCAACCAAGGGGACAACTTTTCTGTTCATAGTCTTGGTAAAGCAGAAAATGTTTTTTACCTCTCTTTCCAATGCATCTTGCTTATCAGCTACATCATTTGTTACTTCTGCAAGCTGATATAGTGCACATGCGCAATTGACCCGGGGTTGACCTTCCAAACCAGGGCAGCAACAATGATTGCCATGAGCAGGAGTATTAACAACTTTGGATTCCTCTTCATCTTCAGACTCAGAAGACAAGTCCTCAGAATCAGAGAGGTGTTGCCTTAAATACTCAATTTTTCCTTGCAAAGTAGCTACTTGATCAGTGAGCAAAGCAATGCAAGGGTCAGGCATAGGATCAATAGGAGGAGGGTTTTGAACAGAAGATTGACGCCAAGTTGTAGCCTTGAGCTTGGATATTGCTTCCCATACCTTGGCCTCAAAGTCAGAGGGGGCCTCAACAGGAGGAGCAGGAGGAGTCACCTTGATAGAGGCTACTCTATTGTCCACATAATTTTGCACTTGATATAGAGTTTTGCCTAGCACAGCCTTATCCAGATCATATTGATGTTGCAGATGGCGGCCTCAAGTATCAACATGAGCTCCAACCAATTCAAGTTGCATATTAATATGTTCTTGAAATTGGTTAAGTTCACTAACCAGAGTCTCAAAATCCTGGTGATGCTTGAGCAGAAAGGCCTCAAATTGTCCACGTCACGCTGCTTGATGCTAATCAAATTTGCATAGTTGATCTTTGATGTATTCAGGGAGCAAGGAACAAAGAGAGTTTAGCAAGGAGGTTAAGTACTTCTGAGAGGCCAGCAAGTTGCGCTGGTTATCAGAAATACACACAAAGAGACTGTGGGACCATTCTTGATATGCCATATTCTGAGCATAGTTGTTTGAGAAAGCGGTGGCTACAGCATTTAATAGTTGATTCTGGGATCCTAATGCAAGTATATGGTGAACCAAGGCGGGTTGGATGAACTGGTTGACCAACACACCAATTGTATTCATGGACTCCATCAGCGAGGGGGGGGAGACCAAAGTCCAAGAGGAAGGAATACAGGTCTTCAGAAGTGTACCTGGGACAGAGACCAGGGATAGTGTGCATTGCCACAGTGACAGAGTGGAAAAGGGAGCGGGCAGCAGCACAAGCTTGCTTGTAATTGAGAGAGAAAGCTGGAAGGGGGCCATACAGGCCTGGGGGACAGAACCAATACCATGGGAGTTGAGGGGGCATCAGTGATGTCTTCTTCTAGTGGGGGACTAGAAACTTTAGGTTTCTCAGGTACTTCAGAAACAAAGGGAGAAGGACCAGAGAATGTGCATGGGAACGGGTTTAACCAAGGGGCTTGCAGCCCTTGTAGTGAGCACCATTTTGTCGTGTTTAGCTCCTGGGGACGACATCCAGGAGGACACAGTGGGAAACCTTTATTAATATATATATAAGTGAGTCTGTCTGTCTGTAATGTCACCTCAAGTGGGCTCAAGCCGTAAGGGATTTGACTGAATTGATTTTTATTTAAATTTGATTTTAAAAGTTGATTGTTAAGCCACAAGCTCAATTTGGCTCATCCTTACATTCAATCCCTTACATGCATCTTTGAAAGTACACAGATTGAATTCAGTGGAGTGTGGTCTAAATCATGTTGAACTGAATTATAAGCCACTCGAACTTCAATAAATTTGTATTTGATTACTTGCATTCTAAATTAGTGGCTAACCCTATTCAACCATATCAAAGTGGCTTATCTTTCTAGATTACCCGACTCTAGAATGGGTGGATTAAAACTGGAAGAGAAGCAGCAATTGTTTTAGATTGTTTTACTCAATTGGATGGCTATGCTCTGTGCTGACGATAAAATTGATGAGGAAAAGAGAGCTTGGTCAATTTAAAGTGATACGGTTTAAATTATAAATATAAATATTAGTTTAAACAAGTAGATGGTTGGCTTGGACATTTCGAAATTCTTATCATTCAAGTGAAATAATAGAATATTCCAATTGGATGCATCGCCTGATCCAAGTGGCTGCATATTGTTCAGAGTAGACCTTGCTTGACATAGCTTCATCCCAAAAGAACATCAGTGGAGTAAACTAACTATGATAAAATTATGTTTCCATATGATGATTTTCATGAAATTTAGAGGACATAGATCAATTTTTCAGATGATTCCGATCAAAATGGTACCAAACATGATAGCTCTAGCTGCTCTAGATGCTGAGATATATAGTTAAGTGCTGGAATTGGGTTCACGTCATAATCAAATACTCAGACTCGATTTGATATTATCTAAATTTACTTTTAATACACACTACAAAAACTAAAATCAATGTATCTCAGTGAATACTAAGCCGATTTTGATGTCCAATAGCTTCTTTAAAAGCTGCAGATCAGCACTACATTTTTAAAGACATTAAAAATCAATTACTAGATTTCAAAATAATTAGTTTAGCCTTACTAAACTTAATAGTGATACTATACTTATTTAGGTTTAGTTTTTATTTATACTTGGAGTATACAATTTTAATTTTAAATAAATATAATTGAAAATACTTTTTAATAAAGCAATTAAATAATATTTTAATTAAACATACAATAAGTAATACAAGCCTAAAAAGACAATAAAATAAATTTAATTAATTTATTAAATTCAAATTTAATTCTGTCCTTGGACAGGGCAGCCACCTAGTAATAAAATATTTGAGGTGATAAGGAGTGTCTTTTGGGAAAGCTTCAAATATGAAATTAAGAAAGAAGAGAAGTATATTTTATTAGATAATACTTTAGACTTATATAGACTTGACTTTGGCAGGGATTTAGTTGGATCAAACCTAGGGGTTGGCCATGTGCTAGATGGGTTCAAGCCACTGAATACTTGGACAGCCAGGTGATATTGCTTGATTACCATTCTTGATATGTCAAACAGTATATTGAAAGGGGACTAAATCGGGTGATGGCTGGATGTTAAGTAGGTTGGTGGTAGCCAGAATGCTTGTACATTCAGACCCTTGACACCCCCCTTAAGGGGCTACTCTGGTGCATCAGGAGGGAGCTTCATCTTAACGGCTGCTGCCTGATGCTCCTGGAGCTGTTGCTAGTTGGAACCAGTCTGGTCAAGTGCTCTCCTTTACTGAGGCAGAGACGGGTTTTGTGGTATTTCTTGATAATTGGGTTTTTGGCACTTTGGAATTTTACTAGGTAAGTGTTGTGCTCTGGTCTGCATTTGATGACTCTTCCTGGTCCCCGGTGTACTGAGTCTAGTTTCTTTCTGTTGCCAGCTAGAATCCAGACATGGGAGTTGATGAGAAGTGGTTTCTCTGTGGAGGTTACCTTTTGTGTCTTGAGCCTCTTTATTTCAGCTATTTTGGCTTTGAGGTAGATGCATTGTAGGTTTGGTGCTTGCTTTACTGTGGGAGGTTTCCCCAGGGGATCTTTATGTAGGGCTGTTTTTTGCGGGTGATTATTTCCTGTTTGTACCTGTAGGTTAGCTCAAACGGTGAATAGCCTGTCCCTTGGTTGGTGCAGACTTGGGATACTAATAATGCATGTTTCACGTATAGTGGCCATGTGCCTTTGGCTTTGCCATCCATTATTTTCTCTAGGGTCCTGATAAGGCTGCCGTTTAGGCGTATCACTCTACTGTTGGCATGTGGCCTGTATGGAGAGGTTGTGGAGTGTTTAATGTTTTTGGATTTCAAGTTGTCATTAACTACATGACCTGATAACTCTGTTACTCCATCAGTTATGATGTAGTCTGGAGTGCCATAGTCAGCTATGATTGCTTTGTTAATGAAACGGTTGATGATTTCTGCTTTGTGGTCCTTTGTTGCCCAGCACATGGGCCAGCGTGTGGCAAAGTCAATAGCTACAATTATAAACCTTGGTTTGTCTTTGTTTCTGGAAAGGGCCCCACTACGTCTAGCCCCCAAACCTTAAATGGTTCAGGGTCTGGTACTGGGTTGACCGTTGGCTGAGGAGCCTTTGTACTGGTGTGTTTATTGCACACTGTGCACTTTTTAAGAACATCAACTATATCCTGCTTGAGGTTGGGCCACCATACTATCTCTTTTAGTGTAAGATATAGGTTGTTAGCCTTTGTATGGCCTAGCAGGCAGTGATGTCCTAGTATGGTATCAACTCTTTGTGCAAGTGGGATGTACAGGATATGTTTGTCATTAATAATTTGGTATAATGTGCCATTTAATACATGGAAGTACTTTTTGTTTCTTACTAATGTATTGTGGGTCAGTTGATGTGTTGAGGGGTCTTTTCCTTTGGTTTTATACTCAGTGTTGTACAGGTTTGGCCAGTCAGGGTCCAGATGGTCAGGGTGATCCTCTCTAGGCTGACATAGTCTAAAGAGAGCATTGGCTGTGACCAGCTCTGCCCCCTTTTTGTACTGGATGTCCAGGTTAAGCTGTTCCAGCAAGGACATCCATTTGGCTTGCCGTCGTGCAAGTGTGTTCTGAGTTTTGAAATAGATTAAGGATTTATGATCAGTCAGTACTCAGACATTTAAATGTCCTTCTAAGTAACATCTCCATTTCTTGCAAGTGTGGTATATTGCTAGCAATTCCTTATCGTGGATTGGGTATCTCTGCTCAGTATTGATTAGTTTTCTGCTTTTGTAACATACTGGCAGAAAGTCTTACTGCCCTGGCTGGCAGATGCACAGGACTGAGCCAATGGCGGTGTTGCTGGCATTTGACTCAAGCTTGTAGCACCTGTTATTGTTAGGGTATTGCAAGATTGGTGCTTCAATCAAAGCTTGTTTTAATAGCTGGAAATTCTTGTCACATTCTGTTGTCCAAATGAATTTCTTTTTGGAATTACCCTTGGTTAAGTCATTGATTGATGCAGTTAGTTTTCCGCAGTCTTTGATGTATTTTCTTAGGTAAGCTACCATTCCAAGAAAGCATCTAACTTGTTTAACAGAGGTGGGGCATTGCATGTTATTTATGGCTTTTATTTTTTCTGTATCTGCTTTGATGCCAATGTCAGAGACAATTTGGCCCAAGAACAGGAGTTCCTTTTCCATAAATTGGCACTTACTTGTTTTACATAAAGTTTGTGCTTTGCAAGTCAATTGAGTGTCTTGCAGACATGTGTGAAGTGTTCCTCTTTTTTTGAGAATATGATGATATTATCAAGGTAGCATAATGTATTTGAGAGACCGTTTAGTGCTTGGTTCATCATAGTGACAAACATTGCAGGAGCGTTGATCACCCCAAAGTTCATTACTCTACATTTGAAGGATCCAAATTGCGTATAGAACACAGTTTTTGGTATGTCCTTTTCCTTTACTTCAACTTTGTTGTAACCTGAGGTGAGGTCAATTTTGGAGAAAAATTTGGCTCCTGAGAGTCTTTCAAACAGATCCTCTATAAGAGGGAGAGGGTATTTATTCTTTACTGTGCTTGCATTGAGAGCTGTATAGTCAGTTACTAGACGTAGAGTGCCTTCCTTTTTCTTTACAAAGAATACTGCTGCCCCCATGGGGATTCAGAAGGGTGGATGAAGCCTTTAGCCAAGTTGTTCTAAATGTGTGTTTTGAGGGTTTGGGTCTCCATGGGAGAGAGTCTGTAGAGGGGTTCAGGTTTGGGCATGGCTTTGCATAAGTTGATGCCATGTTTGACCTCCTGTTTTGGGGGGGGGGGTAACTCTGTGAGTTTTTCCTTGAATACATGAGTGTATTTTTTTAGGGGGCCGCAAGTTCTGGGCATTAGATTTTGGTTGTTTGTATGTTATTGAACTCAGTGTACCTCATTAAGTGGAGGGTGCTATCTTTGGTTAGACGTTCTAAGTCATCTTGGTTTATGACCTGGACAAATACTGTGTCTCTTAGAATGAGGTCATTGAGTTCTTTGAGGATGTTAAAATTGACTCCGTTGCATTTGATGGTCATGGTTTTTGTTTTCTAACATACGCTGGGGTTCACTCGGGTGAACCAGTCCATGTCTGCTATAATGTTGTAGTTTATGTTGTTCATGACAAGTCCTTTGATAGACGTTTGTATGCCTTGGAGGTCAATTCTGAAGGGAGCTGTTTTGCCTTCAAGTAGGACCTTTGATTTGTCTGCTATTCTGGCGTATTTGAAGTTGGATTTGACAACTGGTATTTTGCATTTGGTTACAAATGGTTTACTAACCATAGTGTGTTGTGCACCAGAGTCAAATAAAATTTTATGTGTATGAGATTTGTAAGTGCATGGGTAGACAAGAAGTTGTGAGCAATCTTTAATTTTTAAGTTCATAAAAATGGAGGATTGCAGGACACGGGGGATGCGGGTAGCAAAGTTTGTGCCTTGGTACAATTTCTTGTCAAGTTGGGGGAGACAGGGGTAATTAAGCCTGTTCCCCCTCCTCTTTTCCCTGTTCCTCTGTTTTGAGACCTTCAAGGTCAGAGGATGTGGGGTCAGATACATAGCAGGTTGCTACTTCAGCATTGTTAACTTTGGCGGTGTCCTTCTTCTTGGGACAGGAGCGGTTTGTGCTTTGGCTATGATTGCCATTATTGCAATTAGGGTTGCCGTTGCTATGGTTGGTATTTTGGCGTTTATTGCCATTGGAGTTTTCTCTGCCATTACTGTTTGAGGTGTGGTTGCCGTTGCGTGCAGCATATTTAATGTTGGCGCGTTTTTCAGTGTGCTTGGCTTCTGCAATGAGCGCAGGCATGGAGGTGTTTGCCTCTGGGCAGATGAGGGCAGAAACAGAGGGTTTCATTCTGTTGATGAATGAGGCTCTGGTATGTACGTTGTCAGCTTGAGCTGGGTTTTGGATTTTGCAACATATTTCCTTGGATTCATTGGCGTAAGCTGCAATAGTGGTCTTCTGAGGAAGATCACTGAGCTGTATTGTGATGTCTTGGAGGGATTTGGTGATGCAGAAATTGTGGGTGATGTCTGCTTTGAACTCTTCCCAGTTGTCAAGCTGATTGTCAGTTTGTGAGCCAACCCAGGTGGCAAACCAGTTAGCCGCAGCTTTGTACAGGCGCTTGCTGGCTTCCTGGACCCATTTCTCATGGGGGATGCAGCTGGTGTGAAGATTAACGGCTGAGTGGTCTAGCCAGTTGATGATGTTTTCCATGTTTTTACCAAAGAACTTGTTGATACCAATGTATTTGGTGTTGGTAACTTCACCTGTGATAGGTGGTATTGCGTTTGTTTGTGGTTGAAGAGAGAGACTGTATTAAATAATCTTGGTGCATGCTTTGGGCATGACCAGTCCTTCAAATATGGTACATCCACTAGGCATATCCCTGTCAATGTTGTGGGCACAGAAGTACGTCTTCCAGGTATCCTGGGATGTGGCCTGGTTGAGTACGTGAGCAAAGGTGGGCAGGTTTTGGTCAGTCATTTTCTCTCTCATGGGCGTGGTCAAAAAACCTTAGCTTCTACCAGTGATAAGGAGCGCCTTTTGGGGAAGCTTCAAATATGGAATTAAGAAGGAAGAGAAGTATATTTTATTGGATAATACTTTAGACTTATATAGACTTGACTGTGGTGGGGATTTAGTTGGATTAAACCTAGGGGTTGGTCATGTGCTAGATGGGTTCAAGCCACTGGATACTTGGATGGTCAGGTGATATTGCTTGATTACCATTCTTGGTATGTCAAACAGTATATTGGAAGGGGACTAAATTGGGCGATGACTGGATGTTAAGTAGGTTGGCAATAACCAGAATGCTTGTACATCCAGACCCTTGACAGAGGTTTGAAGCTAGCCTTGGGTTAGCCTTCAGGGCAAAATTAAGGGCACATACCTTAATTTCATGAAAAACAAGATGTAAAAGTCCTTTTGGCAGAAAGGACAGGAAAAAGCTTGAAGATTATTAAAGCCAACACAAATGTGGGTAAACTTGTCTTTATTAGGAGATTTGATTCTACTTAAATAGTAGACAAGGGACAGTGATCACTCATGAGAAAGACAGAGTGGCTGAGGGGATCACGTTGGGATGCGATCATAACAGGATCATTCACAGACAGGTATGATAATCTGGAATGGGTGGATATTGAACCAGACCCATTTACAGAAAACAAGGAATTCCCAAACTTGAAAGCAAAACCAGTCAAATATTTGCAGCTATCGATATTCAAAGGCCATATCAAAAGAGCATTAATGATGCAATTTCTGACAATCACTGCCCTGACTGGCTTCCAATTTGCCAACCTTCTGCCATACCTGCTGCAAGTAGTACCTACTGTAACTGGGTATTACACATCTACCCCTTGAGACAGGTGCTCTGGAATTTTCATGGCGCATTTGCCCCACTCTTTCCTCTCCAGGCAGTCACCTTCTTTCCTACCCATTGGCACTTGAAGTAATCAAGGTGTTGTAATTGTGCTGTTTTAGCAGAGTTACAAGGGGGATAATGTTTGGAAACTAGATATTATTCTTTATTGAGAGATAAGTATTATATAGTTGTTTTGAATTGTGAATAACAGGAAAATAATAGGGTTGATCACATGGTGGGATAGTGAAGGGGGTGACTTGATCCTTGTGTTGCAACATCATTGATTACTCCCTCTTGGGGAATTAACACCCCAAGTAAATCACTGGGCGGCTCACTGAGTGGTTCACCGCCCAGTCAATAAGCTGGTGGCATCATTATCAGTTAACCATCTATGACAGGGATCACTCAATCCAGGTCCTAAATGGAACACAACTTGATTAAGCCTCATGACTCAAGAGGAACATTACTCAGATAAGCCCCATGATCTCCATGACGTACATGGACAGTATGTGACTTCCCATGATACTATATATTATCTTATATTCATATTCAATAAAGTATCATTCTCTTCTTAATCTTCCCCTTTATTTTGTTTATTATACTTCCCAGAAGTATAAACTTGACACTTGTAATGAGTCAAGCGCCAAAACAAGGTATCCACCATGGGGGCTCAACTTCTGTTCATGTTGCTGTTTTTGAAAAATTGAGTTGACTTCCTGGTTTGGCTTTGAGTGGCTGGTTAATGGGGTTGAGGGTCACAAAACTGCTTACTAGCAACCTTGCTGGCAGTCAAGCCTGCTGTTTTGATAAAGGTAGACCTTGAAAATAGTGGAGTGCTTCTTAACATAAGCATCCTACAGGAGGGCTTCTAAGCCAAGCCCAGTATGCTCTTGCTGCAAAAAAGCCAAGGCAGCAAACTGAGTCAAGGCAAAACAGCACTTCCCTTTACCATTGTTGAGATACTTCTCAAAGAGGCCCTTCTTGCTCTTGAGATGATTGATGAGGGACTGTCTAAAATGAAAGAAGCAGCCCTATACTTCTTCATTGAAGGTGGCCTCAAAGGCTCTGAACTGAGCAAGCTCAAAGTCCACTATAATAACCTTTGGCCCAAGTGAGCGTTCATGAGCTAGCTGCTCAGCGGCTAGGGCAAAATCATCTTTATCAGAAGAGGAGGATTTTCTCTGGCAGTGTGGGAGGGAGGGGGAGCTTGTTAGCTAGAAGGGAGCTCAACGCATCCTGTAAAATTTTGAAGGCTCTGGTGTAGACTTCATTCTTAGCACCAGGCAAGAGAAAGAACACAAGGGGGATGACCTGGGTGTCAAATTTCCCATGCAGTACCCAAAGCTACTTGAAGAGAAAGGCAGGTTGCAAAAGTGCTGTTGCACAGCAAGGTGATAGCATTGTTGATCTGCTCTAGGTTTTGGGTTATGGAGTAGGCTATAATTCTATTCTTCACTTCCTGCCCATTGTCATGGAGCAGGAATATATCACCATCCTCAGGTTTTTTGAGGGAATATGTGAGGACCAGGTCTTTGATGGTAGAGGCGGTCTTGGTCAGGGGATTGGAGGCTTGACACCTATCACTAACAAACTTCACCAACTTGTTGTGGGTTGGCACCCTATTTAAGTTAGTAGAGGAGAGGTACTTGCAGACAAGCGCAGCCAGCTAGGTTGGGGAAAGGTCCTTTGAGGTGGGCATGACCTGCACCAGATACTATTTGAGAAGGCAGAAGACAGTGGTGTTTGTTTTCACACAAGTGTGCTATCCCTTGATAGTTTGGACCAAGTCCCAGCACTCAGTGTTGAGCCGCACTGGGCAGGAGCGGTTCTCTCAGGTGTAATGCCAGCTCTTGAAGCCCTGGTTGGCATTGTTCAGGAAAAGATGTACCCATTAGCCACCATGAAAGGCCTACCCTTCACAATCGTAATGGGGAAGTACTTGAGCAAGGAGGAAGGAGCCTTGAACTTACCATCAGCATTACAAATGTTGTGGGCCACAAGATGGTCCCAAGAGCCAGTAGGAGCATGGCAAAAGCCAGGGAAGTAGTCATGCTGGGGCTTTGAGTCATCTCCTGATGAGCTGAAAGGATGGGAGTTCAGTGGGGGGAGCAGAAGGGGGCTTGTTGTGGTGCTCCTCATATGTGGGAGACTTATCCTTTGGAGGGGACTTCTTGGTTTGGTGGTATTTCTTTTTGGGTTCTTCATCTGAAGCTGAGTTGTAATAACTGTGATCTGTAAGGGAGCCATAAAATTACTCTCCCCCAGTGGAGTGAGCTGGGCTCTGGTTGAGGGAGGGCTCAGGGGAGGGCTTAGTGGTCACATTCTTTGAGGATGAAGGCTTCTGCTTGGGGGTCTTGGGAGCCTTTGTGGGGCGCTTGGTGCCTTTGGGCTGCTTTGAGGTATTTTTGTCCTAAAATAATAAGTAACAAGTTCTGAGGTAAATCTTTGTATTTAAAAAACAAAAAAAAACAATTTAAAAAGAATAATATATAAAAATTAAACCTTATATAGCTTTGTTTGGCTTTTAAAATTTAAAAAAATATTTAGATACATTTTATTTTTATTAAAGTTTTAAATAACAAGTTAAAAGTTAAGAAATATATGTTATATTATTATATTTAGATATAAATTTTATTTTTTAAAGTTAAAAAATATGAAAGAAAAAAGTTGAAAATACAACATATCAAAAAATCAGATTTTTTTGTTATGTAAAACATAAAGGTTCATATGTGAGAAATGACAAGCGTTGACATTATGAGTGACAATTAGTAAAAAAAGCTGAATTATCACTGAAAATTAGAAAAATTGAAGACATTATCAGAGACAACATTGGCACTGTTGACATATTTTTTTGAAAATTTACTATGAAAAAACATAGTACTCTTAATTAAATTTACACAGGCTAGCAAAAATTAACCTTTTCTGTGTATTTTTGTTCATATGTAAAAATTAAAAAAAACATATGAAAATAAATAAAAAAGTATCAAAGTTCTTTATTCTTTTATTGAAAAATAATATTTGGATAGTGGTAATATGATACTTTATCATTGCGCTTAAGTAAAGTTGTTAAGAAAGTTGTGTTCAGTAACAAAAAAAGGTAAAGTGTCAACTTCATCACTTACGACATCCTCAAAAGGAGATGACAGTAATTTCAGCTTAATTTTGCCACTCTAATTTGCTTAACTCCACCCTGGTTATTGATCACAAGCAAATAGTCAAAATTCCTGATTGTTGACATTATTATTGATAATAAATTCTATAGAAATTTACATAGTAAATCTGGTTAAATTATGGGATTGCTGTTAGCCATGAATCTATTTATGATATTAAAGCCAGAATAAGTGCCACATATATATTTATAAGATGAACATTTTAACAATTAGCTATATGTACAATGCATTTTTCTATATATTAATTTAATAAAAAAAATATTTTTAAATACACACTTAATTTCTTTGTTGTAGATGTTTCAGTTTTGTTATTAAAAATAAGTTTGGCTTAAAAAGTGTCAACATTGACACTTTTACATCGTGAAAATGAATAAATAAATAAAAATGATTTTTATTAGTAAAATTAAAGGAAAAATAGGGTTAAGTTGAGACTTTTATTAAGCTTAATATTAAATCATATTGAAATGGTCACAATTTTGTTATGTTTTCTGGGTTTGCACCCCTTAACACTTTAAAAATGGGAATTAAGCTTGTGCAACTAGCAAAAAACATAGGAGATTTTGAGTTTTGAGTTGACAGTGACCATGTCAACAAAGTGTCAACATGGGCTCTGCTGCCCCTCTGTGATTACGCACAACAGAAACAGGGTAGATTTTCAAATCTACCCTGCCAAAATGAATAAGTTACTTCACAACACAGTCTTTGTGCAACTTACGGTGACTGGTGTATATAAATTCAAGGAGTAAGGCTTGAACATAAATATTGCTTTGTTGAGATCATTTAGTACAAACCTCACACACCTTCTCCTCAAACCAGGTACCTACACCAGCTCTAATAACACTCCTTGAGGAGTTCAAGGACATTTTCAGTGAAACACTAGATCAACTTCCTCCCCCTCAAAAGATCCAGCATGCCGTACAGCTACAGGGGTCACTACTAAAGGCCTGCCCTTTGTATTTTCTAGCACTCAAGGAGGACAAAACTCTCTGTCAGCACCTTGTGGACACTCTGGACAAGGGATTTATCTGCTGGTTGCTGTCCTGTATGGAGCCGCAGTTTTCTTTTTGGCCAAGAAGGATGGATCACTCTGTTTAGTTACTAATTACTGTCCCTAAAAAAAGTTACTGTAAGAGAGGGGGGCTAAACTAACTAGGTTTGGCTCCCATCCCGGTGAAAGGAACAACCAGGATGTTGCCCAGTGAAGAACCAGGATGGCCGCTCTAAGGGGGGACCAGAAGGAGGACACAGGGGACAGTTGAGGGAAGTAGGAGTTCAATTCCATCAACACGAGGCCAGTGATCACCCAAGGGGCGCAAGAGACAACAGGAGAAGGAACCTCAAGAACCTCAGGGGGGACCAACACACTCTCATTTGTGCTAAAAGGGAGAGGCACAGATGTCTTCCCTCCCTTGGTGGAGGGTAAGATATAATCAACAGCGTCCAATTCTAAGTCATCACACGTAAAGCTTTTCACCACGGCCTCTCCAGAGAGGAGGAGACCACTAGGGAAATCCAGAAGACTATAGGGGTGGTCCCCCACAAGCCGGGCAGAAGAAGTGATTTTTGACCACAAGTCAGGCAAGGTCAACCAAAGGAGCAACAGGAATGGGGCCAAGGAAAACACGACAAATTTTAACACAGGGAGTATCATGGTTGTGTTCTCCTCAAAATTTGGGAAAATTTGTAAGGTTTTGGTATGACAAACAAATAAAAAATAGGCCACAGGGGAACCACAAGCAGGAGACCAAAGGAAGCAGCAGAGCGGGTCTGGATGGCTTGGGCGTGATCTCAGGAGCCTTGGGTCACAAGCAAAATCAAAAATGGGTTCAAAATCAGTAAATTTAATAATAAAAAATCAGAATAATAATAGAAATTATAATGAACTTTAAATAGATTTTAAAGTTCAAAGTTGGTTTTAGAAAGTGAAAGCAAAAGAAGTCAACGACTATACGTTGGAGCCTAATCTTAATAGTCCAGAGGAGTCCCCAGGTTCAAAACTGGGAGTGAAAGGTAAGCAGGACAGAAACCACTAACACTTTAATTTTAGATGATAGGAACCAAAAGAAGGGTTCCACTCAACCAAAGTATTTTAAATAAACACAAGTGCAAACAAATTCCAAACTTTTAATGAAATTGATAATTGACAAGCAGGGGACATAAAGTCCCCTGACATGGTTAAAAGCAAGTGAGTTGCTGTGAAATGATCACCTGGCCATTTTGTGTTACATGTGATTGGCTGGGTGATAAAATTTGCTGGCCAGAGCCAGGGGTGCTGGAGAGTTTCAGGTTAATTTACGCGGGTCCATCTGATTGGCTGGAAGACACCTCAACCAGTTCAGGTTCATTTGAATTTCTGGCTCTAGATGTGGCATCATTTGATTGGGCAGTCCTGATTGTTTTTAAAAGGGGACAACACCATACTAACAAATAGTCCAGATTGACCAGTGTTTCTTCCCAGGCCGGAGCAGCCAACACCGGAGGGTCTGCAGGGTAGGCCAGAACGAATCTCTCATCAACAGTATGAGCTAAATCTCCTAGAGAATTGAGTGGCTTGGCTTTAATTTTTGCCCTTTTTTGGTGCGGCGGGGGAAAGTGGTTCAATCCAAGGCCAGAGGTGGCAGTGAATTTACAGTTACAGTCAAAAACAAATATCCCCTGTCATTGATTGATGACCTGTTTAACACACTTGCGGGTGCAAAGATCTTTAGCAAGATTGATATCACCACAGGGTACAACCAGGTCTGCATTGTGCCAGGGGATGGGGCAAAGACAGCCTTCTGCATGTGCTATGGGTTATTTGAGTGTTGATTCATGAACTTTGGTATGATCAACGCTCTCTCCACCTTTGCCATGCTGATGAATAAGGCATCCAAAGAGCTGATTGGCAAGTTTGTTGCTGTGTATCTTGATGGCATCATTGTGTTTAGTCAAGATCAAACTATGTACCTCTAATATCTTTGCACTGTACTAGACACTCTTTGCAAGCACCAGCTGAAAGAAAAACCTTCTAAGTGTGATTCCTTTGATCAGAGCTTCTGTTCTTTGGGCACACAATCTATGCTCAAGGGATCAAGCCCAACCCCGCCAAAATAAAGGCATTCACCAACATGCTTCCACTAATTTGGGCCAGATACACACATTCTTGGGCAGGGTTGCTTACGTACCTAAGTTCATCCCCAACTGTGGAGAGCTTATTGTACCTTTCACTGAGTTGCTTGACACCAAGCAAACTCTCGCTGGATGCCTGCTTGGGATCAGGCTTCTGAAAAGTGGAAGCAGAAGTTTACTGTTGCACCTGTACTACAGTTTCCCAATAAAAATTGCCAGTACAAACTTAAGAATGACACCTCTAACAGGACTATAGGGGGGTGCTGCGAGTGGAAACAAATGGGGGTACCTTCCTTCCCGGGGCCTAAAGATCCAGAAAACTTACCAACACAGAGCAGGGTTACTTCATACACAATAAGTAGCTAGCAGCAACTGTACACTGCATTGAGAAATGTGACGTTACTTGGAAGGCACCTCCTTCCCCCCTTGTGTCCTGATGGACCATAGGTTTACTCCAATACTTCAATACACAGTCTCACTTGACACAACACCAGGCAGGCTGGGTCAAGCGGATGTCCCCCTACCAGTTGCGCATCAAATACAACCCTGGAAAGGAACTTGTCACAGCTGACGCTCTCTTCTGGCTGTATGCAGCGTCTATCATAGGAGGCAACAGGCTGGACCCAGATTGCCCCATGCTCCACCTGCGCCCTAAGTCTACTTGCTACAAGGGGCGTAACTCTGTGACTGTTTCTAAGTTAGAAGATGACAAGAGCCAGTTCACCACAGATTCTGGCAATGTCTACCAGCAGGCAGAGACCCGTAAAAGGACGCCCTACATCCCCATCACGCAAAAAGGAGATATAATCATGCACTACCACTGCACCCTAGGACATATCTTAGGATTTAACCTCCTGGAGATCATGAAGCGTAAGGTTTTGTGGCCCTGTATGCGCCAGGACCTCCTGGGCCTCCTTTATACGTGGGTTTTGTGAAAAGAGAACAGGTCAAACCTTCCCCACCCAAGTTGGTCTTACCAATCAAGGCCATGGAACCCTTCAAATAGTGGGCTCTTGACATTGTAGGGCCCCCACCTGAAGACAAGCTGGGCAAGAAGTGCATCATCACAGCTATTGACCACTTCACCTGTTGGCCTGTAGGGTGGGCAACCATAAATCCCACTGCCACCATCATCACCTGGTTCATTGGCAAGGAGATTGTGGCCCACTTTGGACACCCCAAGCGCCTCATCACCAATGGGGTGTCACAGTAAGTTTCATAATGCTGGGATTATTCAGCTGAGTAGGAAAGCTCGGAAAGCTGGGAAACCTTTAACCAAGCTGACTGATTTAGTGGACTTGGATCAACCGGTTGATCCCAAATGGGTTGCGGCTGCTCCAGATGGTTGGTCGGATCTAATCCCTCCTATAAGCTGATGTTGATAGATTGAGATAGCTTAAGGGCCACCAGATATGAACTTATTGATCAGCATGGCGGTCAGAGATTGGTCACCCAAGGGTTCTTGGCAACCTGGACCAGATACTCACTTGAAGATGTGGAAGGAGTTGGAGCCCAGGATCTAGGTGGTACTTATTAGCCAACTTTTGATCTATATTGAATAGTTTTCACGGTTTCAACTCTAAGAGTTGAGCCCTCCCTAGGATTCACTCAATAAAAATCAAATACTCCTTGGTCTAATTTACTTTTGAAAATGCACCCTGTAGTTGGATTTTGCCCTACATTTCCTACAATCTGATTCTAGGCCGGATATTACTGGGAGGGGCCCTGGGGTTGGAACTTTGCCGTCAGCACCTCCCAACATTAATTCCATGCCTGCCGATCTTGGAGCTGTCCCCCTATCCTTGAACCTGAAAACCGTGTTGCATCCCAATGCCCTGGATCTTATTCTGAAGATACTCTGATGCTTTCACCGGCTATTTATCTTGGGCTACTTTGGCTAGGATTAATTATTTTACTTAATCCTTGTATCTCAATTGGAGCCCTGACAGGACAATATCTGAAGCCATGCTGGTGGTCAATAATTAGTTCTAGGTGGATTTGGGTGGTGATTCCCCACCATTTAGAAATGACATCATACTATTCTGTGATTTCCCTCACATGGGGGGCTGGACTTATAGGTAGCGCTATGAAAGCATACTGCATCAAGAACGCCCTTGAACAAGCAGTCACAATTCTGTACCATCTGCAAGCCAGTGGACAGGTAGAGGGCCTAAATGGTCCCTTGGTACAGCTAATTGCCAAGCTCTCCCAGGAGCATCCCAATACCGCCTGGACTGAACATCTCCCCAACGCTCTACTCATCTTACCAGTCAGGATCAATTATGGTACCTGGTTCAGCCTCAGCGCTCTGGTCTTTGGGACTCCTGATGTGTTGACAGGGGTAGAACAAGGGAAACTACAGTCCACTGTCCTTGGGAAGACTCAGTATGCAACTACACCCTGGCTAACCCAGTGGTGTACCAGGGCTTGTGACGTTGGGCAGGGACAGGTCTGGGGGCTAGGTCCCTCAAAGCAAGGTACGCTGTAGGTGACCTGTCTACATCCCCAACCCTAAATCTGCCAATCTTGGACCCAGCCACCTTGGGCCCTTCAAGATATATGCTGCCTGTGACAGCCACACTTACCAGCTTGAAGATGTCCATGGAAACGCCAAAGGGCTCCATCACAGCCGCTTGGGCCCCTACACGCCGTCCTGCACAGAGACCTCTCCATGCACCCTTCCCAGACCTTCCACAGGTTCTAATTCTGGTGCCTGACAGCAAACAGGGGGCAAGGGGGTGTTGCAACCAAGATTCCTCTCTCGCCTGCCAACGTACCTCACGATTCACAGGGGGCGCTTGATGAGTTGCCCACGGCATATCTAACGGTATGGATCAATCTGATGGGGATGTCCAGTTACCTGCACTATCTCTCAATCAGGAGTGCTGCTGATTCAACATTGCTGTCCCCAGGCAAGTTATTCCTTGACTTCAAACTTTACATGGAACCCGCCACTGTGCCACCCTGGGTGGACCTGTGCCTTCCCCACTGGGGTAGATCCATCCCCATGCTCTCGGATAATCGGTACCTTATGCTTATCCCTGCCCTTTCTATTTGCACGGGGGCTTCTCCAATCTAAACACTCAACTATTTTGGTTGGGTTGCAACACCCCTTGGAGGGGTGTATGTATGTTGGGGGATGGCTTGCCCTTCTGGTAGGTACTCCAGCCATTGGGGGAGGGGATTGCTTGCCCATTTATCTTTGCCTGGATCCCCTGCAAGTAGATTGGGTATTGATGGCGGGATCCGGCTACTGCTGCTGAGCGTATACTTGTGGGGAGCATATGGTACGTGATAGGGGGAGGTCTAATGAGAGAATGGTATCTCTATTCAATACAGAAAGGGGTGTTGAACGATGGGTTGGTAAGCCATATAGTGCTGCTATAGATTATGGCAGCCATTAAAGCATGAGTTGGTCCTGGCCCTCCTAGGGCTGGGATGCTTGGTCCTAGAGCAAGGGTTGGATCCTGTGCCAGGGCTGCTGTTACGGGTTGATTGATTCCAACCTCAGGTAAAATGGTTCCCTACAGGGAGCGATCAGGGATGCTGCAAAAGCTATTGATGGTTGATTGCAGTCGCTCGATCCACTTTGCACTTGGCAGCAGCTTCTTGAAGAACCCAGGCCGGCATGGTTTCACCGGTCAAGCCTGGTTCAGGGATGGGTTTTTGGGGACCATGGCTGATGGGCCTTGCGTTCAGGGGTGATGCCCTGGAACTGATCCCCATACATATCCTCCCAGAGAGCTGGGTAAAGGGATCCCCTGGCTATGGACTATTCAGGATTTTCTGGGATATCTGTGCCAGAACCCTTCCCTATACAATATATTTATTGAAGTTTGCAATCTATAGGAAGAACCTGTATCTAGCTTCGATGGGGATCGTTGAGGGCTTATCGGGAATGCTTACCGAAGCGGTGGGGAGCTGGTCTCTAGATGTCAGGTTTCAGCTTGGCCAGAGCTGGGACTGGGGCAACTGCAAGGATCTAAGCTGCTGGGATGTAACCTTATGCTGGGGATGATCCCAAAAAACCTGCTTTGGTGCTTCACAGCTTTGCTCGATATATTGGAGTTGGGTTTAGTCTTTAACTTTGATGGCACTGGTTTGAGCCAGAAATTGCTCAGCATGCAACAAGTTTCTTTGGGGATCGTTGATGGGGGTTGATTTTGGACATTTGAAATCCTGACGGTTGCCAGATTGTCACCTTGGATGGCGATATGTGGTACAGTAGTTTTCAAAGCTATGGCGCTGAGCAAATCAACTCGGGTGTGAATGGAATAGATTTATATCGCTTGACATTGGATTTGGGCTGGGCTCGTTTTTGTTTTGAGATCGATTGGTTCCGTTTGCAGAAAAGGTGGTTTCTTTTACAGATGAGTTGGTTTTGCTTAGCGCCATAGCTTTGAAAACTGCAGTATCGTGGTTGCATTTTAGTGGATCCGTTAGCTGGGGATAAGAAATGTATGGGATGCTAGTGAGATTATGAAAAGTCTGAGATGCAAGGCAATGGTTGGATATGAATAGAAGTTTGAGACTTTAATGGGTGGTTAAGTTAAGTTTGGGGTTCTGGTATCGGCGTGGAGGAGCGGCTAGGGATGCTTCCGGCTCCGGGCCGATGGAAGCCAAACGTTATTTTTAAATATTTAATTAAATTTAAAAGAGATCTCTGGCGGGAGTGGCAATGAGCCAAAAACTGGCGGCGGCTTGGCTGGAGCAACCCTGGGAGCGGCTTTAAGAGCGGCCATCGAGTTGGACATTGCTTGGGGTTAGGGAGAGTTTGATCGTCTGCATGCGGGTGCCTTGGACAGAGACGCCATTCTTCAGCATATCATCGAAGGAGCTATCCTCGATGCATTGGCGGAACTCGGTGGGGATGACCTTTTGCGTTGCATTCTTCCGGGGCGGAGATGCCCTATCGGAGGCGGGGATCGTGAAGCTAATACACGACACGTCGTTGAGCACTTGGTAACCAAATCTACGTGCATCCATCATACTCTACCACCCCCACCCCGCCCCCTTATAAACTAGACGCCATGCATGGCAACTAATTCCTACATGATCCCTCATAAATTATTAAACCAAGTTAACGACCGGACAACTTTAGGTCCCGGATATGCATGCCAAAACTTAGATAACCTATCGATTCCCGGATATTGCAAAGTTGAAGTGAGACACGGCTGTAAAAATAGATTTGCATCCCAATCTATTACTGCACCCTACTTCTCATGCCAAAACCCTCAGCATTTGTAATTCTCAAGTAGCTAGCCAGTGTACTTTAGATTTTGAATACAGGAGTGTATATTTAGCTTTTGTAACGCATGCCAATACCTATTCACTTTAGCAATTCCACTTCAGATCATACCATCTATTCTGCTGGCTCAAAGTACGCTGGTGTCTCAGATCGCAGGATAAATTCTAAACCAAACTCGCTTTTTAACCAGCGAAGATCAAGCTATCGTCGCATGATGCTACGCTAAAGTTTATACAGGTCCACTCATGTATGTTAATAAAAGTATGCACCAGGATGATTACGATATAAATATCTAATATATAACTTGTTTTGATACACCTGAAAATTCATGCCCCCTAAAGCTCCCACCCATGACAGGGCTTCCTGGGATCGGTAGTACCTATTCTCCACGCTGACAAACCCAAGAGACCAACCAAAAACATATCCTAACCCAGTTACTCTGGCAGGATTCCCATAGTGAACCTGCTACAGAGGATCACACAACTACCATACCTTGGGAGATTTAACAAACTCAACCCGTGATGGATCTACACAGCCTGGGCCAAGCATTCACCCACTAAATATATCCTCACTCCATCACATACGGCAATGATCCCAGCATCAGACGCTGCTAAAGTGAACAATTACACGCCGTGCCTAATCTACAACCGTATTGTGCCCTTCACGCTTTTGTAGGGATCTAGTGTAGATGATACGCAAGCCATCGCTGTTTCAGCAATTTAATGTTTTTACAGGCTGATGTAGAGACAGGTTTTCAGCACAACCATTACCAATAGGCACGGTTGTAGCTAGAGAAGGGTTCTGGAAAAAATGTTCCAGGTAGATATTGAACAATCCATGGATAGCGGAACTTTTTTCCACGTTGCTGGGAATGTTATGCATATCAAGTGATCTCAACATATCAGTTCCGGTACCATGGCCTGGCAAACATGCTCCCAGAAAATTGGTTCATGAGACGGGCTGCTCCCGTCAAGCTTATGCAAACTTGGTCGGTGCTGGATGCTCCACCCGAAGATATGACGAATCAAATAAATAAATATCGAGAGGTTTTAAATGTAATCGTTTTTAATACTGCTGATTTATATTTGATGTTTAAATCTTTGCTACTGCTTTATTTGCTATTAAATCATATACGTAAATTAGATTTTAAAATATGACTTGAATTTTAATCTCAAAGTGGGAAATTTCCTGGAATATCTACCGTTGCTTGAAAAATATCCCAGAAGCAGATTTATGGCTATGATCCTTAACCAAGGCAGTTCCAAACATGGTTCAGGATAAAGAAATGCACGAGGTTCCCAGCAGCAAATATAGATTTAACAAACTATGGATGGGAACATGAGTGCCAATTTGAGCCTTAATCATGACTGCAGCCAATGGTTTAGGTTTCTATAGCAGAACCATTTCTAGCTGTCTTAATCCATGTAAGAACCAAGCTTTTGCCACCATAGGCTGCACCAACTTTACAGCTTGCCCTCTTTGATATCACATGCTCACTAATTTAAAGCCATTATGCTTTTACATCATTTACCCTGTATAGAATCACCTGCCCCATCCCTGAAACCCACCTTATATTGCATCGCTTACACAATGCCATAAGATCTGTTGCCTTCAATAAAGACTGCTAAATAATCATAGCAGTTTTCTGGGGCCTAATCCAAAACAAATAGACTAATGACTTTATTGCTCTAGAATAGCATCTTATTAGGATTAGTTCTTTCTAACAGATACCTTCCAGATGATAGACCTTTATCTGGAGCTCATTCCCTTTGAAATCAATAGTTCCCAATGATAATTCAACAGCCTTAGGTAGCTGATGGGGCCTAGTTCATCAACATCAATCCCCAGTTATACGCAAACAATCCTCCTTTGCTTGTAGCTCAACCCAGCTCCCAATAATTTGTCATTGATGCCTTTCAATGTGATCAACTCTGAACTTTACTGGTCCCCATCCAACTTATCTCTAACCAGGGTCAAGTCCTCAGGCTTCATTGGTCCCTCCTTTGGGTCAGCCCTGACCAATAATCCTATCCCTGTCCAGAATTTGACATCTAGGCATATTCCTGATATCCATATCCCATAGATGAATTAGTTTTCAAGGCTATGGCACTAAGCAAAAAACGGAGATTTAAGCAAAAAGGGCTCACCTTGCAAATGAAATCAACTGGGATATAAACCAGATGGAACCAATGTGTATGAAACTAAAAGCCAACAGTTTGATATCGGTTTAGAATAGATCTTGTTCACTTCTATCCCGTTCTGATGTGTTGATTCCACTTACCGATGGGTTACTTTTGCTCAAATCTAAGTGTTTCCCTTAGCCCGGAGCTTTGCGAGCTACTGTAACCCGGTATCGCACAATGGTAGCCGGCAACTGTCAGCATTTAACCTGTAGCATCCCCCATGCTGACACTTCCCAAAAAATATTTTTGTATTCTTGAAGCATACGTATTCGCTTTTTTACCTTGATAGTTGTTCCTCATGTTAAAAGTCAACTCTGATCTTAATCTTCAGGGGCAAGTAAAAATAAAGCCAAAGAGAAAACTTGGGATTGTCAGCGTGGAGGATGTTACATGCAGAAAGTTTAAATGGTGATGGTGGCCTGGTACTTTACTTTCCTGAGAGATGAAATGCATGACCCAAAGCCAGATCAGAGCTAACCAGAGCTTTGCATAGAGCTAAACCTGACCGGTGCAGGCTTGATCCAGCCATGGCAGGGGCAAGAAGCGGTCAATAATTTTGATCCACCCATAGACCGCAACCAACACTGGTATGGCCCCACCCAAATTGGATGATACACCCCTGGCCATCTCAAACTTGCCCAAAGATACTCCAGATCCCAAACAGTACACAGGCGCATACCGTCCCTTTAGGTAAGTCTTGTTTAGATCCCATAGCCATCACATACAAACCGCACAACAGCCGCCCACACGGTGAACATACCCAAGCTAAATTGGTGCTGGCCTTCCGCTCTACCTTGATTGAACCCAAGCCCCAGATAAGTTGGCAACCGCCAGAATTAACTCATTCCCCAAGTTGACTTACTATGTCAACAATTAGAATTAAAAATACTTTAATGTCAACAGCATTGAAAAGTCAGAATTAAGTTTTAACTCATGCAGACTACTAAATGTCAACACTTTTTTAACAAGCAGAAACCTGTCTCCTGAACATTTTATTTAATAAAAATTAAGCTTCGAGATACTTTTTAGGGTAATGTGACAATATAGATTTTAAAAATTCCATAAAAAATTATACATGACAATTAAAAAATTTCATATAAATACACTTTTATTTTATTTAACTATGAAATTAGCAATCTTTACTATAATAAATTTTTTCCCACTTATAAAAACAAAATCAATTAAATACACAAAAATATACTACATAAAATTTCACGTGTTATAGGAAAATATAACAATCAGAAACATTAATATAAAGTTTTTTCTATATTGAAAACTACAAAAACATATAATTTACTAGTAAAATACCAATATAGGCCATGTAATACAGTCTAAAGCATCAAACTATCAACAGAAAATCAATGATTTTATAAAAAAGGATCATAAATTATTAATGAGTTATTTAGAATAACTATTCATTTAAAAATATTATACTTAACATATAAGGACTATATAAAAAATTAGGCAATACTCAATAAATTTAATTGAAAGCTAGACTGTGATCACCTGGTTGCCATTAAGAACTGTGGCAATCTTCTTGGTGTATTCCCCAATCTCTGAAAGCTTATATATTGAATTGACAAAGTCCTTGATCTTCTCTTGATACTGTTTCTCTTTGTTGGTTTGCTTCTTCCTAGATGGGCAATTCTCAATATCTCTGATGGATGCAGCAGTCTTCCCCTGTTGGACTTTGAGGTGCTTGTAGAAGGTGTTGTATCTGGGCTTGATTCCAAAGGAGGACTTGATATGCTTATGCCAGCCCTCCAAAGAGGAAGTTGTTTTCATCTCATCCTTAAGAACTGCCTGGTAGCAGTTCCAGTTGGTTTTGGCTCTGGGCTTGCTCTGGCGCTTAGTGACCTTACGTCCAATCCACTGTGGTTCATAATATTCAATGAAAGGGTTGAAGGCACCATCATGTTTTTTGGCATATGGATCCTGGCATAGGAGCTCAAAGGCTTGTCCAGCATGCTCTGGCTTTACAAAGGCTAGTGCTACAAACTGCTGAGTTAAGAACTTGCACTTTCCTGATGTATCTAGACAGTGGAGCTTGCTGAGTTCAATAGATCCTTTAGTTGCCTGCTGACAGCCTGTCAATAATGGAAAAAACACCCCTGGACCTCTCCATCAAAGGTGTTTACAAAAGCGTTATACTGGGCAGTTTAATAGTCCATGATTATAGTTGAGGGTCCAAGTGCTTTATTGTGAGCTTCTTGTTCTGCAGCAAGGGTGGCTTTGTCCTTTTCATCATCATCTGGATTGGCTCTAGTGTTTTGGCCAGGGGGACTCTTTCTATTATTGGGTAGGGCTTTGATGCCCTCCTGAAGGATTTTAAAGTCCCTTGTGTAGATCTCTTCTGTTGCCCAGGAAGCAGAAAGTAGGCAAATGGGAGCACCTTGCCTTCAATAAGGGAATGTACAACCCATAGTTGGTAAAAAAAGGTGGGGGCATACTGCAAAGGTACCGTCACATAACCAAGTGTCTGAATCCCTCAACTGCTCCAGGTTCTGTTGTGTAGCATAGCATATAATTCTTGCCTCTGCAGTAGGCCAATCATCATGTAAAAGGAATACCTCATCACCATTGAACACCTTTAACTCCTCTTTCAAGACTAACTCTCCTTGGACCATGGCAGATTTCTTATGGGGGAATAGATCACAGTGTTTGTCACATATGTAATTTTCTAACTTATCACAGTTGGGGATGAGCTTCAGGTTCTCATTACTTGGGTGTGTGGTGGCCTTAACTGCCAGATCAGAAGCCTTGACATCTTTGGAGACTGGGACCATTTGGTAGAGGTACCACTTTAGAAGCTTTTCAATAAGATTTATTGGAGCATTGCATGTGTGCTCTCCTTTTTCACTAGTGACTTTATCCCATCCTTCTGTGTTGATCCTGGCAGCACAGCTTCTATCTTCACACACATAATGCTTGCTTCTTCCTGCTCTCTTTTGATTGTTGCAATTAAAAACATAGCCATCACAGACTAAACTTGCACCTCCTTTGACAGACATTAGAGGGAAAAACTGAGGGAACTTCTTTGGGAGCTTAAAATCTACTTTGACGTTACATATATTGTGAACTTTTAGGGGATCCCATGGGCCAATTGGTTCTTGATGATAGTCAGACAGGTAATCATCAGGATTTTCTTTATTGATACTTGATGAGGAGGACAAAGGTGCGGATTGGTTGGGCAGTGGAGGGGAATTATCTGGAGCTGGATCCCTGCGCTTCTTGGACTAGGATGAGCTTGATTCCTTGGGGCTTGATTCCTTTGAGCTTGATCCATCTGGGCTTGTGTGGAGTTCTGGACTCTTAGGTATTTTCTTTTTTCCTTGCTTGGTTAGTGGAACCTCATCTCCTTCTGATTGGTACTGGCTTGGAGAAGAGGAGGGGGAAGGGGAGGGCTCTTTGCTTTCAGGGTCTAGGGCCTTCTCCTTTGTCTTCTGTTTCTTTGAGGGCTCTTTGGCTGGTTTTTTGTTGGGGTAGGGACTTTGGGCCTTTCCAGAGGCTTTGGGTACTTTCTTTGTTGACTTGGGGCTCTTTTGTGGCTTCTTGGAAGATTTGTCCTACAATAATTAGAGTATAGTTCATAAAGTAAGAATAATCATGTGAAACATGAATAAAATTAAATAACAATCACTTTTTTTATTTTTTATTATTAAGTAAATAGTTTATAGAAGTATGGAAAGTAATTTTAGAGCTAGTTTATTACAGTAGTTTTAAAAGCTATGGCAACAAGCAAAAATACTTCAGATTCAAACAAACTGATTTCAGATTTAAACAAAATCCAAGTTGCGCAAGATTCAGGATTCAATTGATTTAAATATTTTTGATTAATAAATGAACTGTGAAACCAAAAATAAAATTTCACTAACCCATTATACAAAATTAAAGCAAACATCAAGCGGTGTAGTTTAATTCACAAACAAAATGAACTGACACAACAAGTGAAATGGATAGATGCTATTCTGGAGTATATTATATTCCAAGCAGGATTCATATGAGGCACCAATAGAAGGACCAAAAGGAAACAAAATTTGAGCAATCTAGAAGCAAGATTACACAAGCACAAATCAAAATGAACTCACACAAGATGTGTAGTATGAGCAGCCTTAGATAGAAAACTATCAATTTAACAGCCAATCAACAGCTATCCAATTTAGGAACAGAGGCATTTTATCCATTTTCATGGCTCCAGATTTGTATGAAAAGGTTTTGAGAAATTTCCAAATGTGGGCTTGAGATTACAATAAAAATAAACCATTAAATTTTAAAATTTCTACTTTTAGTGATTTTACCCTAGGTTTTTTACAATGGTTTTTAATAACAACATCTTCAACCATGCCAGCAGCCAAACCAGCTTCAATGGAGGCAAGGCTCAGAATGTGGAGGCACCCGTTTACACCCAAGCCTTTGAGGCGGTTAACAAGGAAGCTGACCTGTTACTGTCCCCTGATCCATATGGCTTTGACTTGTTTGAGAGTCACTTAGCGTCTAGCTCTGTCCTTGCTCCCACACCCACCCCTGCACAAGCTGCCAGGTAAACAACCAGTCAGGATGGCAACCTTGATTCAGAACAACTTCCTGCCACCACCCAACCTGCCCCCCCTACAGCCAATCAGGCTTCAGCTCCCACCGCCCAGCGCCGCAAACACAGAATAATCACTGCCCAAATTCTTCAGGAAATTGTGGCACTCAACCTGCAGGGTCTGTCCTGGAATCAGATAGCCAGCCAATTACAATTCACCCAGGCTACTGTCATGCGGGAATTCAACAACCTGATGAACAGGGGGAATCTGATTGGGACAGCCAAGAAGCCAAAGAAGGCCACAGAGTCCCAGATCAATGAGGCATACCCAATAATGCTTGATCTCCTCCAGTGGGACCCCAAGCTTCCCTTGACCCAGGTCCGGAAGCAACTTGTGCACCATAACATATGGGTGTCTGAGCGCATAGTGCAGCACTGGATGTATGGCAAAGTGGCTTCAATTAGGGTTCTTACAAATTTTGCCGGCAACCAATGTGATGGCGCTGAGGATTCTCCATACAACACCACAATCAAATCAACCCTGGTCAGATGCTTGAAAAGTCTAACAGATGACATAATGTTTGTCTTGTACTACAAGTTATTGATTGCATTTGACAATTTTGGTGAGCAAGGAAAAGCCACCACCAAGAATGGAAGGAAGAAGGTCAAGAAGGGGACATTCATTGGTGCATTTCTGGCTGTTTGAGCCAAGGGTTTTATCTACTATTGGAAAAACCCTGATTTCATCAATGGGTACTCATATGGCCACATCCTCAGTGGATTGCTCAACTCCTGGGATGGCTCAAATTCCAAATACCAGGTTTTATTGAGCCACCAGATGGAGGGAAGCTCCACTGCCCTCAAGGCCATCCAGCAACGCGGGCACCAGGCCTCAGTGTACCCAGCTGGTCACGCCAACGTCCATCTGGCAGATGTTAGTGTTCTTTAATATTGGAGATACACTCTGGGAGCGCCGCCCTCAGGCTTTCAACAACCTCTATCTTGGGGTCCTTGATCACAATTTTCTCTTTGATCACCAAATGGTGGCTGACTTGTTTGCGCAAATGGTTTTCCATGTGAACATGGGCAACCAATCACGTAAGGATAAGCGCCTCCCACCCCGTGTCATAGCCACCTACCAGCTCATCCAGCCAATGACTGATGAGGAGTACAATGAGCGGTATATGGCAGCCATCACGCGCAATCCTCCTGCCTCCACCCCTGCCACCAACACCCCCCACCTGCAAACCCAACCCATCCAATCCCAGACCCCCCAGGCCAGCACTGCCTCTACGTCTTCCTTCCTGCGCCATTCTGCCTACTAGGCATCACTCTTCCCCGCCCCAATAAACCCTATGTCGCCAAACATTTTCTATTTATATTATCTTTATTTTGAATTTCAATTGTTTGTGTTCTCTTTGCTTATAGTTAGCTATATTCTTTATGTTCAGCTTATTTCTATAAATCATATATTTACAATGTTGTGTATCTAGATCCTGAAGACAGTTATTTTTAGTACTTAAACATAGCCCCCTGTGAAAATATTAACAATGATTTGATGATCAGCTAAATTTGAATTAGAAAATTATAGTGTTAACTGTTTTTAGATAAAGTTGTTACTGATCTAAATTCAAAACCTTAATGATAAACTTTAAGCCAATCAGGAGCCAAGTGATAAAGTGATTGTTGTGACATAAAGGGTCATTAAATAATTCTTTGGTGCATGTGCGCTAATTAATATGATTAGCTGGATCTTTTGTCATTGTACGCCTTTGCCGCTGTGGCAAGTTGTTGATGGACTAGTGCCCAATCAGCTGCTGGGTTAGCACTAGTCCATCAACAACTTGCCACAGCGGCAAAGGCATATAATGACAAAACATCCAGCCAATCATATTAATTAGCGCACATGCATCAAAGAATTATTGAATGACCCTTTATGTCACAACAATCACTTTATCACTCGGCTCCTGATTGGCTTAAAGTTTATCATTAAGGTTTTGAATTCAGATCAGTAACAACTTTATCTAAAAACAGTTAACACTATAATTTCCAATTCAAATTTAGCTGATCACCAAATTGTTGTTAATATTTTCACAAGGGGCTATGTCAAGCGCCAAAAAATAATATGGTAATCAAGGAAACAATGCCAACACAAAGCAAACAACACATATCAAGATGAGCGTAAAACATATACACAATGGGTAAAAAGATGGGATAATGTAGTAAATGAGAAAACAAAAAGGAATAAACAAAGAGGCAACAGCATCAAAATAATACAGAATTTATTGGGGCAAAAGCTATAAAAACGTATAAAAAAGTTAGTAAAAAATCAATGAGAGAATTAGAAAAGCTTCTGAAGGACCTTGACTTGGTGATTGCCAAAATAAAGGACATTGACCGCAAGGTCAAAGAAAAAGTCAAGTCTGCCTTCCTCACTGGGGACAAAATTGACAAGGTGTCTGCAAAGGCACTAATGTCAAAAAAGCCTGACACCCCAGAGCAGACAATCAAGCGCTTACTAAATATTCAAAAAAACTGTGGTTGAGGGCCTCCAGTTCAAGACATACAATCTTTCTGCGCTGTCTGTCTGGGTTGATGACCCGGAGATGTATGCCCACCTCAAAACCGCCAAGTGTGCCAGGGCAGAGGGTACCAAATTGCCTGCACAATTGATTGCACCAAGAATGGCAAAGCCGGCTGAAGCTGCCGGCAAGGAAGAAACACAAGAAGGTACCCTAAAAAATTATAATTAATAAAAATTCTTAAATGCTTACCTTTTTTTAGATGATGTTGATGGTGAACTCTGCCGGGTCCTGGTCCCTTTTGTCCCCCCCACCTTCTATGCCAACTATGCTAATCATGTGGCAAGGCAGCTTTTCCTGGCCCCCCTGTCTTGCAGGAGCTTGAAGGCAGGATCCATGGTACATTCCCAATGTCCAGGGAGGCATTGGCTGGGCTTTTGCATGGTGAAGAGGCATCTGAGTGGGCAGTTAATGCCTACAAGGATGTTCAACTGGTCCGCCTGGACCCGGTATCCCTCAGTGGAGTTTACTGTGTAAACTCCATTGAGCTTGTTTGGGACGTCCTGGCGACGCTCCCATTCAAGAATATACCAGAGATGGGCCGGGCTCATGCGGCTGCTTGCTTCTGCTTCCTGGTGGAGCATACCCTGTCTTACCTGTTGGAGAACTTTGGGTATGCGGTGTCAAAATTGGCTGTTGCAGATGCAACAGCCGTAAAGAAGACAAAAATCCTCCTGGAAGACTTTGGGCTGGCCTGGAGTGCCAACAAGACGGGAGTCCCTGCAGCTATGGAGCTGACCTTTGCCAAAACCAAGCACAAGAAGAAGATTAATGCTGTATACAATAATTTTATGCAAGTTCACGGAAGCCTTTGCTTGGCAAAGGCTTCATCTGGTTATTTACCTGGGGTTCCTATTCTACTTTGGGATTGGCGCGTCTGTAGAGGACCTATACAGGGTCCTTCTTGGGGTTGACAAGGCTAGGCTCTCACTGGACGGGAAGAAGGTCCCCCCCTGGATACAACTCAGTTGATCATGACATCCAGGACGCCTTGGTCCTGGCTGGCATCTTCAGGTTTGCAGCCCCACCAGAAAAGCTGCTCCTCCATTCCCATCTCACCATCCTTCCTTTTACCAGCAGGCGCAAATACTTCAATACAGGTGTATCCACTGTCCACGGTGTGGCAGTGGAGGTTGTGCGCCACCTCCATTGCAGGGTGGGTACATACCGCCGAACCTATTATAGGCACACTTAATTTTATCTCTATATCAATAAATATGTTTATACTCTACTATATTTTTATATTATAAATAATTTTTCAAATAATATTTTAGAGAACAAGATTTGCAAAATATATTGCAGAAATGGGTTTCATAAAATTATAAAATAATATGGTAATAAAATAAATTTCAACTTTAAAATTTACGTTTAATTTTTATAGGACTATTTTATATTTATTTGAAAAAAGTGATATAAATATATTTGCGTTATCCAGTATCAAGCGTTTGGGATAACCTCAGATGACATATTAAATAATATATAATAAAATAAATAAATTACTTACATCAATTGATGAATCTTCTGAATGTAATTGCGGGTGTGGAACCATCTAAATATAAAATGATAATCAATAAATCTCAAATAGTAAATTAGAGAGTATAAAAAAAGTTGGACACACTAAGCCTTTAATTGATTGGCTGTTTGGCTAGGCACACGGGGATGGACAAATCAGCGTGGCCATAGAATTTGGCCACAGTCTCAGCTGGGAGGGTATGGATCCCGGCCTGCAGCAAATCAAACAGGTCCTTGGTCCCTGTTGGGGATTCTTGCTTGACAACTTGCTTGAGCCACCCAAAGACTTCCTCAATGGGATTTAGGAAGGACAAATAGGCAGGGAGGAAGAGAATGCGCAAATTTGCCATGGCCAATTTCTGGGGGCCCACTGCAATGCTTATGTCAATCATTGGGAATTCCTTAAGAATGTCAGCCACCTTGTGGAGACCAACATTGTCCAATACAATTACGTTGGTGAAGCCCAGGCTTGTGCGCCTCAGGTGCTCCTGGACCAATTGGAGAAATGATAGGAAGGTCTGGCTATTGTGGGAGCCTAGTATCATTTGGTACAGCTCAACCCCCTTTGGACCAAGGAGAGCCACCATTGAGTATGCTGTGGCGCAGACTGCAGCACGCCAAGCCATCCTGTCATTGGAGCCTTTGGGGACATACCCATACTCATTGCGCATCAATGAGGCAAATGCTGATTTGTCAAAAGAATAGAATTTCACCATCCCCTTGGCTTTGAGGGCAGTGTCCACCTCAGCGTAATTTTTCCAAGTCTCAATATTGGCTGGGCTGTTCCAATTGTAGGGGGATACCCCAAGCTTTTTCCAGGAAAAGCACATTCCCTTGACCAAATGATAATAGAAGGAAATTGAGGCCTCAATCCCAAAAGCAGACTTGACCATGGCCTGTATATTTTCCAGTTCAAGATGGCAATCTTGGGTTATCCACTGGTGGATTGCCCATTTGTGCTCCTTGGTGAGCATGGTTGAAACACGCAAGGATTTCTCCGCGGCAAGGACTCAGCCAGTATCAATGAACTTGTTGAAGGTATTTGAGGCGTACTTGGGATCCACCCCAACAAGAACCGCAGCTGCCTTGTAATCACCAGATTCCTGCATGAGCTGGAGAAGGATGATGCATTTGATGTTGGGGATGCGCTTCTGGGTGGGCTTTTTAGCGGTGGGGATTGGCTTGTTTGCGTTGGGCACAACACAGGGCATGGGCACCTTGGTGTAAAATGCAGCATCTTTCTTTAACACCAGCTGTCCCTCATTGGTTTGGTAGAACTGGGGCTCCTTGTCATCCTCCTGATTGCCATCACTGACGTAGGGCTTGTAGCTAGTATCAAGTACAGGCTTCACCTTCTCCAGCATGGCTGACGGGACCAACTCTTGCTGGTACACAGCGTCAAACAAATACAAAGTAAGTTCTACCTCCTTGTCTCTAACTCTCTTGGTGAAGGTAACCTTGGTGGGCTTCTGGGTCAGCTTTGGGACCCAAGGGTTTATGCTCTGCACCCTAGCAGCTTGTGCTCCTTGAACCGGCTGTGTCAGTGCAGTGTTACTATGGAACTCTCCTCTCCCACCTCCCTCCTGAGTAGGCACTTGTGTTGCAATAAGTCTATTCTTTGACCCGCGGGGGCAACCACAACCGCGGCGCACAACAGGTGCAATAGTAGTCTGTTGCTGTGTTCCTTCCATTTTGAGAATTTAATAAAATATTAAATAAAACTTAATTGAGTTACCCCCTATTTTTAATTTTTGCTTTTATCTGTTTATGGATATTCAATTAATATTTTTTCCCTCCCAATATCCCAATTATAGATTTTTTATTTCTTAATTAGTTGTTTTTGGTTTTATCACACCCATTTTAGAATACCCAAAAAAATTCCACCCATTTTCCCAGATTTTACGCCAAATTAAGCACCCAACACAATATTTTTAAAAATTTTGTTTCAGATCTTGTGTCTTATTTTAGATACCTTGGTATCATTCTTGATTACAACCCATTGCACAAACTGATTGAGTAATTTAATTTACATTGTGAGTTGCTATTGTGTTTTGTTTTTGGATTGAGTTTTGACACATCACGCTTGGGTGCATTTTGTCACCAATTCACACAGTAAACATATGTACACCAAAAGCCAACTCACACCATTTTGTTTGTGAATCAATGTATTTTGGATTGTATTTTGAATCATTTTGCTTTGCGTGTGAGCCCTTTGTTGCTGTGTTGACTCATTTTGCCCATTAACGCCAATAAACCCTGTTAACAAAGTGTATATTTTAACCTGAGAGTTGAATTTTGTTTAAATCTGAAATCATTTTGTTTAAATCTGAAGTATTTTTGCTTGTTGCCATAGCTTTTAAAACTACTTTAGTAACAAATAGAAAAAACCATGTTTAAATAAAAAGTCATTATTCTGGTAGTCACAATAGTCAAAAATATTTTATTTAGTTTTTCATCATAAAAAAACACTTTAATTTTGATGTCAACATACTGACAGTCAGCATTAAAGTAGAAAAACACTATGTAAATCACTTATAAAGCTTGGTTAATATTTTCTGGAGTTGGTTTTTTAAGGCCAAAATTGATTATTTTAAATTTAAAAAATTTAAAGATTTGCATATGTAACTTATGAAAACTAAATAATAGGGATTGTAGAGGGAAGTCTAAAGCACAGCCCTGGGTACTTTGGCCTGAATTACCATACCATTATATGTGTGCTTTTTGCTAAGCGGCAGTGTTTTACTAATAAATCAGTAAAGGTGTTGACATTCAGGCAGTCAGCGTTCTTTTATAGTAACTCTCCTATTAATCTTGCTTACATTATGTCACTTTGTTTGCTTGCTGAACCCCTTAGTTGCAATTTAAGTGACACGTCAATTTGACACAAAGTCAACATTATAAATACATATATAATTTCTAGTTTTAACATATGCGTTTTGGCTTAAGTGGACTTCCAGAAATAAGCTATAGTTTATCCAGTGAGTTTAAAATAATAGTAAATATCTAAATAATACAAAGAGCACTATAAAAGTTGGCATATGTCTTTGTTCAATGCTTATCTTAACATATATTTAATAAAAACAATAGTATAAAATATAAAAAATATTTATTTTTAGAATATTTTGTATTTTATTAAGAAATTCATGGATTATTATTTGGTGTTGACATCCAGATATTACTTACTGGAGTCAACCTTAATGTAAAAGTACAAAGAAACTTACATTTTCATAGTAAATTATATTGGTTCTTTGGCTTAAAATTAAGCCTTTGTTTAAATGGTGTTGTCATTATGCCTGTTCCTTTTTAATTTTGCAATTCTGACTTAATAATTCACTATGAAAAATTAGCTTAGTTTTGGAAATGCCCAATTCTGGTGGATTAATACTAAAATAATGTTGACTTACTGAATGAGTTAATTCTGGCAGTTGCCAATAAGTTGGCAAAGTTCCTTTTAGGGAACCAAGCATAACCCCTTAAGCCCCTGCATTCCAACCAGACCAGTTGAAATTCAGGTAGTGAACTTATGATAAAGTAATCCTATATCCATCATGCAGATATTGACATGTCTCTCTTCTTGTTAATGTCTTACCCTCTTAAAATAGTTCTTTTTCAATTGTCAAGGAGCTGGATGTACTGGTATTCTGGCTTTCACCAACATACTTAACATCCAGATATTGCCTGGTTTGGTGCTAGTCTAATATTCAGTTCAGCATTCTGGAAACAGCAACAAACCAATATCATATGACTTGTCCAAGTATCCAGCAATCCAAACCCAACTCACACATGACCTCCCCTATCTTTGATCCAACTTAAGTCCCTGCCACAGCGCAGGCTATATAAGTCTAAAGTATTATCCAATGAAATGTACTTCTCTTCTTCTTAAACCTATATTTGAAGCTTCCCCAAAAGTTGCCCCTCATCAAAAGTATTGATTTTTAAGCGAAACCCCTTTAAATCTGTAGCAACAATCTCCCAAAAAGCTTGATTAGTTATAGTAGCTTTGAAACCTATGAGGATGAAAAATTAAGCCTGGCTAAAATGAAATCCACCTGGGTCAAAACAAAATTGACCAGGCTTGAGTAAAGAATAAAACATGGACCAGAATCTTGGTCAATAGATGTAAGTTTCATAATTCTGGCTGTTTTAGAGCTGGCGTTTCTCTTTGACCAGTGAACTTTGTTTTAGGCTTAACTGATTTGGTTTATCCAAGTTGAAACCGCTATATGATCTTGCAACGCTTGGTTAGATTTTTTTGCTAGCTGCTTGGCTATATCTTCTTCAGATATTTGGTTTGGCCTATAAATTATGATTTAAGGATAGGTTGATCACATTACCTTCTCATAGAAGATTCCAATAGTTGTATTTTGGTATCCCTTCTGCATTCTGTTTAAAAATGGGCTGATTGGTTCTGTTAAATCTTACAGTAGTTATCAACCCTGTTGAGATAAACGTGAAATCTCCGTCTAAAAACGTATCCAACTCAGTCTAAAAACAAAATCAAACTAGATCCAGATCTATTGTAATCCAATATAGATTCCTTGATTTTTGATTTCATTTTTAGATTGAGTTGGATCTCTTTTTAGACTGATATTTTACCTTTATATCAACAGGTTTGTTAGCTACTGTATTATTGTTTCATATGAATGGTAAGGTTGTTTTAAGCCCTATCCTTAGCATCTGCAATACATCTTAATGAAAATATTTTAATGATTTGTACAATATTTTAGCATTTCTTATTACCAATGAAAATAAATCACCAGAGTTGAGATGATTGAATTGCAAGCTTATATGGCAACTTTGATTTTTATATTTCTCAGAAACACTTTACTGAATGCTATGTGGGTATATGTTTAATTTTGAACTTGTATGTTTGGTTAAAACTGGGCAAATTGTATTGCCTTGTGTTTTAAAATATTTTTCTAGCACAGCCAGTTTCAACCCTGCTGAGATAAACTTATACTTGCCGGTTTAGCATGCATAGGTTCAGTCAACAACAACATTTCAACTTGGTAGATCTAAACAGAAGATAAATTCACAGAAAATGTGCACTATTTGGCAAAAATGTCCAGTCATACAACAGCCTACTCAAACTGGGGATAAATGTGTTGCAACGTCTACAATTACTCCCTCTTGGGGAACTAATTCCCTGAGTGACTTGCCAAATTTTTCCAACTAATCATTAAGTTGGTGGCACTACTATTGTTTGGCCATCTATTACAGGGATCAAACATTTCAAATCCTAAGTGGAACACAACTTGGACAAGCCTCGTGACTTAAGAGGCATAATCATTTGGATAAACCCCATGACTACCATGCATACATGGACAGTATGTGGCTTCCCATGATACTATATATTATCTTACATTCATATTCAATAAATTATCATTCTCTTATTAATTTTTCCCCTTTATCTTGCTTATTATACTTCCCAGAAGTATATACTCAACAGTGGCAGCACAGGTAGGTTATCCACACCTATGCAACTTAATGGAAAAATTCCTCCCAAGAAAAGAATCCAGCAGATGGCACTCCCACAGGCTGGAGAGACTACAAAGAAGGACATGACATCCCTATAGGTTTTGTTGTATTCAACAACGTCCTTGTACCCATCAAACAATACAATGCTCTCAAAGCCCTCAGGCTTTTACCTGCAATCCCAACTGCAACAGAACCAAAGCAGTCTGAAATACCTAACATTTTATTCTAATGTCTACGTTCAGCAGAAATTAGGACCTTTGCAGGGGTACGCCAGGAAAACACCAGCCTCTGGATCAACAGCACACAAAGCAAGTTTACACAGGTGTGATATCCTTGTAGACTATGGGCCAGAAAAATTGCCCTCTGCGTCAAAGGAAATGCCTCTTGCTTTGTAAGTGAATGGTCTAACCAACACCCTGTCCAAAATAAAAACTGGGGTATGTTCAAAGCTGCCTTCCTTGAAAAGTTTGCCATGAAAGATTCCAATGTGGTGATTATGACAGAAATCCAAACTTTCAAAATGACAGGAACAATTGAGGACTACATTGAAGCATATGAAGGCCTACACAACTGAGCTGCCAGCACCATTAACTTTGAAAATCCAGGACCTCAACTGGACTTTTACAATGGCCTCTCTACCCACATCAGATGTCAGTTTGACATGACCTGCTATAAGAACCTTGAAGATGTATTCCTGGAAGGAAAACATGCAGCTCAAAAATCTGACAACCTACACACATCAAATAAGCAAAAGGGGAGTCCCACAGCAAAGAAGGACCCTTGCCCTAACAAGCAGACCATCTGGAGCAATAAACCTCAGCCTCAAAACATGAACTGTACAGAGCAGGCTAACCAAACAAGTACTGAAGACACCAATAAGGAGGGAAAAGCTCAGAAGAGTGCCTAGGCAAGCTACCCTCCCCCAACTCACAAGACTCATAAAGGGACCAGGGTGTGGACTCTATCACCATGATCCAAGTACCCCACAGTGATCCTCTACTGTTTGCTGCCTAAACTGGAAATAAACTCCTCACTTATCCTTTCCGCTTTTGCAGATATCAGGGCACAACACTATTTGACACCGGAGCCAACCAGTCCCTTGTCAACAGAAGATTCATCAATATCATGAAACTACCCACAGTCCAAAGCAATATAAAGATAGTTATCATGGCAGATAATAGAAGTACACCAGTCACCAAGGAAGCAAAGCCTTTCTGTGCCCAAATTGGAGACATGCAGACTACACTTAGTGGCCTAATCATACCAATCCCCAAGTACAATGTGGTACTTGGCCTAGACTGGATGAGTAAGACCAGCCCTCATAGCAACTGGGGTAGCACTACCCTCATCATACAGCAAGGAGAGGTGCACCACCATGTCTACCCAACTCATCTTGAAACACTCATGACAGACCATGTATTTGTAAAGATTATGAAGACAGAAGAGTAAAAGGACCCTAGCAAGATCAATTAGAACACCTGCAGGTATGAGGGTATCTGCTTTAAAAGTACAGACACCACAGGTGAAAGAGACCAATCCAATCACAGCTAGTCATTGAATTCCCTTCCACTTTCCAAGAAACTTTATCAGGACTGCCACCAAATCAGGGCATACAGCAAAAAATTGACCTCAAGGGAAGTGCGCCAAAGTACGCCCCATTTACCGCCTAACGCCACAAGAAGACAACACCCTAAAAGCCTATCTTGACAAAGCACTTGAAAAGGGACTCATAAGACCTTCTAAATCTCCTTTTGGTGTGACTATTTTTTAGCAAAGAAATATGGAGGACTCTGCCTAGTCACAGGCTACAGGGCACTCAACAAGGTCACAATTAAGAACATGTCTCCCTTGTGTGGTGAAATCCTTCACCAGTTGGTTGATCAATCCAGATCTGTTGTTTGGTTACTTCCAGAGTTGTAAGGGATTCTGATTATCTTTTAATTTGAGGGCATTCCATATTGTGTGAGTCTACCAACTAGCTTACAGATTGGAAGTTACACCAATTAGGCATTAATTAACTAACCAATTAGTTAACTGACTACGGGTATCGGCCAACTACCCCAGTATTAAGCCCTCTATAACCACCTTGTGCTGCTGGGGCTGTTATCACTTTCCTCTTGATTGCTGTGCTGATTATCAGATGTTCAGCTTTCATTTCCCCCTTCCTCTACCCCATACAATGAGCAACTTACCTTGATTTATCAAGTAATTTGTAGTATATAAAGCTCTCTTCTTCTATTGATAAAGATATACATTTACACCCCTTTTTAGCTACACCATCAATTATTTTCTTTGAATGTATAATTTAGGGACACAGAGGCTAGTCTACTTCATCTTGATTGAATTGTCAATTAGCTTGACTAAAAGTCACTACTTGAGGAGCCGCGTTTGAGTAGTTGCTGTTGCTCCTACTCCAAACCCTCTGTCATTCCTGTTGGTTATAATACCTCTATACAACAAAGTACCTGTCTGGTTTCCAACCTGTACTGTATTAAGCTATACCAGCCAACCAATAAGTCTTTCATATTGTCAAGGGTCTGGATGTACAAGTATTCCGGCTATTGCCATCACACCTAACATCCAGTCATTGCCCAATTGGGCGCCTTTCCAATATACCATTTGACATACCAGAAATGGGAACAAACCAATATCACATGACTGTCCAAATATCTAGCAACTCAAACCCATCCAGCACATGACCAACCCCTGGGTTTGATCCAACTAAAATCCGCCACAGCTAAATCTATATAAGTCTAAAGTATTATCCAATAAAATATACTTCTTCTCTTCCTACTTTTATATTTGAAGCTTCCCCAAAAGGCGCTCCTTATCACTGGTAGCACTACGGTTTTTGATCATGCTGATGAAAGAGAAAATGATTGAACAGAACCTGCCCACCTTTGCCCACAAACTCAACCAGGCCACATCATAGGATACCTGGAAAGCGTACTTCTGCGCCCACAACATCAATGAAGATATTTCTAGTGGATGCACCATATTCAAAGGTCTGGTCATGCCCAAAGCATGCACCAAGATAATCCAATACAGTTGCTCTCTACAACCACAAACAAACACACAACCACCTATCACAGGTGAAGTTACCAACACCAAGTACATTGGTATCAAGAAGTTCTTTGGTAAAAACAAAGAAAATATCATCAACTGGCTAGACCGCATAGCCGCCAAACTCCGCGCCAGCTGCATCCCCCATAAAAATGGGTCCAGGAAGCCAGCAAGCGCCTGTACAAGGCTGCAGCTAACTGGTTTACCACCTGGGTTGGCTCACAAACCAAAAACCAGCTTGACAACTGGGAAGAATTCAAAGCCAACATCACCCACAATTTTTGCGTCACTGAATCTCTCCAAGACATTGCAATACAGCTCAGTGATCTTCCTCAAAAGACCACTATTGCAGCTTACGCCAACAAATTTGAGGAAATGCATTGCAAGATCCAAAACCCAGCTCAAGCTGACAACGTACATACCAGAGCCTCATTCATCAACAGAATGAAACCCTCTGTTGCTGCCCTCATCTGCCCAGAAGCAAATACCTCCATATCTGTGCTCATTGCTGAAGCCAAGCACGCTGAAAAATGCGCCAACATGGAATATGCTGCACGCAACGGCAACCACTCCTCAAACAGCAATGGCAGAGAAAACACCAATGGAAATAAGCGCCAAAATACCAACCATAACAACAGCAACTCCAATTGTAACAATGGCAACTGTAGCCAAAGCGCAAACCGCTCCCATCCCAAGAAAGAAGACACTGCCAAAGTTAACAACATCAAAGTAGCAACCCACTACAAATCTGACCCCATATTCTCTGACCTCAAAGGTCTAGAAACAGAGGAACAGGGAAATAGGAGGGGTAACAGGCTTAAGTGCCCCTGTCTCCCCCCAACTTGACAAGAAGAAGTACCAAGGCACAAACTTTGCTGCTTGCATCCCACATGTCCCACAATCCTCCATTTTTATGAACATGAAAATTAAAGATTGCTCACAACTTCTTGTCTATCCATGCACTTAAAAATCTCATACACATAAAATTCTATTTGACTCTGGTGCACAACACACTATGGTTAGCAAACCCTTTGTAACCAAGTACAAAATACCAGTTGTCAAATCCAACTTCAAGTACGCCAAAATGGCAGACAAATCAAAAGTTCTACTTGAAGGCAAAACAGCTCCCTTCAGAATTGACCTCCAAGGTATACAAACGTCCATCAAAGGACTTTTCATGAACAACATAAACTAAAACATTGTAGCAGGCATGGACTGGTTCACCTGAGTGAATCCCAGCATAAGTTGGAAAACAAAAACCATGACAATAAAACACAATGGAGTCAATTTCAACATTCTCAAAGAACCCAAGACCTCATTCTAAGAAACACAGTATTTGTTCAAGTCATAAATAAAGATGACTCTGAACATCTAACCAAAGACAGTACCCTCCACATAATGAGGTACTCCAAATTTAATAATATACAAACACAAAAGATCCAATGCCCAGAACTTGCGGCACTCCTAAATGAATACACTCATGTATTCAAGGAAGAACTCACAGAGTTACCCCAAACAAGAGGTCAAACATGGCATCAACTTATACAAAGCCATGCCCAAACCTGCACCCCTCTACAGACTCTCCCCCATGGAGACCCAAACACTCAAAGCCCACATCATGGACAATCTAGCCAAAGGATTCATTTGTCCATCTGAATCCTGTGGGGGGCAGCGGTGTTCTTTGTAAAGAAGTAAGAAGGATCCCTTTGCTTAGTTACTGACTACAGAGCACTAAACGCAAGTACAGTAAAAAATAAATACCCACTTTCCCTCATAGAAGACCTATTTGCAAGGCTCTCCAGAGAAAAGTTTTTCTCAAAAATTGACCTCACATCTGGTTATAACCAAGTTAATGTTAAAGAGAAAGACATACCAAAGACCGCGTTCTGCACACAATTTGGGTTGTTTGAATGTAAAGTAATGAATTTTGGGATGACAAACGCCCCAGCAACATTTGTCACCATGATAAACCAGGCGCTAAACAGACTCTTAAACACATTATGTTACTTTGACGGCATCATCATATTTTCAAAAACAAAAGAGGAACAACTCACACATGTCCGCAAGACACTCAATTGACTTGCAAAGCACAAACTATACGCTAAGCCTAGTAAGTGCCAATTTATGGAAAATGAACTCCTGTTCTTGGGCCACATTGTCTCTGACAGTGGCATCAAAGCAGACCCAGATAAAATAAAAGCCATAAATAACATGCAACACCCCACCTCTGTGAAACAAGTAAGATGCTTTCTTGGTATGGTAGCTTACCTAAGGAAATACATCAAATACTGCAGAAAGCTCACTGCACCAATCAATGACTTAACCAAGGGTAATGCCAAAAAGAAATTCATCTGGACTCCAGAATGTGACAAGAATTTCCAGCTATTAAAACAAGCTTTGATTGAAGCACCAATCTTGCAATACCCTAATAACAACAAGTGCTACAAGCTCAAGTCAGACGCTAGTGACACCGCTATTGGCGCAGTCCTAAGCATCTGCCAGCCAGGGCAGCAATATTTCCTGCCAGTATGTTACAAAAGCAGAAAACTAACCAATACTGAGCAGAGATACCCAATCCACAATAAGGAATTGCTAGCAATATACTACACATGCAAGAAATGGAGATGTTACCTCAAAAGACACTTAAACGTACAAATGCTAACTGACCACAAATACTTAATCTATTTCAAAACTCAGAACACACTTGCGCGGCGCCAAGCCAAATGGATGTCCTTGCTGGAACAGCTTAACTTGGACATCCAACAAAAGGGGGGAGGGCTGGTCACAGCCAATGCTCTCTCTAGGCTATGCCAGCCAAGAGAGGATCACCCTGACCACCTGGACCCTGACTGGCCCAACCTATACAACACTGAGTACAAGATAAAAGGAAAGGATCCCTCCACACATCAAGTCACCCATGATACGCTAGTAAGGAATGAAAATCATTTCCACATATCAAATGGCACGGTATATCAAATCATCAAGGATAAACACATCCCATACATTCCACTTGCACAAAGAGTCAACACTATACTAAGACAACACCATCTGCTAGGACACACAAAGGCTAACAATCTATATCTCACATTTAAAGAGATATTACGGTGGCCCAACCTGAAGCAAGACATAATCAATGTTTTAAAGAAGTGCACAGTGTGTGAAAAATACGCCAGCACCAAGGCGCCACAGCCAACAGTCAACCCAGTACCTGACCCTGAACCATTTAAGGTTTGGGGACTGGACGTAGTGGAACTGTAACTGCCAGAAATAACTCATTCTGCAAGTTGACTTACTATATGTCAATAATCAGAATTAAAAATACTTTAATTTCAACAGCATTGAAAAGTCAAAATTAAGTTTTAACTCATGCAGATTACTAAATGTCAGCACTTTTTTAATAAGCAGAAACCTGTTTCCTGAACATTTTACTTAATAGAAATTAAGCTTCAAGATTTTTTTAGGGTAATGTGACAACATAGATTTTAAAAATTCCATAAAAAATTATACATGACAATCAAAAAATTCATAAAAATACACTTTTATTTTATTTTACTATGAAATTAGCTATATTTACTATAATAAATTTTTCCCACTTATAAAAACAAAAAAATCTAATAGACAAAAAGATACTAAATAAAAAGTTACATATTATGGCAAATTATAACAATCAGAAACAGTAATATAAAGTTTTTTCTATATTAAAACTACAAAAAACATATAATTTACTAGTAAAATACCAATTTAGGCTATGTAATACAGTCTAAAGCATAAAACTATCAATAGAAAATCAATATTTTTATAAAAATAGTATCATAAATTATTAATGAGTTATTTAGAATAACTATTTATTTAAAATATTATACTTAATATATAAGAACTATATAAAAAATTAGGCAATACTCAATAAATTTAATTGAAAGCTAGACTATGATCACCTGGTTACCATTAAGAACTGTGGCAATCTTATTGATGTATTCCCCAATCTCTGAAATCTTATACTTGGCCCTGACAAAGTCTTGATCTTTTCTTGATACTGTTTCTCTTTGTTGGTTCTCTTCTTCTTGGATGGGCGGTTCTCAATATCTCTGATGGATGCAGCAGTCTTCCCCTGTTGGACTTTGAGGTGCTCATAGAAGGTGTTGTATCTGGGCTTGATTCCAAAGGAGGACTTGATATTCTTATGCCAGCCCTCCAAAGATGAAGTTGTTTTCATCTCATCCTTAAGAACTGCCTGGTAGCAGTTCCAGTTGGCTTTGGCTCTGGGCTTGCTCCAGAGCTTAGTGACCTTACGTCCAATCCACTATGGTTCATAATATTCAATGAAAGAGTTGAAGGCATCATCATGTTTCTTGCTATATGGATCCTGGCATAGGAGCTCAAAGGCTTGTCCAGCATGCTCTGGCTTTACAAAGGCTAGTGCTACAAACTGCTGAATTAAAAACTTGCACTTTCCTGATGTATCTAGATGGTGGAGCTTGCTGAGTTCAAGTAGATCCTTTAGTTGCCTGTTGACAGCCTGTCAATAAAGGAAAAACACCCCTGGACCTCTCCATCAAAGGTGTTTACAAAAGCGTTATACTGGGCAGTTTAATAGTCCATAATTATAGTTGAGGGTCCAAGTGCTTTATTGTGAGCTTCTTGTTCTGCAGCAAGGGTGGCTTCATCCTTTTCATCATCATCTGGATTGGCTCTAGTGTTTTGGCCAGGGGGACTCTTTCTATTATTGGGTAGGGCTTTGATGCCCTCCTGAAGGATTTTAAAGGCCCTTGTGTAGATCTCTTCTGTTGCCCCAGGAAGCAGAAAGTAAGCAAATGGGAGAACCTTGCCTTCAATAAAGGAATGTACAACCCATAGTTGGTAAAAAAAGGCGGGGGCATACTGCAAAGATACTGTCACATAACCAAGTGTCTGAATCCCTCAACTGCTCCAGGTTCTGTTGTGTAGCATAGCATATAATTCATGCCTCTGCTGAAGGTCAATCATCATGTAAAAGGAATACCTCATCACCATTGAACACCTTTTACTCCTCTGTCAAAACTAACTCTCCTTGGACCATGGCAGAGTTCTTATGGGGGAATAGATCACGGTGTTTGTCACATATGTACTTTTCTAACTTGTCACAGTTGGGGATGAGCTTCAGGTTCTCATTACTTGGGTGTGTGGTGGCCTTAACTGCCAGATCAGAAGCCTTGACATCTTTGGAGACTGGGACCATTTGGTAGAGGTACCACTTTAGAAGCTTTTCAATAAGATTGATTGGAGCATTGCATGTGTGCTCTCCTTTTTCACTAGTGACTTTATCCCATCCTTCTGTGTTGATCCTGGCAGCACAGCTTCTATCTTCACACACATAATGCTTGCTTCTTCCTGCTCTCTTTTGACTGTTGCAATTAAAAACATAGCCATCACAGACTAAACTTGCACCTCTTTTGATAGACATTAGAGGGGAAAGCTGAGGGAACTTCTTTGGGAGCTTAAAATCTACTTTGACGTTACATATATTGTGAACTTTTAGGGGATCCCATGGGCCAATTGGTGCTTGATGATAGTCAGACAGGTAATCATCAGGATCTTCTTTATTGATACTTGACAAGGAGAATGGAGGTGCAGATTTGTTGGGCAGTGGAGGGGAATTACCTGGAGTTGGATTCTTGCGCTTTCTGGACTGGGATGAGCTTGATTACTTGGGGCTTGACTACTTTGAGCTTGATTCATCTGGGCTTGACTGGGGTTCTGGACTCAGGGGTATCTTCTTTCTTCCTTGTTTGTTTAGTGGAACCTCATCTCCTTCTGATTGGTACTGGCTTGGAGAAGAGGAGGGGGCAGGGGAGGGCTCTTTGCTTTCAGGGTCTGGGGTCTTTTCCTTTGTCTTCTGTTTTGTTGAGGGCTCTTTGGCTGGTTTTTTTGGGGGTAGGGACTTTGGGCTTTTCCAGAGGCTTTGGGTACTTTCTTGGTTGACTTGGGGTTCTTTTGTGGCTTCTTGGAAGTTTTTCCTACAATAATTAGAGTAGAGTTCATAAAGTAAGAATAATCATGTGAGACATGAATAAAATTAAATAACAATCACTTGTTTATTATTTATTATTAAGTAAATAGTTTATGGAAGTATGGAAAGTAATTTTAGAGCTATTTTATTAGTAAAGAATAGAAAAAACCCATGTTTAAATAAAAAGTCAACATTCTGGTAGTCACAATAGTCAAAAATAATTAATTTAGTTTGTCAGCATAAAAAAACGCTTTAATTTTGACGTCAACATACTGACAGTCAGCATTAAAGTGGAAAAACATTATTTAATCCCTTATAAAGCTTGGTTAATATTTTCCAGAGTTTGTTTTTTAAGTCCAAATTGATTATTTTTAAATTTAAAAAATTTAAAGATTTGTATATGTAACTTATTAAAACTAAATAATGGGGATTATAGAGGGAAGTCTAAAGTACAGTCCTGGGTACTTTGGCCTGAATTACCATATCATTGTATGTGTGCTTTTTGTTAAGCGGCAGTGTTTTACTAATAAACAAATGAAGGTGTTGACATTCAGGCAGTCAGTGTTCTTTATAGCAACTCTTCTATTAAATCTTGCTTAAATTATGTCACTTTGTTTGCTTAGCCAAACCCCTTTGTTGAAATTTAAGTGACACGTCAATTTGACACAAAGTCAACATTATAAATACATATATAATTTCTAGTTTTAACATATGTGTTTTGGCTTAAGTGGACTTCCAGAAATAAGCTATAGTTTATCCAGTGAGTTTAAAATAATAGTAAATATCTAAATAATACAAAGAGCACTATAAAAGTTGGCATATGTCTTTGCTCAATGCTTATCTTAATATATATTTAATAAAAACAATAGTATAAAATATAAAAAATATTTATTTTTAGAATATTGTGTATTTTATTAAGAAATTTATGGATTCTTATTTGGGGTCAACATCCAGATATTACTTACTGTAGTTGACCTTAATGTAAAAGTACAAAGAAACTTACATTTTTATATTAAATTATATTAGTTTTTTGGCTTAAAATTAAGCCTTTGTTTAAATGGTGTCAAAATTATGTCTGTTCCTTTTTAATTTTGCAATTATGACTTAATAATTCACTATGAAAAATTAGCTTAGTTTTGGAAATGCCTGATTCTGGTGGATAAATACAAAAATAATGTTGACTTGTGGAATGAGTTTATTCTGGCGGTTGCCATATTGCCCTTCCCAGAAACCAAAACAAATCAATGTTTCCTAATTGTAGACATTCACTTTGCCACATGTTGGCCCATCTGCTTGGCAACAAAAGATCACAAGGCAGAAACAATAAATTGATTCATCAATAAAGCAATCATAGCGGACTACAGCACTCCAGACTACATCATAACAGATGGAGTAAAAGAGCTAACAGGCCACGTAGTAAACAACAATCTAAAGCAAAAAACATCAAGCATTCCACAACCTTGCCCTACAGGCCACAGGCCAACAGCAGAGTTGAACGCCTTAATGGCAGCCTTATCAGAACCCTGGAAAAAATAATGAATGGCAAAGCCAAAGACACATGGTCACTCTATGTGAAACATGCATTACTAGTATCCCTGGTTTTTACCAATCAAGGGACAGGATACTCACTGTTTGAACTAACATATAGGTACAAGCCAGAAATAGTCACCTGCAACAACCAACCGTATGTGAAGATCCCCCCGGGGAAACCTCCCACAGTAGAACAGAAACCAACTCTACAACACATACGCCTCAAAGCCAAACTGGCAGAAATAAAGAGACTCAAAACTCAAAAGGTAACCTCAACAGAGGACCCACTCCCCATCAACTCCCCTGTCTGGGTCCTAGCTGGGAACAGAAAGAAGCTAGACTCAGTACACAGAGGACCAGGAAGAATCATCAGATACCAACCAGATAGGAACACCTACCTAATAAGTTCCAGGGTGCTAAAGAGCCCATCACCAAAAAGTATCACAGATCTTGCCTCTGCCCCAGCAAAGGAGAACACTCAACCCAGTTGGGGCCCACTAGTAAACAACTCCAGGAACATCAGGCGGCAGCCATCAAGACAAAGCCCCCTCCTGATGTACCTGAGTAACTCCTTAAGGGGGGTGTCAAGGGTCTGGATGTACAAGTATTCAGGCTATTGCCATCACACCTAACATCCAGTCATTGCCTGATTTGGTGCCTTTCCAATATAACATTTGACATACCAGAAATGGCAACAAACCAATATCTCATGACTGTCCAGGTATCCAGGTATCCAGCAACTCAAACCCATCCAGCACATGACCAACCCCTGGGTTTGATCCAACTAAAATCCCCGCCACAGCTAAATCTATATAAGTCTAAAGTATTATCCAATAAAATATACTTCTTCTCTTCCTACTTTTATATTTGAAGCTTCCTCAAAAAGGCGCTCCCCATCAATATCACCCCATTATCAATTGTTTAGTCTGTTAACCAACCAACTACTTCCAACTTGTAGTTTAAGAGCACCACACCCTTCCCCTATTTGATGACCTTTTTGACGCCCTAGGGGGTCCCAAGTCTTCACAAAAATTGACTTGACAGAAGGTTATCACCAAATTTTCATGAAACCAGAAGATATACCAAAAACAGCCTTCAGAACAAAGTATAGCTCCTTTGAGTGTGTGGTCCTTAACTTTGGCATGACAAACGCTCCAAGCACCTTTGTAGCCTTTATGAATTAATTCTTCAAGGAATGTTGCAATGTGCTAATAAGTGATGGATTTGATGGACATTAAGTTTGAAGTCAGATCCAGAATGTGATTACACATTATGCAATTGCTTGACCAATCAATTGAGAACTAGTGGATCTCAGAGCATTCTGGATTCTACTCAAATCCCTTCAACAATTGGGTATTTTGGAGGTTGCAATTAAGGGAAAAAAACAAAGCATTTGATTCCAGAATTGAATTTTATACCTGGCGCCCAAGTCCAGAAACCTAAATAGAGGCAACGTCAACAATTTGGTCAATTGATTGCTCTCTACTTCCAGGTGCAAAATCAATAGCCAATATTGGTATTGACACTAATATGTGTATTGGTGCCAAGCCTGGTCTATTTTCCCAGTTTTTCATCCCACCAATTCTCCCTCTCCTAATTTCCCACTCTACTATATAGACTTGATGAATATATTAAATAAAGACAATTTTTTACCCCATCTATTGTTCAATCCTACTTTGGGTTTACTACCTGGTTTTCAGGTATAGTAATTGAACAATTACTAGGGCTAATTCTTCCCAGCTTAACACAAAATTCTGCACTTACAACAAGGAACACATTGGAAAAGGGCAATCATCTACCTAAAAAACATAATCATATACAGCCCAACCGTAGAGCAACACTGGAAAGACATCTGAATGGTCCTCTGCACCCTCAAAGAAAATCAACTAATAGCCAAACCCTCAAAATGCAACTTCTTCTTGTCTGAACTCCTGTTTCTAGGACACATTATCAGTAAGGACATAATAAAACCAGATCCAGAAAAGATATGTGCCATAGCCAACATGCCAGTGCCGCAAAATAAGAGTGAACTTTGTATATTCCTAGGCATGGTAGCCTGCCAGAAGATTTATCCCTGATTGGGGTGCCTTGACCGCCTCCTATCCACAATCACAGGCAAGACAACCAAGTTTGTATGGACACCAATAAGAGACCAACATTTCTGACAACTAAAAGAGTGGATGGACACTGCCCCCATCTTACAATATTCAAACTGTGAAGGAATATACAATCTAGAAACTATTGCATATGACTAAGCAGTAGGAGGAGTACTCTAAATTCAAATTGCAGAAAAGGGCTTCCTCCCTGTAGCATATGGATCAAGAAGCCTTTCTGATGGCAAAAAAGATATACAATGCATGACAAAGAACTGGTAGCTATCATCCACTGTCTAATGAAGCAGAGATGTTACCTGGAAGGTGCACAAATATTCAAAGTGCTAATCAACCACAAGTCATTGGAATTCTCTAAGACTCAACAGCACCTATCAAAGAGATAAGCTGAATGGATGAGCCTTATACAAAGTTACCCCATGCAAATTAAATACAAGCCAGACAAGAAAATGATTACTGCAGACGCCCTATCAAGTCTATACTGTAAACATCTTTGATGCACTGATAGAGACCCCAATTGGCCCATGTTAGTAATGGGAAATCTCCAAGAGGAGTTATCACCTGGTACACCAATGAACATTCAAGAAAAAGTCCTCAAGAACAAACATATGTTCAAAACGTATATGGTACTCTATCCACATACTATCAAGTGGTGATACTGTACCCTACATCTCATCAACACAAAAGATTGACATAATCCTCCAATATCACAGAGACCTTGGACACACCTGAAGTAGAAACTTGCATAAATACCTCAAGACACACTACTTGTAGCCCAACATTCTAGATGATATCAGAGAGTTACTAGAACAATGCAAAGTTTTTGAGAAGTACACCCAAACTAAAGCACCACCCAAGTCAGTGGTACCTGTACCCATCACAACCCTTCAAGGTATGGTCACTGGATATTGTGGGACCAATGCCTGGTGAAAACAATGGAAAGAAGTACATCATCACAGCTATCAACTATACAACCAGATGGCCTGTGGCACAAGCCACCAAAGAAAACAAAGGCAATGATGTGAGGAGATTCATTGAAAAAAAGATCATAGCCAAGTTTGGTAAACCTGACCTCCTAACCACAGATGGAGGCACTGAACTTAAAGTCATTGACACCAACATATACCTTTCCAAAAACGGAATAAAACACATCACAGCCAGTCTGTATCACCCTCAAGCAAATGGACAAGTAGAACAACTAAATGGCTTGCTTGTAGAAGCCTTCAGTAATTTATCTGCTAACAATCCAAAAGTCTGGATTGACATGTTACCTACAGCACCCATGGTATGCAGAACCCAAGTCAACCGCAATACAGGAAAAAGCCCTTATGAGCTCATCTATGGACAAAAGCCCGCTCTCATTAGTACAACTGCAGGACCACAATTACCTCTGCCCAAAAAGGTGCCAGACAACAGTGACCCCAATGTACAACGTGCTAGAAAAGACCAAGAGGAAATGGAGCACCAAAGAGTTGAAAGGGAAGCAATCCTGCTACAACATTAATGCTTCCAAGTCAGGTGACAAAATCTGGGTCCTCAATCATGACATGCACAAGTTGGAACCAGGGTTACATGGACCAGGAATCATCATGGAAGTCAAGCCCAATAATACCTACCTTATCAAAGGGATTGGCACACAAACTGAGTTAAAGCGTATGCACCACAACCAACTCTGCCTGTGCAAAGCAAGAAAAGCCCAACAAAATCCCAGACTCCCTGTCCCCAACGCCAAACTGCATCAATACCAAGCCTGCATCTCCAACACTCTCAAGAAAATTCCCAAGGTTCCACCTTCCAGCACCCCAGGGGGAGATGTCACAACATCTTTGATTACTCCCTCTTGGGGAATTAATACCCCAAGTATATCACCAAATGAGTCACTGAATGGCTCACTGACCAATTGATAAGTTGGTGGCACTATTATCATTTGACCATCTATTACAGGGATCAAACATTCTAAATCCTAAGCAGAACATAACTTGGACAATCCTTATGACTTAAGAGAAACAATCACTTGAATAAGCCTCATAACTACCATGATGTACATGGACAATATGTGGATTCCCATGATACATATAATATCCTATATTCATATCCAATAAAGTATCATAATCTTCTTAATTTCCCCCTTTATCTTGTTTATTATACTTCTCAGAAGTATAAATTTGACAAAAATAAATTGATTCAACAAGGAGTGTACCAAAAAATAGAACACATGAGTTTCAGTCACAGAACACATCTACTATGCTTACTATGTTTTTTGTGAATGCATGAAACTCAATCACAAAAGTTACAACCTTGATCCAGCAACAAACCCCAATAGCAACTGAAACAGATAACAAAAATATCAAGTATCAAAACAAATGAGAGGAATCTAAAATACTGTTACCAACTTGTCCTAATTAAGATTTTTCTCTAGAATACAATAAGGAAATAAATATTCTGAGTGTCTGTTTTGGGATTAGAATCAATAAAAAAATCAAATTTATCCTAACTCATGATCAACAGTGCACATTTATGACCAAAGATAATTAATATAGAAATCTAAAAATCTAATTTGAAATAAATAGTAATGACTATTAGCTTTCATGCTGTATTATATGGAGTGATAAAAATTATAATAAATAAATTATATAGATAAACTGGTTTTAATTATCTTTTATTTTTATACCAAAATGGATGCATCCTAGCAACAGAGTAACAATGGACCCATTGTGGGCCGCAGTTGTGATTGCCTCTGCAGGTCAAAGAACAGAGTATTGCAACCCAAATTCCTACTCAGGAAGGAGAAAGTAGGGAAGAGTTTAATAGTAATGCTGCACTGACACAGCTGGTTCAAGGATAACAAGCTGCTAGGGGCGGAGCATCAACCCCTGGGTCCAGAAGCTGACCAGAAATTACACCAAGGTTATCACCACCAAAACAGTAAATGATGTCACCACCAAGAGGGTGTCCTTGGTGTACAACCCTGTATAGTGCTGCAATGGTGTTTCTTCAGCCCTACTGGAGAAAGTTCAGCCAGTTCATGACACCATGTATGAGCCTTACGTGATTGATTCCAAAGGGGCTGACAAGGACAAGCTGCCCAAGTGTTCTAAACAACTAAAGGGCAGAAGGTGCTAAAGAAGGTTGCTGCATTCTACATCCATCTTTCCCATTCTTTGTGTTGTGCTCAATCCCAATGAGTCTTTGCCTGCCTCCAAAAAGGCCAAGTACCATGTCATTCCCAATTCCACCCGCAAGACCTTCATCAGGCTCATGGAGGAGACCAAAGACTACAGAAAGGCTGCAGTCATTGTTGGGATATCAGAAAAATCTGGCCATAGGCTCTGCACAACTTACCTGAAAACAGGGACTGCTCTCCTTTCAGAGAAAGCCAATTGTGAACCAGCTCTATTGGTCAAGCAACACCTGTATGCCATCCAACAGTGGATCAAGTGAAACTGCCATCTTGAACTGGAAAATATTCAGACAATAGTTGAGTCCACTTTTGGAATCCAGGCTTTGGTTTCCACATGCTACAAAACAGTGAAAAAATTACGCTTCTCCTGGAAAAAACATGGAGTTTCTCCATACATATGGGACAGCCCCAACAGTGTTGTCTACCACCAAAAATACACATATATGTTCACTGTTCTCAAGGAGAAGGGGACCGTCAAATTCTACTACATTGACAAGTCCTCCTTTGCATTCTCCATGAGAAACAAGTATGGGTATGTCCCTAAAGGCAAAAATAATGCATGTCCCAGTGTATGGCTGTCCAGTCTATTGTGTAATCTATGGTAGCCCTTCTTGGTCCCCTTAGTATTGAGCTAACCAGATAATCAAAGGTATCCACAATAGTGGGACTTTTCTGGAATTTCTCCAATTGGTTCAGGAGTACCTGAGGCACATAAGCCTATGCTTCACCAATGTTATTGTGCTAGATAATGTTGGTCTCCACAAGGTGGCAGATATTCTCAACAAGCTCCCAATGATCAAGCCTGGTGTTGAAATTGCCTCCCAACAATTGGCCACATACACTTTGCTTCTTCTCTTCCTCCCCTCCTATTCTGCATTCATCAACCCAAAATGAGGAGGTCTTTGGGTGGCTCAAGAGATTTTTCAAGAAAGGGGCGCCACCTGGGCCCAATTATTTGTTTAATTTGCTTCAGGTTGGTGTCCTACCCTCCCAGCTTAAATTGTGCCCAAATTCTATGGTCATGCATATTTATTTCTCCCTTTTTGCCTTGCCCAGCAGCCAATCAGATAAAGGCTTAGCTATTCTGAATGTTTTACTCTGCATTTTATTTTAATATTTGTTTTTATTTAGTTTAATTTATTTTGACTTTATTTCTGTGATTCTGCATATAGCGTCAGGTATAATAAAAAATTAACAAAGCAAAGGCAATTGAATGAATGGAAAATAGAACACAAGAATATTTATATTTTTATTATTATGATTTTATTTAGGTTAGTTTTTCACATGTTTTTATGATTTTAATTATATACTGACATTTGTATTAAAATTACCAAAGCCAGAAGAGTAAATGGATGAATGCATGGAAATATTGTTTTTATTATGTATTTATTTGTTGAATATAGATGGTTTGAGCAGATAATTCTTTAAAAGAAATTATATATATATATTTAAAATAGTTTTGGGTGTAGACTTTTATTGGGGGTGGGAGCAGCAGAATTCCAGGACATTGTGTTGAAATAGACTAGTAATTTCTATTGACAACGTGTATGTTGACATTGGACCTGTACTAAAAAAATTGCAGCGGGTAGAATACAGGAGCATTGTGACACAATTGGCCAGGAGGTTTTTTTCCAGTGGAGCAGCCATCTCATAGGTGGCAGCAAGAATAACTGAATCCTGAATAACATGCTCTATTGAGATAAATCCAGAGGCAATTTTTATCTGTCTAATAAATGATGCACTATATCCAGTTTTATTATTACATCAGACCAGTTGCAAGCTTCTGCTTTAAGCCACATTAGTACAACAAGACCTAGGTAAACAATCAAGTGAAGTCTCTGCCCTGTTTGCAGGGCAGAGAACTCCCAAAAATTATTATGTAGGGTTCTGATTTTATTTTTAAAGGTCATAATGATGAAGTTTTTTCTTTAATTTTGGTATACCAGTCTTGTTAAAGCACCAGGAGGCCCTGAAGTCTCCAAGGACACCTACAACAGCGGCATGATGGCTACAGAACTATAGCTATGTTTTGTTATTTTTTATTGTAATTTTTTAGTATATGTGACAGTGTGTGCTCAGTTGGGTAACAGAAACAGACTTCTTCTTGTCCTCTTTCCATCTCAGGTAGGTTTTGGTACGGCATAGTTTGGATGAAATCCCAGACAATCATGACAAAGTGCTTGCAGAAGCCAATATCTGGAACGTACTGGTTGAGTTACAGGTTGGGGGCTGCAGCCAAAACTGAGACCATCCATTTGGTGTTGTCTTGCTTTGGTTGGAGTGATTTAATTTGTTCTTGTTTCATAGAGTAATTTTTTAATATATTAATCATTTTAGAGGCAGCAGCTGGCGTCAGGACCAGCTGACGCCCTATGTGGGGGACACAGTTGCTATAGAATGTTTGCAATATTTGGGTTCTTAGGTACTGGTGGACTTCTCCTTTGGTTTCTTCTAAAGAAAGTTAGTAAAATATTTTTTATTTGTTTAATTTTTTATTTTTTACCTTCTATATCTTTACCTGTTGCCTCCTTGATAGGGGCTGCTTCACAAGACTTGTCACTAGTTGGTTGTTGGTCTTCTGTTGGTTTCTGTTTTTTATTTTTTAGTTTCTCAAACATATTGGGGTCCTTTGACCACTCCTCTGTGGTTTCAAACCCCTGTGGCTTGAATTGTAGGTTGGCAATAACATCTTTTTGTGCATTTAGGAGCCTGGTTGTTAGTTTTTTGGTATTATTGGGAATCTTCTTCTTCATGGCCTTCACAGTGAGTTTGTCTAGTTTGTTGCCTTGTAACACCACCTCCTTTAGCATGTCTTTCACCTTTTGATTGACCTCCTTGCTGTTAGCCACCGCGTGTTCAATTCCTTTATCATTGCCTCCAATTCTGCCATGTTTTTCTTGTACTTATTCCAGCCCTTTTTGTACCAATAAACTATCCCAATAAACTATATCTATTCTATTGTAACTAATAGAGTTTAAATAAATATATCTTGATTTTACTTATGATATTTTATTAGCTTAAAGCACCAGTATCCATTTGATATTGATATTATGTTAGTTATTGTATATACCAACCTATTCCTAGTATCATTAACAACATATGTTATCATATACACGTTCTGTTCAAGTATAAGATAATTTATTCTTAAATCAGTATGCCAAGCTTGACCCAAGGTACATATTTATTAAAAGATAGCCACTTTCACATTTATATGTAGATCATATATTTTAGAGTGTGTAAACCAACCCAATCTTAGTATCATGACCAACAGGTGGGATACACTATCTAGAAAGACACCATCTAGAAAACGCTATCTAGAAAATACCATCTAGAAAGACGCCATCAGGAAACCCTATATCAAATTTCTGTCAGAACTGTGCCAAATAACTTAAAAATTAATAAAAACCCAAAAAATTCAAAAACAGTAAGAAAAACATATGGCTAGATTAAAAATAATCCAAAGATTTCAAATCTGCAATAATAATGTGAGATCATCTAGTACCAACTTTAGTGATCAAATCTTCAAAGTCAACACATCTCAAAACTGTGATATTTCCATATTGAAATTTGCTCCTATGTTTGTATCAATGTACTAAAAATTAAGTAAAAATCAAATGTTTGGAAGTAAAGTATTTAATAGAAGAATAATTTGATCAGGATTTAGTCTTAAGAGCCTTGACAATGCCTTTGAGATGGGTAATGGGCCTTCTCTGGTGTAATAGATCAAACCCTTCTTAGTAACACTTTTAAACTTGATCAGCTGATCTGCACGCTTGGATACAACAGCTTTTCTTTTGATGGCCTGAGGTAAAGCTGGTCCCCATGAATATACCAGATCTTCAGCTTGTTGATAATCACAATGAATCCAGGCTTCTTTATCTTAACCAGGCAGGAAACTTGATTGTATCAACCTTGAAGTGATGAGGTGGTCTTGGTTACGCTGTCCTTAACCTGATTATTACAGATCTAGTTAATAGAGACACTACTCTTGTATATATAAAATCATTAATAAAACATTTTAAAGTTGAAACCCAAATATTAAAGATCTTTTTATGATAAGTAATAAAGTTCAGTATATCTAAAGTGGTTTTTGATGGTTGTGTTACAGGGAGATAGTACTATCAAAGGTGAGTCAATTTGAGTTGATTTATTATATGTGGTCATAAATTAATATCATACTTTATTCCCAGTTAATAAGGAAAAGGCTTGAATTTATCACATAAAAGTATAATTTATTATTTGATTCCAGATGCCATCTTTCTAGATGCTGTATTTCTAGATGATGTATTTTAGAGTATTTTTTAAGTACTTTTATATTCAAAAATCTTATTTGGATAACACTATTTTTATTTTTTTCAGGAATATCCTTGACATAAACCAGATTGTCACTGAAGCGCAACACTGGGGAAAAATAGAGGAAACTCCTGTCAAAAATGTACAATGTAATTGGGATTTCCCCCCTTTAATTAGGGATAATAAAATAAAATGTAAAACAGAACTTGGACAACACCAGAACAATTTATTCTCCAAGAAGGTGCCTGCCAGCACCCAGCCAGCCACCAACGGGCCTCCTGTCAGCCTCCCGCTTGCCCTCTCAGTTGCCAGCAAGCTCATGCCAGCCACCCACCTGGGTCCCAGGCCCCACTCCAAAGCCAATCAGAAACCCTCATTAATTGCAACCAATTAGAAAAGTCCCTGGTTGCAGGGGAAATTTTACTGGACAATTCCTGCCCTTCAGAAGAAGGAAATATTAAGGATTCAGATTCAAATAACTTTTCTGCCCAACAGAAGAAAGCCAAACTCAAGTTCTGCATGTGTCCCACAATTCTACCAAGGGACAATGGGTTTCTTAGGCCCAGGCCACATGGTTGAGTCCAAACTCCAACCAAACCTTATTTCCCAAGATAAAAATAGATCAAGGAGATCTCAAGGATTGCCACCACCACATGACCATATTTCCAGGAAAAATCATTGGGTCCAGTCAAGAATGGCCAAACCCACAACAGATAACAGAAGAACAAGAATTTGGCCTTCTTCCCAAAAACCAACTACTATTTCTAGCTTTCAAACTTCTTGGATTCCCCATCTCTTGCTTTCCACTCCCATTTGCAAATCTTTGCAAAGCATAAAGCACTATAAATAAAGGATCCCCCCCTCAGTAATAGCTTGTGCTATTATTGAGTTTAAGCCCTCAATAAAGCTAATCTTGCTTAACACCTTTAAGTCTACTTTAATTTGTTTACCCCAGCCAAGCACCTCCAATCCAAGGAAGATGAATTACCTTGTCTTCACAGCTGTACTCACAGCTTGCCTTGGGATTGGAGGATATCAACAGGGACCATAATTCTTTGGCCCTTCACCCAAAGGGTTAGGTCATGACTACCACTATGATCTGGGACAGCTCAATTCTTCCCACACTGGTTCCTGGACTCCCCTGGTATCTCCACACTCCACCCTGTACATTGTGGTGTATACCTCCATATACTATGTGCTGACCTACTTTGCAGGGAGCTTTGGAAGATACAACATCCACACCAAGGTCTTCCAGTGGTTGATGACCGTCTACCCAATTGTCACTGCCTTGACTGGCTTCCAGTTTGCCAATCTCCTGTAATACCTTACCCAAGTAGTACCTACAATGTCTGGGTATTACCATTTTAAATTGTGATAGCATTTTCTAGATGTCATTTTTCTAGATGGTGTATTAGAAACTAATATGTAAAAAATAACTATTTGATAATTTTTTAAAAAATTTAATTTTGCTGCTGTAAATCCTGACTCTATAGCAAATTTTTTTCTAGGTGGTGTCTTTCTAGATGGTGTATTGCACCAAACAACATATTTTGTCATGTATATGTCTTGCCCAAGTATAATATAATTTATTCTTGAATCAATATGCCAAGTTCTACTCAAAGTACATATTTATTAAAATATAACCACTTTCACAGGTTATATGTAGATCATTTAACTTAGAGATATATGTGTTGCAATGGATTATTTCAATTAATTATATTGTTTTCTATTATAACTTGAATATTTTTTAGCACTAAAATAAAGTGAATTTTGAAAACTACAAGTGTTATGGACTAACCAATTGTAATGGGCGTACATGTGGTGTCTTTGTGCTTGGCTCAGACCAGACATGCCTTGGTTAGTGCATCCAGTTTAACTTAATGAAATAAGCCTGTTAAAAATAGGGCATGTATTTGTTTACAAATTGGCACGCCAACTTGTGGTCAATCTAGCACCCACCCACTGGGTTCTCTGAGCTAGATTGACCACAAGTTGGTGTGCCAATTTGCAAACAAATACATGCCCTATTTTTAACAGGCTTATTTCATTAAGTTAAACTGGATGCACTAACCAAGGCATGTCTGGTCTGAGCCAAGCACAAAGACACCACATGTACGCCCATTCCAATTGGCTGGCCTGTAGCACTTGTAGTTTTTAAATTCACTTTATTGTAGCACTTCAAATATATTAAAGTTATAATAGAAAACAATATAATTAATCATTATTAAAGCAGCCAAATTTAACTTGTGGCATGATAAAAATCAATCATCACTGTAGTTAAATATAAAATATATATCATAACAATAAAAAAATACATACAAGTTAAACCAATATATATTTAAAAATAAAAATTATTGGGGGCCAAGTTTTATTGGGGGGACGGGATTGGGTGGTGTAAACTAGTTGGTGGGCTGGATTGAGGGGGGAGGACTTGATTGGCTGATGGGGTTGATGCTGGTCACCTAGGAGGATTGGATGAGGACTAGGGCGGCTGGAGGACCCAATGGAATTGAGTGCCTTAATTGGCTTGGGGGAATTGATTGTACATGACATCATATTCTAACTTGGGGAGGACAGTGATTGGCTTGTACACCAGGGAGTTATGAGGTGGCAGCTGGGGATTCTTTGGTGATTGGCTGTTGCCGTGAGCATTCAGGGCCATCTTTGTAAACATGTCAGCAATCTTTTGACAGGGAAACAACACTGATGGTTTGTTGGTTGCACTAACTATCTGGCTGAATATTGTGGGGTTGCGCCCATAGATGGTGTCCCCAATATTGAAGAACAGCACATCACCCAGATGAAGATTGGCACAGCCAGCAGGGAAAATTGAAACATTGTGGCCTTCTGCTTGTATTTTTTTTGGAGGCCACTTCAGTGCACTCCATTTGGTGGCTCAGGAATATTTGGAATTTGGAATTGGCTGGGCCCCAGGTGGCAAGCAGGTCAGAGAGGAATTTCCTGTACCAGTAACCATTGGTGTAACTGGTTGTAGTCTGGTAAAATGCAGTCCCTTTTGGGGAAACTGCAAGGAATGTACCAATCACACTCCCCTCTGGTTTCTTTTTTTGCCCTTGAGAGTGTTCTTTTCACTCAAAGTACCATAATCACGGAACTGCAACGACAATTTATAATAGGATATAAATATGACATTGTCCAAAATAGAGGACAGACAGCAGGTGATGGTGGCACTAATTACTGGGTTACGGGGCAAATCAGAGCCATCATCCAACTTATTGGCTGGCCAATTGGTCAGAATCATAACACTGATTACAAGCCCATGCATCCAGAGCTGCGCTGTGCAGCAGGCAATGAAAACGCCCTTGAGCCCAAGTAGGCAGTGTACCTCAGTTAATCAGAGGTATGGGTCCTGCTGGAGGAAGTCAAGCATTAGGGGATGTGCCTCCTTGATCTGTGATTCAATCTGCCTATTTGGCTTCTTGCCCAGCTTTGCATCACCTCTCTTCAAGAGGGCTCAGAACTTGTGCTTGATCACTGCCTTGGTGAATTAAAGCCAACTGGCAATTTTGGCAAAATTTACCCCACTCTACTTGAGGATCACAATCTTTTCAACAATCTCATTGGTTATGATTTGAAATTTTTAGCGTGATTCAGGAATAAAGGGACCCAGATTAGAAGGGCTTGTTATGATTGGCCCAACCTCTCAAGTGATGGCTGGATTGGATTGGATTGGAGGAATACAGTTGTCCAGTTTCCAAAATGTGGCACAGGCACAGGTTGGGCCTGGTCTTGGAGAGCACCATATTGACTATCAGGAAAGTCATCTGTGGACAGGCCTGGTGACACATACAACTCAGCCTCCTCACAACTTGCATTGAATTGGGTGTATACAGGAAACATGGTGGTTGCACTCCCTTGATCAGCAGCCTGAGCTTGGAGTAGCTCCTGGGACTGCCCCTCAACAACATCAAAGTTATCTTCATTGGTGAAACTCATACTAACACAAAGCAATAAAAATTCTATTAAAAACAGAAAAGCAAAGTATTTCTAGAAACCTAATTTTATTCAAATGAGTGCTCCTGTTTGAGACATTCTCTCAGATATAAATGTCCAAATTTAGATGTATGTACAATGAAAATTATGCTTTAGTTCCCTGAATATATTTTGGTGGATTCACTCCTGAAATCCACTATTTCTAATTTGAGTCCCAAAAATAATCACTATTTTCAAAAAATGAGTTGTTTTGTGTTTGAGCTCATCACTTTTGTGACTGAACTTCATGCATTCTCTGTTTGTATCATATTTGACACACACTTGTAATTAAATTTGATTAGAATGCTTCAGGAAGTGAATGGATTGTGTGTGTTTTGAATTTTAGTTCTATGTGGTTTCTGTCTCATTTCTGGGATTCGGTATTTGACTTTGTTTTTGTTGTGTTATTGACTGTTTTTGTTTTCTGGATATAGATAAATGGAAGATTTATTGAGTAAATTAACCTTCAGCTAGTTCCAGTTGAAATTTGTTTTGTGAATGAACTTATGAGTTCTAAACTGACTAATATATGTTTATCTTGACGGGTTTGAAAGCTACTGTATGAAACTTCTGAACATTTTTTGTTAACACTCTTTGATATTCTTAAAACAGCTGACCTGAATTAGATAGTCTTTAAAAATACTACATATGATATTTTAGCAGACAATCTTACAAGATTGCTTTTCCTGATATTTTTTATTGTTGATTTGCAATTATACTTATATACTTTTATTTATCATTTTCTTAGTGTGACATGACATAAAAATTACCAAAAATCTCTCAAATATTGAAGAAAAACTGTATCATTGGAAAAATTTCTAATAAACCCTATTTTTTCCAGCTCTAACTTTTTAATGACAGTGAAAATTAGAAGAAAAATCACCTTTATAACTGTATTATGAATTTAAAATTGTTAATTCAATCTTAATCCAATAAAGATTACCAATAATAGAATTAATCACATTAATGATTCTGAAAACCTGCTGTGATTTAATGAGTACTTACCTTGATTTTAAAGCCAAGAGAAACATTCTGACCTGGGTCCCACTTCAGCCTGATATAATGAGGAATAAGAAAAAAGTTATACTTATTATTATGGCTTCATATTGGTTAATTTTATAAATAACAAGGATATGATATACTGAAGTTAATTTTAAGTCAAAGAGTATTGAAAACATAAGCTAGTGAGTTATTAGAATACAAATTATCATGATTAATTGCAATTCCCCAAGTTAACTATGGAGTTCTATCAACATCCCTGAGCTGACATAGTCCAAGTTGATGTCCCGCCCAATTGGGACAGAATTTCTTAAGAGCTGATATTCCTCTGAGCTCAATTGAGCACATCACAAGAGTGAAGCCTACTTTTCTTAGATTATTACAACTGAATTTTGCCACATTTCAGAATACATAATCAAATATTAACTTAATAGAATTACTTAAATTAAGTCAAACAAAAAACCAAACACATGTTCATGCCACATTAGATCATAGCTAACTCTGGTGGTTAAATTGAGTAGCTCAGAGAATATATAAGCTGGCCATCAAGAGTTGGAAGCATTAAATTTTATCCTGACAAGAGGATAGATTAGTCCTCTAAAAATCTCTTTCAAGTTGACATGTAAGGCAGAGAATGTTTCTCATACTGTTATAGAGCATTTTTCAAGATTTTTTATCCTATAGAATCTTTATTAGTTGGGATAGAAGTCATTGTGTTGATATATGGGTTGTATGAAGACAGCCCCAGCTACCAATTGGATTTGGGCTACAGAATAATGGTGTCTACATGTTCAAAACAGGGGATAGTATACAAAAAAGTATTATTTGTCAAAAAGACACAGCACCCAATAAGGAGATTAATAAGTGATCTCACATGGACTGACATATTATAGTCTAGTGCTTGGATCAAGAGTACTACTAACAAGTGGCTCAGTAGTGTGGAAGGCAGAAGTAGGCTATTGTTGCAACTGAACCAATGAGGATTCAGTATTTGGAATTGGGGAAGACAACAGTCCAATAGGAAGGACATAGTAATAAGAATAAGGTATTGTTTATTGTAGAATATTGTGATTAATATAACATATGGGGAAATCCACAAGGCCACAAGGGGGTGGCATAGTGGGAAGTTCCATGTAAGGTTCAAAGCCAAGGAATAACTCGTGCAGGGATCAGCAAGTCAAATTGGTAACGCTCCTAATTAGGATGAAGTACCCACCATTTGATATTGCCATCAGATTAATCCATGTTGTTAGATACGTCAAGGGGCAACTCATTGAGCGCCCCCTGTGTATTGTAAGATATGTTAGCAGGAGAGTCTGGAAGCTTGGTTGCAACACTATCTATTTCCTACCTGTAAAGGTGTGAATTATTCTGCTCTTCTTAGTAGAGCTAGGCGTCTTTATATAGAGTTTTGGGAACCCTCTTTTCAGGATAACATCTGATACTTCTAACTCTTACTTGTCCAGTCTATTTGTTCCTCAGACTGCCAGTTTCAACCCCCAGAGCTAAGCATCCATATTGTGGAAGAATGGGATTTACAGTTCTTAGGGAATCTCTTATTCCCTGGATTATTACAAAGTGGCAGCAGAATTTCATTAGCCCTAGTTAGATTCAGTGCAATTAGGATCAAGCTATTGAACCAAGTGGGAATAGCTGTTGTGCTGGAGGCTGTTCAACCTTCCTTATTTGGATGATACTCCAAGCTATTGCCAATTGTAGTGGGATAGCAATGTCCTATTGTGTTGGAATATTCTGAGACAGAGTTAGGCTATATATTTGTCTATTATATTATTATCCAGCTAGTCAGTAGACTTAAATTTTTGATTCTGTCAAGTTTGATGAGAAGAATGCTGTCTAGGTGTTAGGAATCTAATTAAGTAAGGAGAATGATGGGCCAGTCAATCCATAGTACTCAGAATTATTGACAACATTTTTTAGTAGTATTAGTAGTTATTCACAAGTTCAATCTTTCTTATCAGTTGCTCACTAATCTCTTCTTGGACATTCTCATGACACACAAGCTCACTTACACTCTGTCTTCTGAAGATGTGAAGGATCCCTAAGGCTTGGCGCCCTTGAGCTTACAACATTAGTCTATCTCTTTAATATATGATTTGTTGATTAATATGTTACCATAAAATTTTCCACATTATTAACAAGCATAATGATATATAAAAAGTCTAAAAATAGCAACAATATATCAGACAAAAACATTGATAACTACTGTGATAGTTTTCAGGACCTTGAAAACCTAACAAAAAATAGTATTTCTTGATGATTAAATGCACTCTTGTGTTAATAGGGTCTTAGTTTTTCCGATTGCATCTTTTTAATTTTAGTCTTTTACTTTTTATTAGGTTTGCTAGTTCCCATCTTGTTTGATATTTTTAAATTGATTTTGATTAAATGATAAAAAATCAATTGGTTTTTGAAATCAAGATTGAATTTATATAGCATTTTTCAAAGCTGAGATTATAAACAAAAAAGTCAGCCCAATACAAAATTTCTCAGTCAAAAAAATGAGTTGGTGCTAAATTTCTTCTTAATCAATAAAAATTCAACCGTTTTAATTTTGTTTCATTATGAAGTATTTTTTTCTTATCCTCACAGCTTTGAAAATTATGGTATATTTTTTACCTTTATACATAGTAAAGTTAATAAAATCTTTGGCTTTTGTTGATGGCAGAAAATTAGATTGACTTCACTAATGTCAAATAGAAATGATAAATTGGTCTGCTTTTATTTTGGTGATAAAAATCAGTTAGAACAACAATGTCTAATAAAAATGTATAATCATATTTTCCCAACATTTAATCTGTATTAGAATAAAATTGGGGCCAGAAGAGCTATTTGATTTAAATATATAACCCTTATTCAGATTTAAAGGCCAAGCTTTGATTCTATATTCTTGATGTTTGGTTGGATAAAAAGAAAAGGTAACTCAACTTTTGGTTTTTTTGAGAGAAAGTACAGTGAAAATAAAATATTTCTAAGAAAAATTTAGAATAAGCACCCTAAACAATGATCGCCCTGAATTTGAAATAACTAAACATAACACCTATATCCCTTTGGACCCCTGTTTTTGGGTCCTAACAGTTATAAGAATATAATCAGTTCAAGTGGCAGTGAATTTAATTCCACTGTGATTGGTACTTTTTCAAAAGAAAAACTTAAAATAAAGAAGCATATATTTTATTTTTTAAATATATGTGTTGCTATCCAAAGAACCTTTTGGTAAATGAAACATTGGGTTGCTAGTGACAATGTATCTATTACATTAAGTCTCAGCATATATATTATAGTAAAATGGCAAACTTTCTAGCTAAAGCAACCTTTTAATGTTAACTCCCAAAGGTTTATATTAAATGATAGTAAAGAAATTGAACCTCAATAAAAAGCTTATATAGTGCTCCCCATTGATTTTGCCAAGGAAACTTTTGTTTCAACAGGTAAGGTTGATGTTATTGTTACCATCAGAGATACTGTCATCAATATCGCCACACCTACCTGACTTTGCTACAACTTTGTTTCTGGTACCACACTGGTCTACACAAGGTATTCTCTTGCTTTGGTGTTTTGGTTACTTACAAAATTTTCAGAGAGCTGTTAATTTGTAACCTATTATTATCAAATGGACAAAAGAAGATCATGCTAGATATATCATTTAGATTAGTTTTATCACACCACTTTTCTTTTAGAGTCATTTAAGATTAGCTAAAATATTATTTCAAATCCATAGATTTTATGAGAACTCTGATTTTTTATATAGACATATTATAATTGTTTTAGACATGATCCCATTATCTTAAGCAAATTAAAGCCACACCAGAAAACAAATATTGAATATGGAATAAAAGTTAAATATTAAATACATCTCACTATAAGGGTAGAGTCCTGAGCCACTTCACCAGCAACTTGTCCACTGATATACTTTTATTGGAATGAATTATTCCATAGCTTCATCATTGGAGGAGCTGCTACCAATATAGCGGTATTTGCTAGGGGGGATTTCAACCACTGGGATCAACTTCACATCTGAGGAGACAGCATCAACTTTGGCGGCACTTCTGGAAGATGAAGCTTTGGGCTTGTAGAAGTTATCATCAGAATCATCTTCGCTTAACTCCTTGAAGCTCTTGAGCTGGTTCCGGGGACGGAGACTGGGGGGTGGGGGGAGAGAAGCAGTGATGAGAGTCTGAGAGGGATCCACAGGATTGACATTTCTAGATCTCTTGGACTGGCTACTGGAGCCTGAAAGTCCACTCAAGGACAGAGCAGCCAGGCGGCTATCTAATGCTTGTTCAAAAACTTCTTCAAGATCTTCTGATTCTTCTTCTGGCTTAGTATCAGAAGATGGCTGAATGTTATCTGCAAGAGCCAGAGCAAGTTGGGATGCCAAAGCAGATCCAAGAGGAGGGGGTACAGCATTACCCACTTGGCGGTGCATATCTTTAGTATCATCGGGATGATGAGAGGAAAAGATAAAATCATCAGGAAAGCCTTGAGCACGGGCACACTCACGCACACTAAGAACACGGCGCTGACTAGGATGAAGGACAGTTCCCTGCCAGCCCATAGGCTGGATATCAGTAAGAGCAGTCAAAAAATGTCCCTTGTAATCAAGACGGCCAAAAAGTCCCTTCCAGCCATTGTGTCTAGCAGCAGCAGAATCTTTATGACTTAAGCACCAAGGCTTAAGTTTTTCAGGGAGAGCTAATAAAGTTATAACCTGAATAAAAATGGTGACTTACAGCTATGATCAGATCCAGGAGTCATGTGTACACGGCAGATTCTCTCAATAGTTATGTCATTAAAAGGGCGAGTCACATGATTGTGGCACAGTGAAGCATCCTTTCGCATAATTCTTTGGAACTCAGAGAAAGGGGGCTGAACATAATCTGCCTTCATTTTGCCAACATAGGAATGCCCACCAACAGGAAGACGAGGATAGCGCTGGATACCACTATCATCAGCAGAAGAATCATTGGGATACACTCTGCATGGGTTACGATACTCAAACCCTTCCAGATCTGCAATTGCATCATAGATAGTAACTGGGGGGTGGGGTGCACAATTATTGGAGCGATCACTAGAAACATAATTTCCTCCATTGGGTAAGGCCAGAGAAACAGAACCTGAGCGGTTAAAGCAATGTGTGGGCTGAGGATAATCTGGCAACTTCAATCCCAGATGGGTACCCCAGATAATAACACGACGACGACTCTGAGCAAGGCCAAAGTTGCCAGCTTGCTGAATACTAATGCGCACCTGGTATCCCATATGGGTAAGGCAGCGCATAATGAACTTGACATATCCCATTTTGATTCCACCTTCTACGCGGTTAATACCAGCCTGGTTCCCTCCAAGGCGGAAATTAAGAAGACCACGGACATTCTCCAATAAGAAATACTTGGGGCGGTAAAAGTCAACATAGCTAAGGGTAGTAGCAATGAGAGAGTTCTTGATATCATTGGCCTTTTTGAACCGATTAATACCACTGAACCCTTGACAAGGTGGTCCACAGTATATAAGATCAACATCTCCGGGCTGAGGCATATCAGGGAGAGGCTGGCCCATGAAATCTTTAGCTGTGGGGATTGACTCATTTTGATGAGTCTTGATGGCACGCTTTAAGAGCATGTTAGCACACTGATTATATACAGTAGCCCCAGGGAAGTTTTTCTTATAAGTGATTGCAGCACCACAGTTGAACTCAACAGAGTACTTGGTCTGGACAAGGCCACTGCGCTTCATGCCAAGCGAAAGACCACCACATCCTGAAAAGATAACCAAAGCATTAAGCGGCTTATGATTTGCAAGGGCGTACTCTGAGCGCTTCATCTCCTCAAGATGTTCTTTTTCGCGTGGCTCACAGACCATATGTTCTTCCTTCAGGAGAGGCAAAAAAATTTTGCTATGCTCATCTACATGATCGTCCTCAGGCTCAGTACTGGTGATATAAAAGCAGTCAAGCTGACGACGATACTGGTCCAAGTCTTCAATGGTGTCACGGTGCTTAACATAACAGACACCTTCAAGACGATTGACATCCAACATTGAAAACTTATTTGTACGATACAAGTGGCGAGGATCAGGTACAAATTTTTTAGGCCCATACTTGGTCCCAAGCGCAACTGCATCAACAGGTTCTTCGTGGCGTTTGTAGTAACGAAGACGCACCAGAACATCCCCTTCAGACGTTTTGGTCCAAAAAGAATTTGCATTTTTCTTGCTTGACGGGAGGATCTGCGCAATCTCGTAAGGGACGTCCTTATTGGTGGGGACCACATAAACAAAATCATAAAGTTGATAGTCGAATGAACGCGACTTAATAATGCCATCCTTGACAATGGGGCGGACGAGGGGATCGGGATAAAGGCGTTTTGACCAACCCCTGTTAATAGCACGCCACGCGTCGACATATCCACCAGTTTCGATTTCATAAAAGTAGCGGAAGAAAAAGCGACCAGCAAATTCCGACTCGTCTTGTTTGTCAGTTGCATGAGTTACTTCACACACTTCAACAAATTGGCTCAGGGGGTAAGCCTGAATGACGTCTGTCAAGAACAGTTCGTTGTAGATGGCAAGCTCTCCCATCAGAGTATCGCGTCCAAGGAGGAAAGCGCGCCCAAGGACTTTTTTAGTACCATCTTCATCTTGAAACAGATGACAAACCCTAATAAGACGATTGGTACGAGCAAGAGAATCTGACACCACAATGTAATCTCCAGCTTTGATAGTGACACTACCAATGGTGGCCGTATCATAGATCTTCTTGTTGTTGATTGAGATGACAGGGCTACCTTTCCATGCGACGATCTCCTTAGATGGACGCCCAAAGTTAAAATTCTTGAGAAGTGCTTCTTGAAGCTTCTCCGAATTGATTTCTTGTTCTTCGATTTCTCCTTCGGAGACTTCTTTTTTAGGACCATCCAGCGCACTGGTATATTGGATGAAACCAGATGCCAGTTTGGAGATGGTTGGCGTAAAGACGGGAGGAGTAGTCTTATCCTCATTGGATGAGGTTGCTCTGCGGTCTGAGCGCTGGCTTCTTTGGCGAGGTCTCGATTCAGGAAGAGAAAACTCATCATCAGGAGTGCCCATGAGTTTCTCAAAAAGTGGAACAGAGAGGAGCTCGAAGGCATCATTGGCTTGAACATGTGCCTCTACTTCATCCTTGATGTAAGGAATGTAACGAAGTAGATCAATGGACCGAATTCTGATGGGAGGAGAATTAGGGAAGGCAGCACATTGCTCAGAGATGACGGGGAGATCTCTCAAAAACTCATCATAAGTTATATTGGGATTGTTTGTCATCGAATTCACAACAATATTTGCTAGACGGGTTCTCTTGAGGATATTAATGTAAAAGCGGGCGTATTCGGGATTGGGATACAACAGCTTGTACCAAGCATATGTTGTACGGATCCAAATTAAACTGAAATAGAGTTAGTAAAAGGCAACGAACAATTTATCTTTAAACTAACCTTGACCCACAGGGAGTGTACTTGATTTCCCAATAGAATATTGAACTGAGACGTACGACTTGAGATAACTCTTTGGCTGCTGCTTCCTTGGTGGCTTCATCAGGAATGTTATCATCATCTTCATTCTCATCATCCTCGCCATTATCAAAGTATTCAGTTTCCTCACTACTAGCTTTGACCTTTCCAATACCACAAACATCCCGATTATCAGCCCCTACTTCATCAAGGGAAACCAGCTTGTTGGAGCTCATAGCATCATAAAAGTAAAAATCCTCAAGTGTGCGAACAGGCAATATATTATTGTCAGCAGTATAGTCAAGCGGATCCTCATCCAAGATTTCCAAGCTGTTCAGATTCAGGCTCCTCACCTTCAATCCTTTCAGGGGCAGTAGTTATTTTGCCTAAATAAGGCTGATAAATTTTAATTAAAGAGTGCTTACTTTTTTTGGGCCCAATTATTTTAACTGGATTATCCTTGATCTCAGCTGTTGAGATGTTTTTTTCACTTATCCTGGCTGAGATACGGTGAGAGCGACGACCTTCTGAAAATAATAGGTTTAACAAATAATTAGGGTTGATAAGGATATTTTAAAATAAAACAAATATATTTAGGACTTTTACCTTCTATTGTCATTTCGAAGAAGCTCTATATATAATAGTTTATGATTGATCTATTATAGATGGAATGCTATACAAAGCAATATGGTCTAAAAAGTTAAAGCTGAAGATTAGTACTTATTAAAAGAAATCTATGGCATACATTAACTTCTGCAAAAAAGCAAATTGAATTTGTATCTCAGATACCTTTTGAGGTTTGACACTTGCTTGAAAACTTTGTAACTTGAATGATACCTTGAAAATTTTACACCACTATTTTGCCTTTTGATTTAACCAATATAAATTGCAAACAAAAATCGCGCTTTTTGACGCTTGACATGTTGCTCATGCTTATGATTTGACTAGGTGGTTGTCCCATCCAAGGACAGATATAAAGTTGAATTTAATAAATCAATTCGATATATTTTATTATAATTTTAGGCTGGGATTACTTATCATCTGTTTAATTAAAATTCTTATTTAAAAAGGCTTTCTTTTAAATTGATTCAACTTTTATTTACCTAAGTAAAATTGATTATCCAGGTAAAAAATATAAAATATAAATCTAAGTAAGTGGAGTTTTCCATTATTTCACTTTGGAATAGATAAATTTGCAATGTCTAAGCCAACCATCCTTTACTTAAACTAACATTTATGTATCTTTTTCAATTCAGTATTTTTAAAACTGATCAAGCTCTCTTTTCATTGGTCAATTCAATCCTCAGCAGAGTTTAACCATACAATCATATAAAAAGATCTTAAACAATTGCTGCTTCTTTTCTAATTTTAGTCCACCCATTCTAGAGTCAGGCAATCTATACAGATAAACCTCTTTGATATGGCTGTATGAGGTTAGCTAATATTTTAAAAATTAAGTAATAAATACAAATTTATTTAGTTCAAGTGGCCTATATTCCCAGTTCG